>JACATO010000296.1:0-411338 GCA_018389105.1 Nautilus pompilius | reverse complement strand
CTTTCCAGATTGTTTTTCAACGTACCTTTTTTATATGGACCGAAACGTAAACAATCTACAAGCAAGCAAATGTATAATAAACTCAGTTCTTTAGGAAAGACAATTAAGGAAACAAACAACTTTTTATTATTAAACGTTTTTTTATAGTGCGCTTCTGTTTTTACAGAAATAACGAAACCGATCAAATGATTGAAAAAGCAGCATTATTCAAAGTTACAGTGCAGATAATCTAAGATCTTATCCAGATGCAGTAACTTAATTTTTACTTACAGATAATCATTTGCAAAGCAAAATTTCATACTGCTGACAATAATAAGCAAATGTATATTGCATATCATCTTACGTAATAGTGATCTATACAAGATGCCTATATAATTAAAGCTACAAAGTTTCAGATTTATTATACAGTTAGTTGGATGTACACCGAAAAACGGGTTACCATGTATTTAATACTGCATTACAGAACTTACAAGTACAAAATGTTATCTTTGTTACCTTCCAAATCTACGTGCTTATAATAAATCTGAACGTACTGAATGTACGTCTACACGGAGTTTATCATATATTTCATCGTACGACTACTCAAGTTACCATGAAACTAGACTTACAATCATGCAGTGTCGATTCTTTATCCGAACGTTCTCTCCACGATTTAATATCCACTGATCATTGACATCTGTCTATTTGACCCTTCTCCCAAATACTTTGATTGAATACGGCCCGCTAGACAATGTTCTTGGTAGGAAGTTTGCTAGGCCTCCTTAGGGTACAGAGTAATTAAATAACGGCTACTTGCTGTTTGGAGTTTTGGAGTCGAATAAAGTCGCCGTCTCCAAGACCATCCACTTAACCCAGGATGCACAATCCCCCAACAAGAGAAGTAGTGCCTAGAACAGAAATTCATCTTTAATACACCTCTCCGACCAGGGTGCCATACAATATTAGGAAGAGGAGGGTTAGTTGAGACAGGGGCCAGGCTGAAATAGAACTAATAATCGCAACACTGACAGTAGGTGGCGCCACCTGAAAACTGTAATGTGTGCACAGTGGCTAGCCATATTTGTGAAAACAAAATAGCAACTTGCTGCACTCCTGCAGAAACAACAGCAAAAAAACAAACAAAATGGATTTGGAGCATATAATTAAATTTTGCCTTTGTAAGGAAGGATTTTGGTTCCTGAAATGTAAATTATGAAAAGCTTGGTGAGATATTGTTGGAATGTGTGACTTAATGGCGTATAAATGGTTGCAGTTGTGGGAGGTTTGCCTTTCTCAAGGAGTTGCTCTGGGAAGGAAGTTGTGTTAGCTAATAACCCCAAGAATTTTGTTTGAAATGCGATCAAATAGGATGGTAGTTATTCTAAGTCTGAAAGGGTTATTCAAGGTCAAAGTTAACTAAAGGTCGCACAGGTGACACGACACATTGGGGGCTTGCGGACAGACATTTCAGAACAGGACCTATATGCAAAATCAGCAGCCAGCAGTTACTCGGCTTGTCCTCTCAAGAAGTGCGCGAGCTGGCGGATGAATAGTGTGCCGTAGCATACGGCATCTCAGTTCCGCAACCTTTTGAAGAAAACAAATGTGCAGGAACAGTCTGGTTTACGGTATTTCTGATAAGAAACCCCATCTTATCTATACAAGTAGCAGAAACTACCAGTGTATCGAGAATACATGCCGTTAACCTTTGATAAACTTGCATAAGTGATAGATCGTTACAAGTTAATCCAACGGTATCTGGAATGTGGAAGAGTCGGGTATCACCACCGTACAGATCGTGGCAGAGAAAGGGACCAAAGAGCTGAGAGCAACGACATCAACAGAAAGAGGAGAGCTGGTAACAACCTCCGCAGCTGTCTCGGCTGTGAGAACAATTATCTCACTTTTCTCACCTGTGCTTATTTCCTTAAAAAACATACGACTGGATGTGCGGTTGTAGCAAATCATTTCCGATGGACGGCCACTGAGCCGTTCTTGGGATTTATGAAACATTTCGTGAACAACCTGCGACTATCTCCAGGGAAACCCGTGCTGCTGCTGCTGCTGCTGTTTTGACGATAACTTTTCTCACCTGGAACTATTGATACTGAATGATGCGAAAAATAATGGTGTAGTCCTGTTGTTCTTCTCGCTCACTGCCTGTTTCTTAAACCGAAGTGTCTTTGGTCCCCTAAAGAAGCTGGCAAGAAGTGTCCAGGCACCGGATGATAGAGGGAAACAGCTACATGGCTGCATTGTTACTCTATCAAACATGGTCAAGTGAAGACTGTTCTCCATGACTATACTGGACTCTGTCTGAATCTTATGATATACAAAAATACGGGATTTCTTCATTTAAGTTAAAATGCCTTGTAATAAATTGTGAAGAGACTGAAATGAATAGAAGATTTTAAAACTTGACTCGAAATGTCTTATTATAGAAAAACTTTACGTGATTAAACACCATGTTGTTAAAACAAATTTTTTAATGATATTCTAGATGCAATAACCAGCAGAGATCATGTAAAAGTGAGTTTGTGGTGAAAGACGTTACCTGGAATGAGGCTTTCTTGGTTTGTCATCATGGTATACGTTAATCTTTTGATGTCTCATCACGTTGGGGAAAGATAAGACGGCCTCAGAGAGTTAGGGTGACCAAATCTACTCGTGTTTTATGGATATATGGATAATCTTTCAACAAAGGTGCTAATGAGAATTAATCTGCAGATATCTGCTTTCTTAAATACGGTCACGGGTTTGTCATGTTTTCACCCCCTTAACAGTTATGTGCGCCTAAAGGGAAAGGGTTAAATAAATGTTCCCCTACTGAACATTCCTCATTTGAGTACAAAACGTAAGCGACGGCACGTGCTACGCTGGTTCCACTATTAACTCCGAAATACCTTGGCCGTCTGCTTTACAAGTCACACGGCACATTAACACAGAGTTCACGCTCTGCGGATGGGGGTCACGTTTAAGAGCGCACCCTGGCGGCAAACTGCTGTATGTCGATGACTACATGGGCCGGTGGATGTATTCCGCAAACAGTTATTCTTTGTTTGGTGATAAAGAAATGAGCTGAAAGCTGAACGATACTGCGCTGACTTCTTAACGGCTATTTTTATAACTGCTGCAGTTTTGTGTCTGATTGAACTCAACACAAACTTCTTCGTGCCCGCGGGTGTGTGTGTGTGTGTGTGTCAGAACACGTGTTAGACGGTGTCGCTGACTGCTGTTCCTCGAAGAAGTTTTCTCATGCTCACACATTAGAGGGGATTTTTAAAAAATACAACACGGAGAACCGCCGACGCCTTCGCGCCCGACTTCGCAGGTCTGATCACGTGACCATTTCCCAGAAGGATACCTTAAAGACAGTTATTTAAAAAAAGCGGGGTTTTAAAAAAAAAAAAATAAATAAATAAATTTGCAAACTAATTCAATGACTCACGTGTTCGGAATTCTACTGATTCCGACTTCCGCAGTCTCTTCTTCAAAATCGGAGCTAGAATTTCTTGTCTGTTTTGCCAGGATGAAATCTGATATAAATGCAAATGACCTGAAACGGAAGTTCGAAGGCAGGAAACAGAAACTATAAAGGAAATGGACAGGTATAATTAAAACATCAGAGAAACAAACCTTTTCTAGGAGACGTAAAACCAAACAAATCTCAGTAGAACTATTAAATCTGCCGACCGGTGGAATCATGACAACTTTGATGCTTGATTGGTGTTTACTTAAATGAAATCTTTTTATCATATGTTTTTTTCTTTATTTGTTTTCACAACGACAGGTGCTAACTGCCGAACCCCCGGTATTTAAACTGCGCGTTCAGGTGGCTTAGAAACCCGTCAACACCTCTGTACGTATGCCGGCTTTAATAAATTCCACTTTGTACAGTCTAAACTAAAGCTTTTCCCACAGGTTGCTCTTCTGTATGTAGCCATTACTACAAGTATCTATAGAATGGCGCTTTGGAGATGCACCCGTAACCTTGATTAAACAAGACAACTTAACGATGAATATTTTCCGCAACTTTCACATGATAGAAAAAAAATTATAATATTATATAATATGCATTTTTTGCTTACTTTAGCAGTCATGAAATCGTCAGTAGTTTGATACATTTATAGATGGTTGAATGTTAATGTTAGTACCATTCAGTCTTTTGCAGACTACATATGTATATTATCTGCAATGACTTGACAACTACTAGTTTCACATAGGAAAGACCTGGGCTGGTTATTACATCATCAGATAATTCTCAATTAAATGTATAAATGAGCTATAATCGACGACGAATAGCCTACCCTACCAAAAGTGTCTTTTTTTTTCTTGTTTAATGTTCGTCGTGCTTGTGAGATTATTTCGTTGTAATTCAAAGCTCTACTTTAAAAAATTTTTCTTTTTTCTTCTTCCTGTGCACAGTAAGTAGAAGTTTCAATGCACGAGTCATTAAGCTTCGAACACCAAGTAAGAGAGAACTCTGCTCGTCACGGGTTTATTACGAAAATCTCATCCAACACAAAGCAATGACATCTGAAGCTAATGCAACAGATTTACTCCTGGTTTGTTTTTCCAATGTAAGAAAAGATAACTCAAATTATTCAAATACATAGAACCTTTTCCCGATGCGACTTTGTTCACAGCTGCTAAGCAAAATTTTTGAAAAAATTTATAACATTTGGAAATTACAAAATAATGGAGTAATAGTTATTCTTGTATCTTACACAAGTGTATTCATTTGTAAATAACTGATTAGTATTTCTATATAATAAGAGTATGTAATGGATATAGAAGATTTAGCTCAGTGTCCCTGGCATCTTTGGAATGTTTTCTGTATTTAGATTTCGCTTATCGTTACTCGCCACCAGGTGAAGTTTTTATTTCTAGATCAAATATGATGGTGAAAAATATAATTTAATATCCTTATAACTTTTTTATTATAATCCGCTGTACATTGACGCTATTTAGAGGGTTATACATATATAAATTATTTTATAAAAGTATTTTAGATTATATTATTATAAGACTTTTAAAACTTACTTTTAATCTTCTTGAAGTAAAATATCTACTATAATGGTAACGTGATTTTAGAAAATATCATCGTCTGCTTTTATTTCAATCAAAAGAAAGGCTTTTGGTACAGAGACGAGAAAAGTAATTTACAGAAACGAAATTAGTTTGTCGCAGAATTATGAGCGCACACACTTCTTTTATGGTGAACCGAAACGTAAAAGAGATGTTTATCATTTTACAGCCATAGAATTTGAAAACACTGATATGTTTGCGTTTATATCATCCAGACTGCTCTGTAAAAGAAAAGATATTTTTATACGTCATTGCGTCTACAACTGTAAAATTCCTGAAACCAAGCCAAAAAATGGCTTCATTTGAAACTTTCCCCGGTGATGTATGAAAAGTAGCGTCACTTTGATCCATGCCATCGTCGGCCATGTGTGATTCAGTTCGCAATGCAGTCAAACACCCTAACCGACGTCACATTAATATGACCTCTCTGCCAAGGAATAATTGAGTCTCGATGTCTACACGCTAAACATTGGAAAACAACTTGCTGCCCGATTAATCTGTCCAATATGCATCTGATGGATATTGGTCTGCTGTTCCATCACTGTGAAAATGTCAATAAAGATCACCCGGCTTGTTTAACCTCCGTTCGGGATGCTATTGAGGGGTCGTAGCAGCTTCAAATGAATTCAGTGGACTTTTTAATGGCTACATCTACAAATGTTATGTTGCAGATATAAGGCATTGAAAAAAAACTGATAAATATCTCCGTAGACAACATTTATATTTTAAAAAAATCTATGAGTTATACCCGACTTTTATAACATGCGCAATAAATACTCTTTTATTTATCTGAATGTAGCCATAATAATACCAAAGTTCAAACGCTTTATTTCATTAGCTGGTTAGGTGATCTGTCTTTTGGTTGTTTGTTGGAATCGTTCAGTAATTTATTTTACTCTTTCTTTAAAATTCTCTTTAAATATATGTATAATATAACTTAACTTAAAATTAAAATAAAGTTTAAAATAAACTCGTTAAAAATTTAACAAAAATACCAACTCATCAAATCAAGCTAAACGTTACTATTAAAATATTTTTAAAGATCAGAAAATTGCGTCGATAAGTGAACACTGATTAGTTCCTTTATAAAGCCCACTTAATCAGTTTCGTGATTGTCATATTATGGGCGTATATACTTAATTCTGTTTCGAATGTTATTATCGATTTTTAAAATTTGTTAATATCACGTTTTATTATCATTTCATATTTAAGTTATTTACTGTAAGTTTCATTTGAAATAGGTTATATAGATTTTAGCCACGCATTTAAAATTTTCTCTTATGCTGTAGAAGTTGTTTATTAAAGTTAAACCGATTTAATGAATAGATATAAAACTTGTTAGGGATAATTTAAATAAACTTGAATAAATTATGGATATTAAATGAGGAACTGAATGTTCTCCGGATTATTTACTATGATTTCCTAGTACATTTGTTTGTTTTTGTCTCAATTTGGTTAACGTTTTCCTGTTATTTTCTGTAAAATTTTGTTAATTTTGCATTGTTTGTAGCAGGCCCTTTTATTTTTATGACTTCAAACATAATAGCATTAACTTTTAATTATGTACCTTTGTCTTAAAGAGTTGTTGAGTTTTATGCTCGCTTTCTTTTCTAACAACAGTAAATGTTCTCGTATTTTTAAAGCAACCACCATCAACGGATAAAAGAACAATTTGGATCTGTAAAAGATTTATTGAACGTTCGACCGTCAGCTAAAGTCTTTGAGAGAGTGAAAAATTGGCTCCGATCGTTAGCCAATTACTTTTAAACTGAAGCAAAATGGGAACACTATCCCAGTGAGCTACTGATGTGCCTGGCTGTGCATTATGTAGCTCTTGCCAATGAGAACTGCAACATAAAGACGTTCAAGAAACTGACGAATGTTGGTATCACACGGAGCGTATTTCTATAGAATTTTGTACAAATATGACGACTACTTGAGCTCTATTTTTGAACAGTTTTGCTGTTTTCGAAAGAAAAAAAAGACTTATACTATTAAATAAGGCAAGAAGAGGCTTTACTTCCACTGAGAAAGGATATTTCATCATACCTGAAAGTGTCCACAAATTATATTTCCAAAGGTTTCTGCCAAGCAAATAAAATTAATAAAATGGCAGAAGCGAAACGATTCCTGAGAATAAAACTGGAAGCTCTGAAATCTTACTGTTTCCAACATTGCCACGGTTTTCTCCTGGAGAAATATAGAAGCATCCTTTATTATAGCAACCCTAAAAAATAAAAAAAAATTCAATTTTACCCAATATTGGTAGCAAATCAAAAACATTTGTAACGATACTTTGTTTTTTTAAATATGCATTAACAACCCCAGATATGAGAAAGTAACATTACTTTATTTTACCCTGAGTAACTTTAGTATTATTTTATTAAAACTTCTAAATTTACTGTAAACTTTTGTTAATCGTTTGATTTTTTAAAAGGAGCAAATTTAATTTAAACTACGTTTTGTATTTTTAAAAAAACACCTTTTTAATAATTTAATGCAAAATTTTATACTTGTTCTCTTTTTTATTACAGGGTTTTATTGGGGTACTGCATTATTAAAGCTACAAAAATCTGTAATAAATATTTCCTCCAAGATCCACACACCCGATAGATATAATAATGACCGTTTTTCTTGAACTAACGGTCTGAACATTAAACTTTACTTTAAAACTGCTCCGCTATCTTTTTATAGTTTTAAGATTATTTCGGTAAACTAATTTCTTTAATTTTCTAAGCCAAATCCATTTTTTTTTTTTACAATTAATTGTACACTTACTAACTCTACAATCAAAAAAATACTCATCCTGCTCTTATGAAACAACACAAGAGGGCGCTTTTCTCTTTGAACTCCATGACGGGAGATAATCCATCTTTTGTGACGTTTGACTGTTATCTCATGCCGTCTAATTCCATTATATTCACTTGTTTTTTTTTTGTTGTTTGTTTAATGGTGATCCGAAAATCGATATGAACGTTTTCAAACGATACAAAGGTCAGTTCTATTCTGCAGTCATCAGTAACCCAAAGATTCTGCTATTCGATGTCCTCTGTAGGAAGCAACTATCATATCTTTTTTTATTTATTAGTCAAGCAATCTCTCTAACGTTCATAGCGAGTTGAGAAGATGGATGATTAATACATCCATTACTGACATCCATGTTAGAAACCGTTCGCAACTTTTCGTGAGATATTATATAATAAGAACATAATTACTTCATTTCCGTACACTGGGGGTAAACAAATATACTGAAGTTGCTACGTATCGACTGATTTTCCTTGAGTACCCTGATTTACTAGCTCACTTATAATGCGCACCTCTCTCTTCTTAATAACTGCTTGGCATTAAACTTATCTAAAAAAAATAATTGATTATTTATTTCCAACCAGTAATTAATTGATGGAGCAGACCATTTTCCACAATTTAATTGCAATGTATTTATTTATTACTTAATAAATATATAAGAACAAAGTAAATTAGTAAAAAATATATACATCTAGAAACGTCGTACTTAAATTGGCAAAGAAATTTTTGCTTCATTATATTTATTTACTAAATAAAAAAGAAAATATCACCATAGATTATAAACATCTTGTGCATTTTATTCTTCAATGAACCTTTTTTGTAAGCATTCTGTATCGCTCTATATTCTAGAAAGATGATGCCGAGGTAATTACTTGGATGTTATTAGTGTAAACTAAGAAGAGATCCCACAGTAAATGCTTCATTATCTGGAATGAATTATTCTTCAGTGACGATACTGCTTCATTGTTACTTGTAAGAGGCGGGAGGAAACCTCTTAGAAATTCCGTGATTAAGAGTGGAGCTTCGCATTTGCTTGCATGACGCATGCGTTGTGTTAATGCGAGCCAGGGTACGTTATCGCAGAAATGAGGCTAATACAATTATCGATTTAATTTGTCGACCAAGTTGTTATTGAAATAACCTCCCTTGGCACATTTTTAAGATGTGTACATAAACAGTAATAATAACTGAAGTTTACTTACACAATGAATATACTGACGAAAGTAGTAATGTCCAGAGCTGATGTGCCCTGAACAAAAGCGGTTTATATGAAAAATAATTTTTTTTAACTTTAATCAGTGGATGCAACACCCATAAACAAAAGAAAAGATAAACCATTGATCTAACAAAAGGATCCGAACATAAATGTAGTTTTAAGGTAAATGCAGATCATCTTTGCACGGAATTTACATGACATTTATTACCTTTAATATGCAATGCCACGTCAGTACCATGGAACTAATCTGGTTATAAGATTCTTGCAGCACACATGGTCGCTTTTCCTTGTTAACCCACGCACAATCTCCCAGACACTTCTATTCAATACGGAGGCATATTCGTCAGTGACATCAGAACATGCTTTGTAGCCGACGAAGGATAAGTTACAACACAGCCCGAGAACCTTATTTCTATTTTTCTTTAAAGTTTTACCCGGGTGCATAGCCAACTCAGGAAAGAACCTACGTACCGATGTAAGCTTAGCGCAAGTTCAGGAAAATATCTCGATAGTAAACCATAAATAATAATTAGATCTTGTCTCTCCTCGCGGACGACTTAACGCGCGACACACTTAAGACACCGGTGGAGGCTGGACGGTTTAGCAGCGTGGTTTGGCAGTCTTCAAAAGGTTGTAGGGCTAAAATTAGCTGAAGCCAAGACACAGTTTAGATCTGGTTAATGAGCGAACTCTGATATCTATAACAACTTTAGTTATGGATAATTAGCCATAAATAAAAACTGATGTTCACACTCTGGCCTATCTAGCAAGACTTAACGAAGCGAATCGATCTGTAAAACTGTCTTTTGGTCAGTTGTGAACTCTTTTTATTCGAGCAGAGTTTCCAAGAGTCAGTAGCGCCAGATGCTCACACATTTTAGCCATGTTC
Organism: Nautilus pompilius; assembly: GCA_018389105.1. Classification (NCBI taxonomy): domain Eukaryota; kingdom Metazoa; phylum Mollusca; class Cephalopoda; order Nautilida; family Nautilidae; genus Nautilus; species Nautilus pompilius. The sequence continues at coordinate 401,361 of JACATO010000296.1, read as the reverse complement.
TATAAATAACGACTGCTCCAGACTGACAAACGATCGGTGAGCTCAACTTCCTGATTTGTGACGGAAAGAAACGTCATTCATTCAAACGCTTTATTCTCAAACAGTTTTAAAATCATTCAATAATTGTAGAGTAACTGTATGATAACGATTCATGAGAATTTTTGAAAAAGTGTTTTTCTGTTGAGAGAATCTCTTATTCGTCGGTAGATTGCGCCTTTAAAAACTTTCTGAATTTGAATCCAGCCTCGAAGTTGGCGTTCTTCCAGTTTATGTTCGGCAAGCGAGCACTGTTTGCATTTCTAAATGACCAACTCTATTGATTCGTTGAATGCATGAACGTAAATGGGTTAAAACACGAGTCTTTTAGTTAATATCCTAAGGAAAGCGTAACTTTGACTGGAAAACAGTCTTGTTTAGCTTTATATATAAACATAAATATTTTTATAAATTACTGTTTATTTCTTGCATCACTTGAGAGAATGCCCTTAATTTCTAAGAAAATATACATACAAACACACACAAAACTGAAATTGAGACGTATAAAACATTATTTGTTCTAAAATTATCTTAAAACTAGTTATTTACTATGTTTACCGTATATTTTATTTCCAGAGTTGTGTGTAATGTTAACTGCCAACTTCATGTTTACCTCCCTCATCAGTCATTCTCACCTGGGGTTGCTAGGTCTTTGCGATACGTAGTTCGAATGGATGGACTGGAAAATTTACTTTCAAAGAAGATTAATAACCAAAAAAATATTTTAAATGTTTAAATAGATCCCTATTGCATTAACTCCTTCAATTGCACCTTTTATTCTCGAGAGAAACGTTGTAGACAGATCGGCGCTGACGCGATGCTGTGAGCTCCGATGATCTATTCAGCTGACAGCACGAGACGGCCCCTTCCGGTTATATGTTTCACGTTTCGCCGCCAGGCGGTTTGCTGTACGTACCCGGCTCTCCGTCACCAGGGGAGCCGGGCATCCAGTGAGTTCACATGATGGAATCAGGCGTTGATCGAGGTAAAAAAAAAATAAAAATAAAACATTATAACAAAATCGCAGCATCGTTTCATTGAGGGAGCGGGAGAAGCTGATACTTATAACCGAATTAATTGAGGATGCTGGCAGATTTAGTTTGGAAATGAAAGGTCCTTCGGTTTTCTTCGGTTACGCTGCTGGCAGGAGAGAACAAACGTTGCTCGACTTTCACCACGTCTGTCAGGAAAGTAATTTCGTAAATTTTAATTAGGAAATCAAGCTTCTGCTTTCGTCTTAGCTCGAAATATGTTTGGGTGTTACGTAATTATCCAATGATGCACGACCCTTAAAGGAACCACGTGGAAACCTGTCAGTGCGTGAGACTTAGAAACGAGAGCAAGAAGATAAAAAGACTGTTGCCAACTTTACGAAAACTTTCGGGAATTCTCTTGCTTGATTTTAATAATTTCCAAATAAATTGTACAGAACAAGTCGTTTGCAGCGGAAAGCGATGTTTTTACCTGACACAAAGTAATTTCATACCTGAATAGAGGTGTTTGGAGACTTGTCGAGTGCCCTTTCTGTTGCCCACGAGTGTAGATCGGGGCAGGGCGGAGTTAGGAATGCACCATCACCGGTTTTTCCTAGCGCGCAGAGGAACTATCGGCTTTACGTATCGACCAGAAACAAAGCCGGAAATGAGGACCGATTGAACAGACTGTGAGCACACAAACCGGACTCGGGGCCTGTTTGCCAGACCGGTTCCTCCAGGTAATCGAGAAGAATTTCTTCACATCGACTCAAATCTTGTTTCCAAAATTAAATTAATTACTTCGGGCGTAATTTGAACCCGGGATCGGTAGCAGGGACCCGATCGATGGTAGGTTTCTTGTCGGACCAACCAACTCCAGACCGGAACGGGGCAACTTTCCTTCGGTGATTGTATCGTCATGTCTCGGCTTTAAAAAAAAAAAAAAAACGTTTCCGTTTTCCAGTTGCTTAACTCTTTTTTTTGATGAGTTTAGATCATCATATAATAAATACGATGGCATTTGGTTTACGAGTAACTGGTGAGATTTTGTTGGTCTTTTCAACGGAAATGCTGAACTGTTTTTAGCAGTGCTTACCCACATGTATTAAAACACAATCTGGTTACAGTAAGTGAATCTCAGATGATTACAGATTTTCTTAGCTTTATATAAAAAATTAACAAATATTCCACTCTCGATAAATTTCTTTTTCAATTTTTCATTTTCATTTCAATGACAACCACAGTATATCGGAACACCTTAAGTACAAACTGAAATCCAATTGGAAAACTGGAAAACGTTTAATGAATACTTTGGACAAGTGAAATATAATATATTACGTAATCCTGTGTGTGTTTCTGAAGTTTGTGCGTGCATGTGTGAAAGGAAGAATTACTCGCAATGTATTCCTTCTCTCGGGATGACGTATCGCTTAGCGAGATGTCACGAGGTTATAATGATTTATATGAGACGTCCTGGGGGGGATGTTCATCGAAACGATTCGCACACGTTCGCTATTGACCATCTCACCCGGTAACAACTTATTCCATTTATTTCCAATAAATTTCTATTTTGGAAATTTCTCTCATCTCCTTCTTTAAAATTCAATCGTAATGCTTTTTTTAAAAATTTTGCTGCATGCTCTAATTGGTTGAAACCTATGCTGTTACCAAAAAGGGGATTCATAGGTTCTTCAGATAGCAGAAGCCCGACTGAAACTCTTTTGATAACAAGGATGCTCCTGACGAAACCATGGCAACCCGACCTAGCGCCAATCGGTCTAAGGGGAGCCGCCGTTGAGGGTGTCGACGCAGTGTTTGTCTGTAAGGATTGATGATTCCAAGGTCACGATTCCGACAGGATGTTCCCGCGTGGCGACTTTCAAACGAAACTGTTGTCGAGATAGGGTTAAGGGCAACCAGCGATTAAGAATAGTAGAATTAGTAACTTCGACGTGATTATAATGTTTAAGGATACTTACTGGACTAAAACTTCAGGGTTTAGCAGAATCTACTTCACAAACGTCAAGTTTAGCAGAATTTCCCATACAAACGCCAAGAGTAGCAGGATCTGCATCAAATAAACTCTAAATGGAGAGCTGTAGAATTAAGCATAAGAACGGCGTCCAGTTTATGTTTGCATTGGTTAGTGTCGCCTTTTGGAAACAAGGTGCGCTTATTACATAACCATCAAAAGATACAGCGTTTGTAGTGATATCTAATATATACAGAAGCGCGTCATGGTTGAAAAAACACATCTGGATACTTTTAAATATTTTAAAATACCGTATGGACTCTACTTGTAGGATATTTGCGAAGATAAATAGTTAAACCCATTCTGGAGAAAGTAGAACAGGCGGAATCCTTAGTTCGAAAGAGAAATTGCATGTCGGAAGCTCCTGAGGAGATGGATGAACAGTCAGGGGTGTTTTTCATGTCGCTCTGACATGTTATTCAACCCTGCCGAGTAGATTTTGTTCGTAGAAATCATCAGTTCCTTCCTGTTACCGGCCCTGGTCGTAGAACATTTGATTATCCCGGTTTTTAACTTTTGATAAGTCGACACGGTAAACCGAGGCACGTGTCCACCTGTAATTAAGACGCGAGGTGTAAATATCACAAATATACTTAGTGGAGAGAAGGTCTCGGTTGTGTGCCCGCCTCAACGTTTGCTTAGCATCCGGTAGTTCAACGCTTTGAATCCAGTCTTCAGAAAGACTGCAGCCATTGTTGGGAATCATCATTGTTAACGAACTATTCCTCGCATAACCCAACGGTCGCTGTAAGTATGGATAAGCATAAACAGGAAGTGGAAGTCGCTTATTTCTGCTGCTACCGTATAAATGTATTTCTCAATACGATAAGTTACAAGGTATGGATTCCCAGGCTCCAGCAATACATCAAAGAAAAAATGTTTATTTTTAGTATTCAGCCACAGACGGGTGTTCAAATTACCTTTGAGTAATGGTGACGAAGGAGGAAGACAGATCAGTTCGTACTGTGACTATGTTGTTATTTATGTCATGAATAACTTTTTAAATTACAAAATTCGGTGCCCACGCGATACGGTAACGGTTTTATTACAGACAGAATGAGTAACTGAAGCCACATTTTATTCACACAAGTGTTCCTAAAGCGGCAATTTTACTGAACGCTCGAGGAAAACGTCTTTCTACATTACTACTATTATTACTAATGTTGAGACTGTTATAAAAGACGACCCTTTTATTTGTTAATTTTTTTTAAAAAAAGGAAAAAAAAGGGGGGATTTTTGCATAATTGAAATTCTATATAGTATGAAAATTGCCAAAGTTTTGAAAAAAGATTATAAAAATGCAGACCATAATACTACCAATTCAGATTTTAAATAGTAATAAACTATACCGGATATGATACTCATGTCATGCGTAATAGAAAATGTATGCTACCTAAATAAAAATGCTTTTACCTGCTTCCTTTATGTTTTATTGTTTTAATTATATTCTCTAATTCAAAAATAATGTAAATATAACGTTTCATACTATTTATTTGCATTTCTAACATTGCTTAAGAGTTCAGCTTTATCTAGCGCTGTTCAGAAAGTTAAATATTCTACAAGCTTTTCTATACTTCACTTGTTTTGATGCCGATGCCCATCACATTAGAATTCCGAGCATACAAACCAACCGAAGCCAAGCTGCTTTGCTAAACTTTTCAAAATTATTATGAATCATGAAACAACTTTTCAAAAGATGTAAAGTTCTCCTAGTATAAAAACACTCCTGCACAATTCTTCTCTAGAAATTTTAAGAAGGCATTTATCCCCTGTATCAAGAGACAGCACGATGGTGATTCTATGTTCAGCTATAGGACTAAAAATTGTTATTTATTTATAAAAGGATTTTATTTAATTGAAGCTACTTTTCCATATAGATTTCTTCTTTTTCCCCCGTTTATTTAAACAATTCACTTTTATTTTCTCTTGGTTGGCTTCCATTAATTTAGATCTACAGCAATATTAGGGGTGTTGTTGCAGTTACACACATGCGGCAGTTTTCCAGAAAATCCGAACTTCTTAAGCCTGTCTTCAAAGAGCGATAGCCGCGTAAATCTACAGCCATATCCAGAAAGTTATGCATCACCCTAGAAATATCGATAACAAAATCTGTCTTCAAGCCATGTTCATAAAGCTTAACGCTGTACTCGTGATCGCTTCTAATTGTGCCCCACTCATCGTCATGATTTATAAGTTCCTTTTGGAAACCATCTATTTCGCTTGTTGGATTTCTCAAATTGTCCCATTTTTCTTTTGGCCATTTCCCCCCCATGAAGTGTGTGGAGGTAAAAATGACAAAGCGGAATTTACTTCGACAAGTTAACGTGACACTATCACGCAAATTCAGCAGGTTTAATTCAGCTTTACCGAGCAAATTTTTAGACAATTCTATGGTGACGCAAAACTTCTGGCCATGGCTGTATATCGTTACAGTTGGGAAGATAAGATTTGGGTTTGAATGGACTTTGGTGGAATTCTTCTGTACATATAAGTATTTGCGGGATAAAACCTGGGTTTAAATGCATTGAAAACTATTATTAAGCTTATAAAACACGGTGATGTCATTTATTTATATACTCTTAATTTTCAGAAAGTATTTTTAAAAAAAAAATTTAATGCTTCCCAGAATTCAGCTTTGCACCTGTGACGTTCCGTCTCAAGCATTCAAACCTCGAAGTTCTTCACTTTTATCAGCTTGGTTCTGTTCGTGTGTCGCGGTCATTGAGCAGCATGGAAAACACGGTTCTTCAGAAACGGGAGAGAACATTCTAATCTTACCCGACAGTTTCCTAACTGCCGCCCCCAAAATTCTTAGATCTTCAATTGTATTTAAGCTAGATCCGCCTGCCACACCGGTTTAATCTTAAACCGGTGCTCGTCCAGCATTTATCCGGGCGGCCGGGATAACAATGAAGTCGCCTTCCGGAGCGATGAGCGTCAACGGACCTAATCAAATCAGAAGCCGGTCTTTCAATCGATACGATCTGAAAATTCCAAACGAGAAAGACTTTTAGAGCTTCGCCAAAGTTGTCCGACGAGGCGGGCGAATCTTTCTTACCAATTCGTCCGGAAATATTTCCATCTTTCCAGATCGAAGCCAGCTAAATGATAAATTTAAATTTAAGAAGAAAAAAGAATTCAGATGAACGTTGACCGATCGGCCAAAGTGATCGGTAATTATCAACTGAAATTAGCATATCAGGGTAACAGTTGCTGACTTGGCTTCCACTCAGGTAGACGGGCAGGCGCGCCTACCAATGTATTCTCGGCCATATTCTCGCTTCTGCAAAGTTAATTGCTTGGAAAATCTGGTTTGGCCGCTTATAGAATTTTTCTTTTTGAAAAATGAATGGAAATGTGTTGCGATTAACTGGCCTCCGATTACAAATCAAATATTGGTTATAATTATGCTATACTTACGTCAGGATCTTACGCCGAAAGCGTGCAGTGTACATTGAGAAAGGAATAAAGTAAATACATCACGGAGTTGGGGGGCGTGCTTGTGAATTCTATTCCCATTCCGAGCGCTCAAGCGTTATTCAAGTCAGTGCCATTTGTACGTGATGTTATCTCGACCCCGCCATTACAGAGCCACTCAGCGACATCTGTGTACCGCGGCATTGTGTGAAGCTACTGCATCTCGTAATTAAAATGGTCTGTCAGCAGGAGTCGCTTCAAAGTCAAATTTATATTATATACTGATTTCCAAAAGTTAAGCAAAAACAAAACAAAAACATATTTCCAAAATGGTTAGTTTTATTCACTAAATGTTTGACATAAAGGAGACAGTTTCAGGTGCATAGAGATATCGTCCGAAGGCAGGTTCAAGGTCGACCACGGGCCCCAACTCCAGCAGATGACCGCTTCGCGTCGCCTTTGTCCGGGCGAACACCGACCCCCAGTTGCTTCTGATTTCTTTACGGCCAGAGGGAGGTTCGCATCAGCCTCGACCAGCTGCAGGAAGCTGTCTGAAAGAGGGCTCGATGCGAGAGGACTCCTGGTGTGGATTCCCTTGACCAGCCGCCATAAACGACCGGTTAAACTGTCCCCGTAAAGATGTCGCTTAGAGACCACATGACTGGAGCCATGTTCTCTTTACTGGTGAGTCGAGATTTAGTCTCCAGTGCGACTCACGGCGCATGGAACAAGAACCAGCTCACAGACATGATGGAAGAGATCGCTGCAGTGGTGAAGATGCAATGGTTTTAGCTGGAATCTCATCTCATCGGCTGGCGTACAGAGCTGCATGAGTTTCAAGGAGGTATCCTAGACACGAGACGCTTGTCCACATGGGTCAGGGGGATCTACCAATATCCTCAAGGCCAAGCCATTACTCGTCTGACATAGCCATCGCGTTCTCCAGGATAAATCCTTTTGACAATGTTTGGGATGCTCCAGAGAGAGGTGTTGCCTCCAACCATTCCAAAATCACTTCAAGAAGAGCAAATCTCTCCGATAAAATGGACTTTCTTGCCCACTGCTCTCGATGGCAGCTTCATGGGCAGCTTACGAAGCCACCGTGGTTCTTGTCCTGCCGTCAAAGGAGACCCACCGACTGTTTCTAATTTATTACTCTTTGTTAGCATTTCTTTTTGCTTCCTTATCCGGTCTTACTTGTTTCCTTATAAATATTTAAAATTTATTTGTAATTTACATATTTTCTTGATAAAAGTTCCGCCACGTGAAGTGGAGTTTGTGTTGATCATTTGGTAAATAAAACTTTAACCATTTTTAGAAATATATATTTTTTTACTTGTTTGTTTGTTCTCTAACTAATCAGTGCAGAAAAGAATCCAAAGTACAAAAAGAAAACAGAACGTATAAGTGATATATCGTATTTGTAATTTGGCCCAGAGGTTATCATACTGAGCTGTCAGGGGTGAGGGCTCGAGGTCAAATCCAGACTTGCCGTACCTCCCTACCGTAGCCTCTTCTCGCTTTTCGACACTAGACAGTCGCATTTGTTTCTTTCAGACACTCCAGGTTCCTCCCACATCTAAAAAAAATGTAACTTGTGGTAAGAGTTTACGAGTACTTGTGAAACGTGGGCAGGGTTAGACTAGCTGACGGTAAACAGACCTAAGCACCGCAACCTTTTTGTGAAACACAAGTTGGATTGCAGATAGTGAGTCTTCATTATTCAAAAATATCTGGCTTTCTTAGATAAAGTGTAGATGGTTAATAATTGTCTTAGAATCTTCTTCAGGCTTTGGTCCTCTGAATTTTATAGTAAAGAATGAGCTAATATGGACGCTATCACTTCTTCGAATTAGTGCCGCTTCATACGTCACTAGAGAACATATATTTCAATTGGATATTAGAAAATAATTTTATAGCGGTTCTATAAAAGATGCCACGGTATAGATAGTAGATATTTAGGGGCAAAATAAAGAGTACAGGCGAGTTTTCAAAATAATCTTCTTTTTCTTTCCTATACCTAATCCGACTGCTGCTATCTAAAGAATAGGCAACCACGTGAGACAGTCCTTTTGAACTCTTGCTTTCAATTATTTCAAGATGGTAAAGTCGTCTTCATGAAACTATCCTAAATCTTTCGGCTGGTTCTTCAAGTTTGCATGACACCTGCGGTAGAGTATATTAGATGTTCCTCCGTATAAGCGAATGATGTATCATACAAGAGTCTCAACAACGGATATTAATCTTTCTACAATGGAAACAACCCTTGCGAGGACGTGTAGTCAGCGATTATCCGCTAGAGGGCGTTGCCTATCATGTGCGGCGAGGATCCCGACACTTCTGGCAATGGCAGAAAAATCCATATCAGAGCTCCTCACTTTTCAATGTGGGAGGAAAATCGAACGGAAACCATGCTAGGAACTTGCGTCAAGCCTAGCCGACCCCCCGACTAGATACCGAACTCGCGCCTCCACCCTCGGCAGCCCGGTAAACTAGCCATTGGCCACCCATTCACCGTAGTCAAAGAAACATCGCGTTACTTGTAACTGGGTCTCACTTAAAAAATAAAAAAAAATTATCGAAACTGGCGGTGCTAGGTTACTTTACTGCACTGTAGATTCTAATATTGGTGTAAATGCAGCAGACGATAACGGAAAAGAATCCGAGTAACGCCAGTAGCAGGAATTTCCATCGCTGCCCGCGGAAATTGGACACTTTCCATCTTCAGATCCAGACGACAAATTCTTTACTCCAAAAGTACAATATATAGATAAGAATATAACTTTTCCCATGTCGAAGGAAATCTTTTCCTGGGCAACTTGGGCATCATTTTGTAATTCTGTCGACAATAGCAACTAATTGTTCAAACAAGGAACACACGAACGTCTGATTCTCAACGTGTTCAGAAGAAGAGGCGGAAAAATCTAAATAATGTGCCACGGAGAAGGTAGGCTGAGAGAATGTCTTCCGCCCCGATAGCGATACGACAGTAAAGCCCATCTGTGAATTTCGGCAAATCTTAAATAGACGAAAAGGATTTTATTTTGATCTGCGACCACCGGGCCATCACCAAAATATACAATTGTGGTTCTTTTCCATATCGTATGACAAATAAATCCCCCCACCATGTCGTGTGACATGACAGTCTCCGTTCTGAAAAGGTTCCTCTCTCGTGTAGAAAGACTGACAGTTTGACCCGTGTGTTCCGGTACACAGCTGCGCGTGTCATGTGACTTATATGTGTTCTTTCAGCTTGCCGTCGAGCTAAACCGATTTTTTTCGCATTTATTCCGACACGAGTTAATAAATAAACTTTCGTTGTTTTTCGTTTTGTTTCTGTCGTTGGAAATAGAAACTCTACAAGCGCCACGTCTGGTAATCCATTTTACCGCACCAGACCGTAGAACCAAAGGACGTAAATCTATTTTAAAATAATAAGTTCGGGAACCGGATCTTTCAAATGAAGAATCAGTATTTTCTCTCAAAACAGCTCCCTCTCTTAATGAGGTCCGTTTTGTTAATATGTTAACTTTACCAGGCAACACACAAAATGAATCTATCTGAATTATTATTAAAATCCCTTATGAATTACCAAAACAATAAACAGTCAGCTCACCCTGCCACAATTACAGAAAATTTGTCACAAGGTTTCGTTTAAAGTTTTTTTAGAGTTTAAAAAAGGTATTTTTATACGTGATAGTTTTTAGATGCATAGTTTGATTCATAGTTGTTAGATATCCAATTGTTATAATAAAGAACAAACATTGGACAAAATGAGAGCGTATAGATTCATTGTCTAACTGTATTTGCTAGGGAATTTTCTTAAAATACGATTTTTCAAGATATTCATTTTTTACCAATTCTTTCTTGTTTTTAATCCAGAAGCCTTCAAATCCAGGATGCAGTCCGACCCTGGTCTGTTAAATTCAATGTAACATGAAAATTTAAATTGTTAGTTAGTTAAGTTTTACCTAAATATGTCAAATTATGTGATTCGCAAAATTAGCAAAAAAATTTTAAATTCCAAAAAATAAAAGATCAAAATGTGAACAGATTCTTATGATACTCCAATGAAGCCATTGTTGTCTTCAAGTTAGAATAAGGGAATTACTCCATTCTGATAAGTAGTTCAAGAGTAAAGTGCGCCAGACTGCCACGTATATTCAATAAGATTTCAAGATGACTATAGCAACAATAAAAATAAAAACTTGTCAACTAAAATACATTGGGTTGGACATCGAGTATTTCATAGAAATTTTCGTCTTTTTTCATTTGGAATGCAGTCTTGAATATTCCCAGAAAGAATTCTTAAATTAAATTAAATTTTAGATTTCTCTTTACTCTTTATTTCACTTTTAGCAACAAAAGTTGTACTATTAATAAATTATCTAAATTTTAAAATATATATTATTTTTAAGTCAGTCAGTCTCTCTCTCTTCCTCCCTATTTCTCTCCCCATCTCTCTCCCCATCTCTCTCTCTCTCTCTCTCTCTTCGCTCTGTTAACTGACGTCATCTCTCTCTCTATTATCTAAATTTTAAAATATATATTATTTTTAAGTCAGTCAGTCAGTCTCTCTCTCTTTCTCTCTCTCTCCTCTCGCTCTCTCTCTCCCCTCCCCATCTCTCTCCCATCTCTCTCTCTCTCTCTCTCTCTCGCTCTCTCTCTCTCTCTCGTCTCTCCCCCTCCCCATCTCTCTCCTCCCATCTCTCTTTCTCTCTCTCTCTCGTACACATAATTTTAGGTAAATCGTAGTTAAAATTATTTATGTATTTATCTATTTATTTACTTTGATTTAAATACTTAGAAAATTCTTTTATTTTTCTGTGTCTGAAACATAAGTGTGAGGAAAACAGTTACTTGACACAGTAAACCGAGGCAGGTGCACTCCGATTTCAGTCAAACGGAAATAGAGTTACGCATGCACCAGAGCTCTTCAGGCTTGTTAACGGAGAAAACAGAAACATCCGCAGGAGTCAGGAAAAATTGTTTTAATGTTTGACAAGTTATTATCTATTTTTATCAGCCAACCGCACGACAGCCAGCATAGTGCAAACAAAACATTTTCGCTCGGTTTTAGATCTTCCATAACTCTATCCGATTACAGGGACAAAAATGATTCAAACAAAAACAACTTAGCATGCATGATAAAGTAAAATTTTTAAAAAAGTTTTTATATTAATTTTATAAATTATTAATATTATCATTATTATTAATATCTTTAAGATATAAAAATGATTTCAAATTTTAAAAAAATGTACTCACGTGTACAAATCTCTCTTGTACTGACGTTAGTCATCTCGCTCTCTCCTCTCTCCTCTTCTCTCTCTCTCTCTCTCTCTCTCTCTCTTTCTGTACCAATGTCATATCTCTGTACTGACGTCATATCTCTCTCTCTCTCTCACTCTCTCTCTCTTTCTGTACCAATGTCCATATCTCTGTACTGACGTCATATCTCTCTCTCTCTTCTGTACCAATGTCATATCTCTGTACAGACGTCATCTCTCTCTCTCTCTCTGTACCAATGTCATATCTCTGTACTGACGTCATCTCTCTCTCTGTACCAATGTCATATCTCTGTACTGACGTCATCTCTCTCTCTCTCTCTCTCTATGTACCAATGTCATATCTCTGTACTGACGTCATCTCTCTCTCTCAATCTTCTCTCTCTGTACTGACGTCATCTCTCTCTTTCAATCTTCTCTCTCTGTACTGACGTCATCTCTCTCTCAATCTTCTCTCTGTACTGACGTCATCTCTCTCTCTGTACCAATGTCATATCTCTGTACGGACGTCATCTCTCTCTCTCTCTCTCCCTGTACCAATGTCATATCTCTGTACTGACGTCATCTCTCTCTCTCAATCTTCTCTCTGTACTGACGTCATCTCTCTCTCTCTCAATCTTCTCTCTCTGTACTGACGTCATCTCTCTCTCTCTCTCAATCTTCTCTCTCTGTACTGACGTCATCTCTCTCCTCTCAATCTTCTCTCTCTGTACTGATGTCATCTCTCTCTCTCAATCTTCTCTCTCTGTACTGACGTCATCTCTCTCTCTCTCAATCTTCTCTCTCTGTACTGACGTCATCTCTCTCTCTCTGTACTGATGTCATCTCTCTCTCTCAATCTTCTCTCTCTGTACTGACGTCATCTCTCTCTCTCTGAAGTATTTTTTTTTTAAAAAGAAAAACTATTTTTTCTAGAGCAGTCCTCGCTTATAGAGGCAAAGTGTATTGTGGTCACGAAATCCCTATTTATGTATTGGGACAAACGGGGGAAAGCCATTTACTATCGATTAGTTTATTTCTCTCAGGACCTATTTTACGTGATACCCGATAAATCCAGCTTTCGGTGTCGTTCCCGAGGCTGGGGTGCGGATATTAGAATTCCGCTGTATCTAAATTTTCTACTTTACTTCCTCTATTGAAACAAATTTTAAGGCGAGTAAGCAGACGATGCATGTCAGCTGGTGGGTATGCGAGTAAAATAACGCTCCGCTAGCTCCACGGCGTGGGTGGGTATCCCTACCCAACAGTAGTGGCTGATGGAGTACAGCAGAGCTGTTCGACGGTGGGTACGGGGTCGAGATGAAACATCGATACGGCGAGCGACCTCGGTCTTGAACTTTGACCCACGACCTCGGATAATTTCTCTCAGAGTTCAGAAAATATAGAATTGCAACTTTTGAATATCATCCTATAAAAGTCTGAAACATTTTAACGACAAAAGGTGAGAGAAAAAAAGACGGAAAAGATTTGAATATAAATCCGATTTTTAAATATTATAAATAAATAGAACAGCAGCAACTACACCGTATAAAATTTTGCAAAGAAAAAAAGTCAGACGCCAAACGTAGTTATGCTCATTAAGGGCGCTCGGTGGTAGATTTTGGGGCTGCTATGGTTACACCCGTTCTGTCTGCCTACCTCCTTAGCCTGATTCTCTCTCGCTCTTCTACGTCACGGGCTTTCCGGTCTGTGCGGGCTTCCTCCCGCATCTGAAACCGAAAAAGTTCCAGCAAGGTTTAACAGATTAGTGTGGTGGAACTAGCTCTCGACTGGCTTACGTACATGCTGACTACCGTAACTGTGTATACACACGGTAGATTCACTTCAGAGCGAACTGTACTATCTATCGCAAGGCAGAGAAATCACTAAAAGACTCTCAGGAAACATTTGAGCAACGTGTGTCAAAACGTTCGCCATCCTATGATGTATACACCTCCTGCCATTATCATCAGCTCTTCTTTCGTACAGCAGCGCCATCTTTATTTGATTAATAATCTTGGAACGTTAGATGCTGCACACAAAAGAAATGTATAACGTGAAAACGAAAGAAGAAGAAACAAGCAGAAAGCAACTTTCATTCAGAAAAGAGCTGATAAAGGCGGAGAAACATGCGAAAATTCTGCAGAGGGTTAAACAGGGCTGTGTTTTTCAGAAATCCGCATCCAAACAGCTGATTGGCGTGGCAGATTTAGACACCAAAGTTTGTTTTCCTTTATTATTATTATTATTATTATTATTATTATTATTATTATTATTATTATTATTATTATACAGGCGGGTATGTGACTGGAAACTGTTACAGAAAAAAGACTCCGTATACCTTTTCCGAATAAAATAGAAAGGCAAATACGGAGCGATGAATCTTTTCCCATACCGGTCTGTTGTTAAGGAGCTACCCAGAACCGGAAGTACCACTTAATCTTCCAGTTCCGCATCCGCCCCGGACAAATGTAGACATCACGACTGCACGCACAGCGTCTGCGTCTGTTTTATTGCTTCTGATGTAACAATTAAGAGGATCGTTTAATAAACTCTGCAGAGCCTGCATCCGTTAACTTATATATAAAGATTCATGTCAATTTATAACTGACCCACTCCAGTACTGGTGTCCATGTGTATACGACGTTGGCCATATTTGCCTCGTCGGTAAAACAACTCATTAATTCAGGCATGAGTGAGAATATTTCGACAAAGAAGTCATATGTGAAAAAAGTTCGAAAATAAACTCGTTGATATGCATGCAGTTCTTACCATCCATGCGCTTGTGTAGCTCTAACTGCCGTAATGTGGTGGGCACACGTAGGTTAGCAGAATTCTTTGTCCTCCATAGTGGAGCGTGCGGAAAGTGCATGATTGTAGTTATATTTAAGATATTTCATAAAACACTTGCAGGAAAATTACGAACGCTCCTGACGTCTCATTTGACGGTATCTTTTACTGTAAAACGCCTATTTAAATTAATTTTAGCAGTTTACATGGTAGCAGTAGGAGGACTGTATTGGAGTTAACGGTGCCGCGGACACGTGATATTTTAACCGCGTCTTGCAATATCACGTGGAGGCCGAAAAAGAAGAGCAAGATGCGTAGTAGATGAGCTTTAGATCATGTTTCTATGTTAGCAGCTTTAGCAAATTCTGGTGACGGAGTATTACTTCCACCGTCGACACCACTGTGGCGCTAGTTTAAGTGCTTATCTCTTATTTAGATGCTTTTCTTTATAAACGACTTCGAGATATGGGAATTAATTGAAGCCACAGCACATTAACCGACCAAAAGCCCGCAGTGGCTGTTTGCAGCCTTAGCCATCTTTAGAGACGGTTAAATTAAAAACGTGGGAGCAAATGCACGTTTGTGTTTGTCTGCTTCCAGACATCTGAAGCAATTCCAAACTCGAGCGGTTTTACCGCCAATAAGTCAGTTTGTAGTCGCCATCTCCATCTTTCTCTCCATCAGCATCCCTTTGTATGTGTGTGTGTGTGTGTTTTTTTACGCGCCTGCTGTGGGTCAAGTGCAGAAGTAAACAGAATGAACAGGCGTAATTAGAAAGTAATACGATATTTTCTCGACGTTTCCTACGATATCAAAACAGGCGAAGGAAAGGTAAGCAGTTTGATGGAGAGTAAAACCAGCCGCAGCTCCCCTGTTGGCGCGGATCTACAACCCCGGGCCCAGGGCAAAGCGCCCCTGCCAACAAGTAAAACGATTTTCGGCGGGGTCTTTCTTCAACAAAAGATGGCTGGTTTTCTGCCATAGGGCTATTCGACTTTAGATCGGATCGGCCTTCGAGTGCAAATAATGAATGGCGACGGCGTTCTACTCTTCATCTGTATCTGTGCTCCACTAAAGTACACTAGTCAGGTCGGATTACTTTCCCATTTGTGCGAGGACAGACCTTTGAAGGCGAATCTGTTTTACGGGAACTAAACAGCAGTTTCACTTACAGCAACCATTCTGCGTTTAGAACCACAACAACGAGCCGCTCATCCCGGTGAAGGTTTGCCTCGTTTCCAAAACTATTAATTAGTCAGTGACGAGCTGGCTCGGCGGGTAATTTCCTGAAGGTTGGCTGAGCTGAGCTTTAATATTCTGTTCAACTGTCGGCAGCAAATATACTGGAAACTGAACCGGGCAGAATGAATGGAACATGCACTGGAGATGGATACCCGACGGTGTACGATCTAACAGGTGCGTGAGTCTTTTTGAGGAATAAAAGACTGTCTGTCGGTTAATGCACTTGGAAACAGCGACGGAAAGATGTGCATCTACAGAATTACGTGCACACAATAATATCAGCTTTGCTTGCTCAAAGACTAAGTTTTTACTTAATATGCCAGGATTTTTAATTTTTTTTTTTAAATTCGCTTTTCTATTTGTTTTTTAAAATATATCGACTTTTTAACAGCAGAATTAATGCGATCCTAGTTAGTCTGAAAATTAGCTAACCGGTAATATTTATAGTATTCTTGAAGACTTGTAGTTTCCATTATCATATGAGAGAGAGAGAGGAGAGAGAGAGAGAGAGAGAGAGAGAGAGAGAGAGAGAGAGAGAGAGAGAGAGAGAGAAGAGAGAGAGAGAGATGATGTCAGTACAGAGAGAGATGGGAGAGAGAGATGGAGAGAGAGATGACGTCAGTAAGACCAGGAGAGGGAGGGGAGAGGAGGAGAGATGTCGTCCAGTACAGAGAGGAGAGAGAGAGAGAGAGATATGGAGAGGATGACGATCAGTACAGAGAGAGATGGAGGGAGAGAGAGGAGAGGAGAGGGAGAGAGAGAGAGAGAGAGGTGGAGAGAGGATGACGTCCTACAGAGAGAGGAAGAGATGTGAGAGCGATGCCGTCAGTACAGAGAGATGTGAGGAGAGAGAGAGAGGAGAGAGAGCGAGCAGAAGAGAGCGATGACTATTTTACTATATGGCGTGTATAAACCAATCCACATAAAGTGCTGTACTTATCTTTATGTACAGCTGTAACGTGACTCGGACACTTGATTTTATTGTATAAATGTTTGACCATAGTGGGCGCAGCGCTTATAATTAAACTCATATGGAAACACAGCTCTAGTCCTCTTAATTAAAAGTATCCCATCCTGTCTTGGAGTGCAAAGTAAGGAAACTAACCGTTGTTGTTGTTGTTTCTTTTTGTTTTAAATTCATTTCTTGAATTATCAATTTTGTAGACTTTATTTGTCTCAAAATAATCGAGACGATGGACACATGACTTGTATAAACAAACTTCCAAGTTTTAATTTATTTTTAAGGATCTGGTTTCCGCTGGTTTTCCTCTTTGAAACTCTCACGTGTAGAACTATTAGCTAAGAAGTGCTAATTTCCACCTGCAGATTTAACAGGTTGCAATGACGAGGGAGTGACACCGCAGAGCCAGAACAGCGGGGCGATGCAGACATATTGAACACAGTAAACATAATAAAAAGCAACCGAACATCGTTAAATTAAAATTTGAAAGATAAAATAAATATGAAAAACAATTCCAAATGCTACTTTCGTTTACCGAATTCTAAGTGATTAGCTTTTCGGGGTTAGCGCACAATGTTCTCTAGGTCAGGAGGTTCCACCGCTTTACTCAAACGTAGTATCAAGCAAGTTCGCCACAACCAAGTTAACCCTCTGCGCACAGAGTTCTCCGGTTAAGTGGGGCGGGGTACCAACGCGGATAAAACTACGCGAACCGTGAGATAAACAGGCCGACTCCTCGTCCGTAACTGCCAATGCGATTGAATTCCGAGTTACTTAACTGCGGAAGCGGCACAAGGCCAGCGAGAGAATTACGTGAATTATTTATTTCAGCTCAGGAAGAGAGACAGGGGGGGGGGGGGCGGCCGCCTTCTGGAAGAACCGGTTCAGACATGAATCTCGCGCCTGCTCAGTGGTAGGCGTCGCGTGAGTTATTCGTAGCCGAGTAAAGTGGGGGCCGCTAACTTCGATTAATAGCCCTAACCTAACCCTAACTCTAGCCATAGCCCTAACCCTAACCCTACCCCTAGCCATAGCCCTCTGCAGAAAACACCGTTCGCTCGCTTCTTTTTCAGAGACGGAATTCCCACTCCGCATCTTGCCGTGGATAGAATGAAGAGCAGCGCCACGTGACTTCACCGAAACGCGCACCTGTTCGACGAGATTCTCTTCTTGTTATGGAGCTATCCATCGTGTCGGCCATTTTCCTCTCCCTCTCGTAGCAGTCGCGGTTTATACCTACTTACTCAATCTTCCGATGGCGTTCTGCGTATTAAAAGTCGTTTCTGATCTGATGGAGCCTAAAACATCATTATTTCTACGAGGAAACGTTTTATAACCCTAACCCGACACCTTGCGCCCAGTTACCGTTACCCCAGCTCCCGCTCTTCCACCCCCTCCCTCTCTTTAGTAGCCAGACAGAAAAAGGAAAAAAAAAGGAGTTATGGACGACGAAATACCAGAAATAAAGAAAAGGAATCACGCTGGCACCGAGTCTCGGTTGTTTAATAATTAAAGAATCCGATCCATATTGTAATAAGTCAACCGCATTTGTTTGCTTTGGCAGTATTCCAACTACGACAGACTTCAGTGTCTGCAGCTCTGGGATTTCATGCTATGGCAGCCTCTCTAGGATTTGGTGGAGAGAGGTTTAGAATAGCGGATAAACTAAGAAATGTCCGATTGGTAACCAGCGGTAAAAACTACAGTCATAAAACGTCGCCAGATGACGGATATGCGAGCGTTAACGGGTTAACTCATTATTTAAGATGAAGGTTAATAGAGGCTTTCAAAATAATTAGGGGCTCTAAACGAGTGGGCAGGGACAGAATTTTGTGGCTATTTACAGTTACTGGGAGTCATAATTACAAAAAAACTGACTATTCAACAGAAAATACATTTCTAATTTTATAAATTTTAATGAGTGGAACCGATTATCGGCAAATATAGTTAACAGTGATAATATCAATTAATTTAAAAGTCATATTAAAGGCCATTTACCTTTTCCAGGGTTTATTTCTGTCTTTTTGAAACTACCCGACTTAACTAAAGGTGCAATGCATTTAAGCGAAATATTCGTTTATCCATTCCACGGTGCTTTAATAACTCTTACTAACAGACTCGGGGCGGCCGGTAGCTCGGGGTGCAAAGGGTTAGGGACTGAGTTGGATTCCCTTTTGGGGGTTGGCTCAGTTTGGCGTACCTCCTTTGCATGGTTTCTTCTCACTCTTCTTCTATAGTTGGTCACGTGGGTTTCCTCCCACATCTAAACACGAAGTGATCTAGTAAAGATTTCCCTGCCGGAGTAGGAACTTCCAGGCCCCTTGTGATGCAGAATAGGGAGCACTCTCTAGCGGACGACCGAGGCATTACGCTCCCTTACCGGGGCTGTCTTCGTTGTAGAGATTAGTATACGACATGATCCGAACCCTATAGCAAGTAGTTTATCCGAATGCAAACCCTATTATTAAATGTCATGTAAAGACGGTCTTTTGTCGTTATTTCAAGGTAAAGTCTAAGGCGAGATGAATAAAGTCGACCTTTTGATCAATGAATCAAACAAGAAAATATTCCCCTACTCGTCTACAGATCTCCTGTTGTCAGTTTTCTGCTTTAATTAAAACAGAATCAGGCTGTAGATAATATATCTGTCTTTGGTTCGGTTCGGCAGCGAGTAATTACAAATCAAGTTATCTTCCTCTTGTCTTTTTTGCTCGGAAAAATCTTGCTGATTGACCGCTGTGGTCAATCAGGAGGCGGGCTACAGACGGGTTGGTACCGTATGTACATTGTAGCCGAGTCCCTATTGGCACTAAATCCTGAATACAACATTACAGTTATAAGCTTACAAATCCTTCTTATTTACGGTTCTCATTAAGCACAATATCTCGGTCCGAGTCGCTCTCTGGAAGACGGTGGCAGCGTTAAGATCAATTTTACTGGAAAATTCCTGGCGCTGAATTTGATACTCTTCACTTACAGTGCATCAAGCTTTAACCAGTCCCGACTGGAGCGAGCTCCTAAGATCAGCCAAGAGACTTGCAGCTGCGGTGGCGCGGCCATCTTCATTCATCTCAAGACCGCACCTTCTTCAGACGCAAAATCTTGTGTTATCATTCCCACAGGGAGAATATAAACAGGATTAAAGAAGGCGCTGAAATCGGACAGATATACATATATATTTCGTTTAAAATATCAAAAATAGATAAGTGACCAAACAGCTACAATATTACTTTCTTTCGTTGCTTACGATGCAATAAGTTCCTCTTTTTTGTGGATAGTTTGAAGAGAGTTTGTTTCTCTTAAATTTACTTCCGTATCCGATGTTTTAAATTAGAAAAGCTAACTGATTATTCTGATGTATTCTAGAAAAATATCCTGGTTGTGATAAAAGAAACACTACTACTAGTATTACAACAGCAACAAATACTAATACTACTACTAGTAATAATAATAATAATAATAATAATAATAATAATAATAATAATAATAATAATAATAATAATAATAATAATAATAATAATAATAATAATAATAATAATAATAATAATAATAATAATAAATAATAAACAATTACGTTATATTTCTAAAATATATTTAAATCTGTTAATAAGCAGGATATATTTAGTCTGCGTCTAAATATATTTCATAATAACTTAACTACAATGAAATTCCAGTAAATTGAAAATTCTGTTACTTTTGGAACATTTTTTCATATGAAGAAAAGCACAAACAACTTTATGTGCGTCATACAGGTGCATAATTCATTCAGTACGTCATTTAAACGTACGTCATAGTTGTGAAGAATAGCTTTTGAATGGCGTTTGTATTAGTTTTGACGGTAATACTTTTGAATCTAAGTATAAAGGAGCTCGTAAGTGTAAGACGGTCTTCTCCAAAGTATGATCAAAGGTGGCCCACCTGAAGTGAGCGGGCTGCCGACCCTGATCCGCCATCGATCGGACCGGAGGTGTTGTTGAAAGTACTTACGATCACTAGAAGTTTTCAGGCGACAAATGAAGCGAAGCCTGACGCATGCCGGTATCGGGGTTTATTTCCTTATTTATCTTTCCCGATATTACAAGACAATTTGGGACATCGATCACGTAGGTTCATCTTTATAATTGCTCTCTTGTAGTCGGGATCTATAGATTAGGGCACCTGCAGGAAATCTCTTCGTGGGAAGCACTTATTTTTGGTAAAATCATTTAAAATTTTCTGCTGTTTTCTGCTTGTCCCGTTTGTAGTTTTCCGGAGAGGTTTTTGCTATCTACTATTTCTGTCGTTCATAAAGAATTGTAAATGCTTCCCCCCAGAAGAATTGCTAATACTGATATTAATATTATTAGTGCAGCAAATGGAAACCTATTTCAAAATATTTCTAACTTCTTTCCTGGATCACAAATATCAATGTTGCTGGTTATTTTCAAGAAGGAAACATTACGAAGGATTGGATAGAACAGCGAATGGCAGCTCGTGGTTTCCTCGGTCAATCACTCCAGCAGTTTGTCTTGCTACTGACAAACAGATAAATGAATACAATAAAATAACAATGCCAGCATTCGTTACCATTGTTCCGACCTCGAATACCAAGTCAGTTTTCACCTTATTACAGTACGTGAGGTGTCAGCCGTGAAGCACAAGTTCCTTCCTGTGCTCTGATGAAGAAGGGGCCGTTTGTCGCAGCCCGGATGGCTCAACTTATGCTGAGGAAATCAGATACAAGAGTTCATGGGATGGAAATGCACCACAGGTGATATACAGAATTAAAAAATCTTCCAGTAATGCATTTAGCATATCCGTTGGCTCTATAGTGTAAGGATATCATACTACAAGGTAACATTTGTATAATGAAGCAGTGAATGAAAAACAATGCGCAAAACCTGACCAAAAGTGACTGTTGTTTAATGAGGTGACATTTTAAAAGTTTTGCGAAAATGCATTTTTTAACAGAAAGAAAATAATTAAAGAAATAAAACAAAATTTATAAATACTTTATATGGCTTCACTGTTAAAATGCGTTAATAAAAACAAAAATAAAAGATATTAAGATGTTGTATCCATAGAATTTTAGGTATAGACGTTTTGCAAGGTTTATTCGCTTTAGAAAGCACTGACTTGTACTGTTCAGATGGGACGAGCTCTCACCCTGTCCGGTGTTGTCGGGTGGGTCTCAGCTTTGAAACAGGCCAGCCAGGCTCCTTCTTGTAGTTAAGAAGTCAGGTTAGAACAGAGAGTTTCCGTTATATATTTTGTATAGAAGGAAGAGGTTATTTCGAATTTGTTTACCATTATTTTATAATAATATCCAGCTAATAAAACCCGCATGTCTGAGATTATATGTATGTATGTCATTGGAATTAGTATTCTAGAAATAAGAATATAAAGTTGTATTAAAGTGTTTAGACACCATCTTGTGTAAATGAAAAAAAAAATATTAGCTGCAAATAAATCAACCTTATCTTATGTACTCCGAGAACGGTCTTCGTCAGGACTAAACCGAAAGATTCCACAAGTTTAATTTCCACGGTTTTTCAGGAAGGCTCAAAATATTCCACTTATTTCTGATGGCATTCGAGTCTCAAAGGCTACGGCTAAGTTAAAGAGTTGGGAGTTACGTCTCAGTGTTGACTGTTAGGTCCCCATGCAAACGGCCGGATCCCAGTCAACAAGAGGCTAGGAGGTTACGTCTCACTGTTGACTGTTAGGTCTCCATGTAAACGGCCGGATCCCAGTCAAGAAGGCTAGGAGGTTACGTCTCACTGTTGACTGTTAGGTCTCCATGTAAACGGCCGGATCCCAGTCAAGAAGGCTAGGAGGTTACGTCTCAGTGTTGAAAGTTAGGTGTCACTTTAAACGGCTGGATCCTATTGTTTGAGGTTAGGTTCCAATGTGAAAGACTGGATCCAAGTATTGAAAGTTAATTTCCACAAACAGCATTTAAGTTTTCTGTTGAAGGTTAGCCCCCCTCAATGTCGACGTTTAGGTTTAAACGTTGCAAATTCAATCAAGTATTGAAGATCAGGGGTTTGTTATTCTTTTTCAACACTCACCACGTGGCTGTCTTTCTATTTATTTATAGAAATTTATACATCCTTTCCTCAAAAGACACTAGGTGGCGCTGTAAATTGTTTTATAACGTTACTTTCAGTATATATATATGCACTTTAGTAATTTTCATATGAAAACAAATGATTCTTCTCTAAGAATTAAAATCAAAGCTACGAGAGCAAGCGAAAGAAGTAAAATGATGTTTTAGGCAAAGTGATGAGTCTCATTAATTTTTTACAACTTACACAAATGCCATTAATATTATTTTTTAAATAGATAATTAATACTTAAACTTATGCTTAAATTATTGCATGAGTGGTCATAATTCTTCGCACAAGTTCTCTTTAATAATCTAGCATAAAGAGAAACTAAACAATTAGAATTCTTCTAAGCTGCGAGTTAATTACGGATACTGCAATCAAATATCCTTCTGGCAATATAAATAATATCCTAAAATCTTTTGCGTTCTCTTTGACTTGGGGGGGGTCCGTCCTGCCTGAGAAAGACTTGAACGCTCTTAAAACTCAGAAGAGTTTCAGAACGAATCATGGGAAAGCCGTAGTTGCTCACAACAGTCATTCCTTCTGGCAAGTTACTGTGTGTGCTGGGAGCGTCGCTGATGCTGCGGCTCTTAAACTGAGCCGTCTGAGGAAATCTCGAATCTTTCCCAAAGTTTTACCAACATCTAAACCCGCTATTAGTTCACTGTCCATTAGCAAACATAAGAATTCAAACTGAAAAATGAATAAGTAATGTGTCGGAATCGGTTTCCTTCTATGATGCTAAACAACCGACCAATTTAATTGTTCTGTTTATCAGTTCGCCTTAATTAAATAACTTAGTATCGTTTGTTAATCATCTAGTTTCGTTTTGCTGCATCTGCTTTTAATACAACCCATCAGGGCCAAGGGCTGACTTCCGGAGCAACTTCACAAAAATACTCATTGCGGTATAAGTTATTTTTGGTTTTCTGAACTACAAAATTTGTCTTATATCTTAATATTTAATAAGTGATACTCGGTTTTAAAAGCGAGATTGTCCCGAGGAGTGATTCTTGGGACGCACAGAACTTTATCAAGTTACCTCATAAAAATTAAAGCAGCAACTAGATATTTATTTATTGTAGATTGATAATCTGGCTTTTATTGGATCTCACGTTACCCTGACTTGGAGCCCTGCAAACAGGAGTTTAAACAGAACAGATATACAAAGATAAATCGTTGTTTTGTTCATATGCTTATGTTTTCTGAATACATTCAAGAATTAAGAATGCTCCATCTTTTCATTATCTAACTTCGTGTGGCGCGGGCACAAAAACTGTAGACTATTCTTTGTTGGTGCCACAAAATCCAGATAGATGGCAGTAGTGTGACAGCCGTTTATAAAAACGCGGATAGAGAAGGGGGCACTGAATTTCGTACAGCCGTAGTTGTATCACCAATTGACATTCACCTTCGTATGGCGGATGCTAATGGAGATTCGCGTGTTGAAGTGAATACTGAAATGCTAGTGAATGGAGTGAAGGTTGATGAACTGATCCGCAGTAATCAGACTTGAGCGAGACACATGAAATGGAAATCGCGACCGCAAACCTCGGGCTGAAAACTGGACATTCTGTCTCTCGCAATGTCGCAGGATTTACCGCTAACGGCCCGAAATGAAGCGTCACTTAATCGAGTGGCACCATAAAAGTTCTCCTCGGCCAGCCGAAAAAGACGACGAAGACATGCTCTTCTGCTGGAGATTACTTTCTTTCTGGGACGTTTATGCTTTTCAGACTCGTGAATCTCATGCCCTGGGATACACCATCAAAAGGAGAGAATTATTTAGAGATGCTAAGGAAATGCACTTCGAGAACTTTCTCTAACATCGACATGGCGGACAGTCGTCTTCTTGGGAAATCCACATAACACATCTACAACAGACTGCAAACGAGGCTAAACCGGCAAAAGTGATAAGAGCAAAGCTTGAATATCTTCTTCCTCAGCTTTCGGTCCTTCAAAAGATGGACCTCGTGGACAGAATTTTTAAGACAACGATGTTGTTTGCAAATGGATGCATAACGTCACCCACTTGTACGCTGGTACACGTATATGGAAAACGTTTCTTGCTACTCTTTTTTTAAAAAAGCAAACATTATGAGGAAAAAAATAGAAGGCATTAATTGTAGGAGATGTCTTTTGCAGTATATATATATACACATCGCTTGGTATGTGAGTTTTCAAATGCTGTTGCGTTCATCGCTATTTTAAAAGAAAAACCTTTTCCGATTTAGCGATTTTATGCTGAAAATATTTTAAAGCATCATTTTAAATCTTGCCTTACCAAAATTCTTCTGCGTTATTTAATTATTTTCTGTAAATGTCTTAAGTTAGGTTATTAAATACAAACGTCCACAAAATAAATCATTCTTTTATGTATCCACTCGATTAGAAGATCTGCTAAATAACTGTTTGTTTTTAAGGTTATTGGAATGTTTACAATTTTACAAGAAACTTCTTGCGTCATAAATCACGCAATAGGTGGACTTAACATGTTGTCTAATATCGCGAATCCAAAACCGGTAGAAATGATTTTCATGCCGTAAGTGTCCTTTTTATGGGATTGTAAATAAAGCACATCTGGTCTACAAGCGCCAAAAGTATATCTACTTCACAATCAGCAGTAACATTGTATTTTATAACTTGACGAGTTTAACTGCAACTGAGTCCAGCCGTGAATGAGTAGCGCCATCTATAAAATAATAATTGCGTTTACTTGCTCTTGTCATTTGAAAAACGCGTTAAGTCTATCCAGACCGCTCGATACGGACACAGGAAGTGTCCAAGAAAAAGGGGTACTAACTATAAAAGGAAACGGGTAAAATTGTTTACATTCCTTTTTTCTACATAATCTCCATGGAGTTCTACATATATTTTTATATCTCTATAATCCTCTTTTAATATATTAGTATAAAAATTAAAGGGCAGCCTGCTCTTGCCTCGTTATCCGTAATACATTGTCGCGTTCTTTCTTTGCCCCAAACAGCTAACAGTCGTTATAGACCGAGTCCTAACTTTAGACCGGATGTGGCAACACATCCGACATAATTTCTTGTAAGGACTTGCAACTTACAAGGGTCATATATGAAGAACATTATTGTTTTGTTGTAGAATCATACGTAAAGCGAATAATCTCACTTTTTTCAAGATACCAAACTGTGTGATCCCCCTCCATCTCTTAAAACACGTGGTATGACGTACAAAATTGGTCTTACAATCTTCCGAAGCTGCCTAGGCCGTTGTTTAGACTTATATGTGCAAGCATGGACCTACGTTTCATTCCATTTAGCAATAAATTGTAGGAAGGTACGTTCTTCAGCTGGAGTTCAGTGCAGATGCTGAGACTATGGGCTTTTGGTCAAAGTTCGGTTATTTGGCGACCCATTTCCGCAGACACCTTCCTGAACGTTAAATGGTTGTGCGGTACCATTTCTACTGAACCATTAGTGATACTCATCTTAAAGATATTTCGTGAATAGCCAGATGCAGAAGCCAACACATTATTTACATATTTCCGAGCAATGTACACCATAAAATAATGTATAATCCGCATCCACACTCATTCAGACAGACTATAAGCCTATATAATGCTAATAACCATGCAGAAAAAAAATTAAATATAACTGTTCTATTCTTTTGTAGTGAGCCACCTATAATAATTATCACTTATTATGAGATTATTTGATTTACATCCCCTAGCATATTTTATTTTTATATATATTTTTTTTCATCTTATTTTTCCTTTTTTTCTAATGATAATTCTAATTCCATGTCAAAGCGTAAAAATGTAAATGAACAGCGTGGTGGGCCGTAGGTTGGCTGTGTAGAGGAAATCCGTCTTGTTCAGCGGTTTATTGAACAAAGTCGGTCGGGACGAAAGAGAGTAAGTTCAGAAAACTCCATCAGTTTGGTCAGCAATTTCATCGCACAGGCGATGTGCGGACTTATCTAGCATCATTGCCAGCCAGGTACCGTGTATAAAGGAAACCGTGAAAGATATTTGCTGTAGAGTAATTGCTAATCCCGAGAGGAATCGTCGCCTCATCTGTCAATGAGATTGTCCAGAACAACTTGGAAAATTCCTAGAAAAGAATTAAACGTGTTTTTTCGTACAGAACTGATGAGTCAGTAGCAGGTTCATCTTAAATGGTTTCCTCGCGCGCTTTAAGAACGGCCTTCCCTGTCCGCTGACAAGCCCAGACCTTAATCTCTGCTACTCCCTATTGTGGGGAATATCTTAAAGAGCGATCGACAAGATGCCCTCCGCAGAATTGTCGATGACCTGAGGACAGGGATGGAGGACTGCACGCGCCAGATTAGCCAAGTCACTTTGAGAAACGCTATTCACGAGGTGTGCATGTAGATGCGTTCTATGATGCTTAATCGGAATAGTGATCATATCGAACATATCCTTACATGACGCATAACTTTAGACATTCTTCTGTATAGTGACACCAGTTTTGTGCGGCTCATCAGCCGTTTGTTTGTAATAAAGGTGTAAAATCATGGTGCTTCATCTGGAACATCCTGTATGCTGATGATGGCGAATTTTTTTACTTGAAAAATTGGAAAAGTGCAGTCTTTTGTTGGCTGATTAGTTTTGTTTTTTCGAAATTTGCTATTTTATTGTAGTTTGACAATGACTTTTAATTGTAAATTTTTAGCATTTAAGATGGAACACCGCGGGAACTGCAGGAACCTTTCTTCACCACGTGACTCGCCAAGTCGCCATCTTTACGGAACTAATTTGATGGTGAAAAGATTAGACGGCAGCCACGGCGCAGAGAGAATATTCTATGTTAGCCGAGCCCTTTGCCATTCTGGACATTTTATGACGCTTCTCTACAAATAAAAGCAATACTTTCCAGATTTGATGGTCGAGAGGCATATTACAACAAGATGATAAAAATATCGCGTGGGAAATATGCGTAATATTTGCCAGAATTGACATCTTCGGTAAACTTCAGGCTACTTAATGCTCCATCATACTCCTCCATTGTTAAATACTCGGTGGTTCAAATGTGGTGTTAGTAGCCTCATTTTTAAAATATTAAAATGCCATCACAAACGATTGGTTATCGCCCAATTATCCCGCATCTGCATCTCGTGTGGATATTATCTATATTTGATTATCTCAGATAGCGATATAGTTAGTGAGTTAGAGGTAAATTAAATTATCCATGTTCAATTAAATTAGTAATGTCAGAAAGAGCAGAATTCCGTTAACCAATCGAAAGGCAAGATCTACTCGTTTTGGATTAGCCATAATGTCTTTTCGCTTATACAGATAACATACTGTATCAGTCAGGTGAATTTACAATGAGATAAAGATCGTTCGTTTTGTTTTCAAAAAGAAAAATGTTTAAAACACAAAAATATTTTAAAAATGAAATTTACATAGTTTCGGAAGATGAGACAGCAACAATCTATGGAGAGCAACAACACTTGAAAACTATCTTGTGCTAATTTAATATTTCATTTATTTAATTCACCAATAAAAAGAAAATCTTGACTCTCTGCCCCGAAGGTATAGCTATGGGTCTTTGGCCTTTATGGTCGAAATGGTTTTCAAGTGTTGTGCTACTTTAGAGGGAACCTTTCAAAAATATTTTACACAAGTATGAGCGGCTGTCACTAACGTTTTTGTCTCGATGAATTTTTTAAAGACTTTTTTAACTTTCGAATATATCAAAGAAATATCTAAAATCTTACTTTACACGAGAAAAGTATCTGAAACGGCTGTTTCTCTGCGTTCTCTTATTCTAAACCAATAAATGCCACCTGATTTTGTTCATCTTTTCGCCTGCAACTACACAGGAAGTCAGGGCGGATTATGTTAATCTACGGCCTTTTCGTTTTTTATGGAAAAAAAGGATAAAAAATGCAGAGATAATTGGAAAATTGTGCTGATCAACAGAAAACTTTATTTTCAATAAACAAAGAAATTTTAGAAAGATACTTAATGAAGACAAATAATTAAAGGCTTTAGAAACACGTTAATTATGAATAACCAGAGAGTTAATAAGTAACTAATAACGATTAATGATTAAAATGTTTCGGCACGTACTTGATAAGTTGATAAAAGCAGATAACGATTAGTAATCAGGGTTTATAGAAGTATTTTGCAGCGACGAATAAATATTTTAGGAATTTAATGATGAATGATTATGGCGAATATCGAAATATATATTAAAAAAAATTAGTATAAATTGTGTTAGATCAAAGAGTCTTAAGTTGATTTCTCATAGCAGCTTCATCAAGGGTCGGACACGGTGGAATATCCACCCGGAAGTCGGCCCGGACTCTTTAGGACGTCCGTTCTATTTTCTTAAATCGTGTTTTGTTGTCGCTTATCAGCGGAATGGTCCTACAGATCTTCGTCTTCATTAGTCGCGTCTTTTTTTCTCTCTGCTTCACTTATGGCCATTTCGAGACCGACACAAAAGTCTTGTAAATTCTCAAACAAACTTTCAACCTGTCATTTCTAATTACTTTCAGATGTGGTCGACTCGTATTGCATTAGGAGCCACAACAGACGCGCAGTTAGTTGGCTAACCACCCCACTATCGTCTTCTGCGGCCCAAAAGATGAGCAGATTTTCATTTCCTCCTCTTCATCGTTGAACAAATCCGCCATTGAAGGCGGTCTGTATGAGCGCTAGGTTCCGCCCGATAAACTTCACGCTTTTCATTCGGTTTGGTTCTCAAAAATGTTTTCTGTCGGAATAAACGCAGTGTACATGCAAAGTCCTTTCGCTTTTGTGAAATAAAAGACTTCCGTTGGTAATAGATGCGCAGTTCATGCTTACTAATCGTAGTGAATAAGGATATATATATATATATATATATGTGTGTGTGTTCTGAACCCGAAAGAGAAATAGGAATATTTTCTTGCCTATGATGCATTTTGAACGGCATATTTAGAAAATAGCATCATTGTGCGGACCTCACTGGACTATTTGCTAAGAGCCAATTAACCAAACACAGACCTCTACGCAATTTTCAAACGCATCACTACTGTTTATGATTTGGTTTCAATAGTAAATTTGCTAATCAAAAAGATTTAATTAATTTTGTTTCTATCGGTACTTTGGCATGGTTTCCAGCCTTTTAATCTCTCTGTACACACTTGGGGTGCATTTGCGTCCCGCTATTCCGTATGACTTATCAGAGGTTGAGCCATAGAAACAGTGCTACACACTACCTTCCTCATCAATGTAACCCATGACAACCACAAATCTCCACCCCCGCCTGTTTGGCGTTACCAGTGTGTTGACTAAAATACACAGCCAGTTCAGCACAAGCACTAACTTGTGTTTTTAGGTAAGGTACAAGCTGACGAAATATGGCAGAGTAGAAAGAGTAGTAACGCCGGAACCAATACGAACACCATACTGAGCGCCATCTTGCACAACTACGTCATCCAAGGAACTCCATACACTACTATGCACTCGACGTTATTTGTGCTCTTCTTGATAGAAGAGTTATCGAGTCGCCGATACATGCTTGAAAAGTATTGGAAGTTTGAGTTTACTAAAATTTCCAGGAAAAAAATGACATAACTGAGTTATTAGAAAGAAGTATTTTAGTCATGCGTTCAATTAAGACAATTTATTGATGTACATCACTGTTCCTATAATAATTATTGTGAACCATTCATCACCGGTAATGAAAGCCTCGTGTACAACAGTAATTATTTAAATCATTACAGTACTAAAAGGTGTTATATAAAACCAAAAGTATAAGAATTTTATTCTTAAAAAATAAAAACTAACATGAAATATTTAAATAAACACTTGCATTTATAGTAAATCACTCTAAAACTAAATTGTTCTAATTGAATAATTTAATAAGATCGATACTCTGTTAGCTGTAAATTTAAAATTCAAATAGCAAACTTTACTTTTACATTAATAAAACTATTTAATTCTTGAAATTCAGTTTGGAAAGGGAAATCGACAATTTCTGGCAACGTGAACAAACGTTTGGGACTGCCACAAGAATCGCAATTTACTTTTTGCAGAAATGATGCATTAAGAGTCTCGCAGAAGAGAAAATGCCGCTACTTCTGGTCTTCTCGAAGCATACCCCCTCGACTTAACGCAATTTCCGAGAAAAAGAACCCAGTCGCTTTTGCTTTCGTTTTCTTTCTGTGTGTGTGTGTGTGTGGGGGGATCATTTGGTTCCGGGGAAATGAAAAGTGCAGAGTCTGCGCACGCACCGACATCTGGCGATCTTCGGAGGATGAATTACGCCATCTTAACTTTTAAAAAAGTTTTGTTTTTTTTTTCCTTTCAAAGAAATACACGATGATACTGTAGACAGAAATAGAACTGGGGTTGAGACGGAGTACGAAACGACAGGGGGAAAAGATTTATTTTCTTAATAATGGCAGATTCAGCCAAATCGTCGGTTTTTGCTTTGCCGGTAATTATCCGTAACTCAGCCGACCAACGGCCTCTCTGCTTGTATACCAGCATCTCGCCGCCAGGCGTCCCGGAAGTTGGCGGTAATTTACGGACCGACACGATATGGCCGCGCTTGCACCGGCTTGTTACCCGGGTTTCCAATGACATCAAACGCTGTCAAAGAGCTGTTCACGCCTTGTCAACGCGAAACTATTATTCAAGGAAATAAGTAGGAGAAATAATAGCGACAAAAGGAGGGGGGTGGGAATGCAACAAACTATGGTAACCGTTCTTTTCCACGTCGTTCCTGCTGAACGCGGGAGTAGATCAATCTTCGTTATCGCTTCTGTGATAGCCAGCGTTTACGACCCGACGCGTATTAATATCTCATGCACGCAGTCGGGCCGCATTTAGCTTCCGTCCTCTCCCGTATCTCGACGAAGTGACCGGAAAACTTCATTTAAACCGTGAAGGATGTCGGTGCGTTTCTAGAATAGCCTCAAACGTCTACGTTACCCCACGCAATTAAAATAAGTGCGCGGAAGCATATTTTCCTTGCCGCGAGAAGGCTGGACGGGTGTTTGTTTACTTGGGCCGGGCTCCTTACCGTCGTGAAATCGACGAGTGTTCGAGCGGATGCGCGCGCGCGCGCGTGTGCGTGGCGGGGGCATCTCAACAACGAAGGAAACCGGCGTAGATTTTCTCCATAACTTATATGTATACACCCAGAGGTAATTTGCAGGATCCCGGTTTTTAGATATAGTGTATATCCCATCAACATAAATTGTCACATGTGAGTTTCTGTATACTCTCTATATATTAAGGTCGCTTCTCCCCTGTCCGTGCCACTAGCTGGACGGCCATTGCGAGTGCACTACAATGGAAACTATGACCAATACGGAAGTACGCGGTGCGCGTCGACACCGGACGGCCTAACGAACCTGTTAGATTTCACACCAGCACTCTTCATTTTAGATGGTGAAAAGGAAAACGGGCGCCCGAGGGAAGCGAGACGATTGGTCGAGGAAGAGGGAGAAGATACCATGCCAAGTAGGTGCACCAAACCGATTCGTTTTTGACTAGGATTCGAACTTGGACCCTCAACCACGACAATCCCGTGGTAGAGAGAGATTATAGTCTCCGGCAAACTTTGTGGATTCTCTCTCCACACGGTATGCGTGTGTCTGTGTTTATCCGAATGTATGTTACATGTTACATTCCATTAAAGGAACCATAGTGATATGAAAAAAGACAGAACATATGCAATTCTTTACTTCAAAACGTACATTCCTGCAAGGGTGGTGCATTGTTTTTGCACACCACTGTAACTGTACTGCCAAAGTTGTCTGAATGGAAGACGTCAGTAACGCGTATTAGATAGAGATAATATCTGTAAATGCGAAAAACATCCAAAAAACTAATAAAAGATAAATACTTTGAGATATTAAGTCTGGTTTTTAGCTTAATTATTTTAAAATCGTGATTCTTAGTTTGTGATGCACTAAAACTAGAAAAGTTTACCTTTAAAGGCTCAAAGTCTTCAATAATTTTAAACGTTTCAATAAGATCCCTCTTTAAGCAGACTATGTAATTCTGTTTATCTTAGACGTTGGGAATAATCGAGATGTTTCTGGTCGGAATGCTTCCTGGTGCTGTAGGCATCTGATTTTAGTTTAAAAAAGATGTATCACTGTTTTCAATTAGAACAAACAGAGTAAAGACCACGATGCACATCTTGAATCCGCCTGCTCGCTTTTCAAAGGACCATGTACAAATTAATCATCACCTCTCCCCTTCCCAAAGCTTCTTGCAGCAGCCACGAGTCTATCAGTGAATGTTTTTTCCAGAAAAAAAAAGAGAAATATTCCGACTTCGATTTAATTCTTTAAGATAGAAAATACGATTTCACGAAGCAATTTCAGAGGTTAAAATTTTTAATAGATTTTTAAAAAAAGATAGATAAAGAAATTAACATAATCTACTGGGTTTCATAGCAATAGAATAATAAATAACTAGAAGGAAAATATAATTCAGCCAATTCTTATTGTCTTGAAGGTTTATTACGATACAAGATTTTAAAAAGAAAATAGCCAACTTCTGGTTAACCAAAAATCTGCACTGTTTACAATAAGATAAACCATTTAAAATATACCGGTATATATTTCTATTTTTTAATATTTTTCATTAAAAAAAGCTTTAGAATATAAATTTTTTAATCAAGTTTACAGAAGTATTAGCAGACAAAAGTCCTTCCTAAATTAAACAATTAAAGAAACCAGAGAGTTGTATAAGTAGGCCCTGTTTCTTTTCTCTCCTTTGAAGTTGCTAGTAGCTTTGTCGTCATTTTTGTTCTGCCAGCCCATTCTGCTGAGGCGTTCGTCACCAAACAGCGCCGCCTGCAGGCCAATGCCGACAAAGAAAGTGCTTCGGCTTCGGAATTCCAAAGATCAGAATCGTTACTTGCAACTAATTATTGTCTTTGATGATTCTTTTAGGTTTCCCTCTTCTGTCTTGCTGGTGACCCCTCGGACAGCTCGCTCCCCTTTCCGCATCATTTAAAATAGAAAGAGAACTGATCAGATTGAATTTCTACGTCAGTTCGTAGTGATGGACACCTTTTAAAGACCTTGAATACTGGAATACTTTTTGAGATTTAGTGTTGAAAAATACACATTATTATTATTATTATATTATTATTATTATTATTATTATTATTATTATTATATTATTATTATTATTATTTATTATTATAATCATTGTTGTTTCTAACGTTTTTGTTCTCTTCGTTAATAATTCTAACATAAAGTTATTAAAATGTGCTTCATGTATTAATAGATACCAATCTTTAAATCGGAAACGGAACAATTAAATAAATACATAAATGAATAAATAAATCAATCAGTTAACAAAAATAAATTGAAAATTCGGGTGATAAAAGCAAAAAGTATAAATATATTTAAGGATACACTAAATTCATTATTTTTTTACGTAAGGAGCTTTATATAAACGTTCGGCTTCTCATACTGAAAAGTAAGTTAATTTCCTTTTGATGGCTGTCTTAACAAACCAGAAGACCGAATTTACTTGACATCAAATGACATTTACTAAATATCATGTAAATAAAGATGATCTTTTGGCTCTTCATGTCAGTTATTAGAGCTGGAGTAAAGTTGGCCACTCGTCTGGAGTGGCTTTCCTCACTTACTGTGCCAGAGCAGGACCAGTATTAATTCGAACTACAGGGTGTTCTTGAAGCGCTCCCCTTAACATTTTCAGAAGGCATGAAGCAAATCCCACGTTTCGGCGAGGATAACGTCTCTAGGCCTTCCATTTAATGAGAGCAGCTTATATAAGCAACAACAGAAAAGTAAAATTCTGATTTCTTTTGTTGACAAGATTGCGATTTGTGTTTACTTATTTTAATTTCGTAATTTCTAGAATTTGGTAACCAAAAGACAGCCATGTTCTTGTGCGTCCCAAACGTCGTCAAAATCCCACGGAACGGAAACTTCGCGCTGTGAAGAACGCGGAAACCAGAAGTTACCTTTATGGAATGGAGTAGACCACTACTTATCCCGCGAACATATCAACCTTCCGCGGCAATGGGCAGCGTAGACGATACCACGCCCTTCTATCTTTTGGACCATCGTCATTTTTTTCGACGAAGTTCAGCTTTTCGCATTTTCCAGACAGTGGTCAAAAAGAGTGTGGCGCTGTCCAGCACAGAAAATTTCGTGGCTGCTGGTCTGTGAAGGATCTGTGACTTCTGCCCGCTACATTCATATTCCACGGGAGGCCTAAATAATGTGGCCAACTAACTACCAGAGATGAATCCACCCGGACACGTTTCGAGTATTTTCGGCCGTTGCCTGCGAAAATAATTCTTTACCTGTCTATAAGAAAAAAAAGAACTACATGGAATCTTGGCTGCAGGATTTTCTAGGAGACTGGCTTGCGTGTAGAGTTCTTAGGAATTGATTTAAAGAGTAGAAATGTTTCGCTTATCGTTCTCAGGAGGTATGAAAGTAGATCTACGTTTAATGGCAAAAAATTAGTCTATCTTATAATTTCTTCTAAATATCACACACAGTAAAATAAAACCCTATTTTTTCAGTTTGTTTACTTATAAACTCCGTTAAAAAGTGAGGGATGTAAAATACAAACAAAAACGAAATAGTTTTTATTTGTATATTTTATCCCATTCTAGTTTCCAACAAAAAGGAACTATCAGAACACTCATGTCCAACCATAATTCCATACAGCTACTCTAACTATTCGACGATAAAAGACAAAGTCACGTTTTAATCTCTGCGATTTACGAGATCACATGACTTGTTTCATCCGGGGATGCGCACTTAAGCGTTTATTGTATAAGCTCGTAAAGTACCGAAAAAGAACAGATAGCGACGGATTTAATTCATCGATTTTTAAAGCTACAGTAATAAAGAAACTTGTTTTCAATTTTTGTTTTCATCTTGTCGAATTTTTCACTGCAAAACTGAACAGCTATTATATTATAGCGGCTACAGCCAACGTATATTACATAAATTTATGCAATTTTATTAAATTCGTGTTGACCTGAAAGAGTTTCTCTTTCAAATGTTCTCTTCTTGTCGATTTTAAAGGTTCATCTTATAATTTCGTACTGTAAACTGTTCCTATGGTTGTAATTTACTACAAACGTTTAAACGATTCCTGACAGATTTGCATTCCTAAATCGGATAAATTGTTGTTGTTTTTTTAACAAATTACTCAGCATTCCGACAAATATAGCTAGAAAATTGTCCTTAAATTCAATACATCTGCTAAATGATGTTGGCTTAAGTTCTGATTATCTTGAAAATCTTACGGTTCTCTAGGCAACTTTGACCGCCGGGTGTCAGCCCTTCCAGCGGCAGTTATTGGTTTAGGTAAAGAATAAAAAGTGAGCTGAACTGAATTATGGACCTTGGTGAACCCCGTCCTGACCCTCGAGGCCGAAGGGTGTGGCGCGGAGTGTCGGTGGCGACCAAGCCAATGGTCGCGAGTTGCAAGCGGAACCGTCGCCAGATGTACCGAGAAGTTCCGTTAGAACTGTTCGTTGTTCAGGTGTGGCGGAAATACCGGAGTAGCTGCTGGCTGGCGAAGTAGCCAAACCAGGTAAGTACGCCAGCCTGAGCCAGCCCCTTCAGACGGAAATTGGAATCCGCGTTCTTAGCCGTGGTAGTCCAGCAGTCTACCAGTAGACCACCGGCCGACTAACGCTGACTACCACACATCTGATTAACCCCTGAACTTAAGTAGATAAATGACTATGGGGTTGGGGTACCATGAGTTTCTCGGAGAACTACGGACCCAACACAGTAGATGCTCCTACACTGGCCGGCCACTTTATTAGGATCTATGTATTTATTCATACTTGTGGTTGACTTAAGATGCAAATGCAAATTAGGTTGACCACATGATCTGAGAGATGATCCCTGTTGGACGATATACAACCTAGACAAGCACAGCTGCTGTCAGTCTAACGGATACTGGAAAAAGTAAAATCATTGCAGCGTTCGAAAGAGACTCGATAGTGGGGGGGGACACGTAGTGACAGGAAGGGGTGATTCCAGAAGATAGTAGAGTACAACCGTCATCAAAACCACTGGTCACGGTTACCCTCGTCTGGTGTCAGGAACGCAGACACTGGCCCGGCGAAGAGTGATAGGGTCTGACCAGCCATGCTTCATCCGTTTTCGCATAGATGAGATAAAGAAGATTGGCGGAAAGCCGCACCAACTAGTGGATTCCTCTTGTGTGGCCCCCAACTACCCAGGGCCCTTGTGTGACCTGTTTAAGACGTCGAAGCTCCCATCTACCACTCCCAAATTATTGTTCATAGTTTGAAGGGCAGTCCCTGGATCTCAATCCTATCGAGCACCTGTGGGAAATGGACTTAAAAGACATGTTCACCATCACCGTCATCTGCCGACCTCGCTCCAGACATTGCGTCCAAAATGAAGTGTTATTCCCCAAGAACACCGCCCAGCACCTTCCGTTTGGATTCTATGCCACGTCGGGTCATGGCTGTTATTCGGGCAAAGAGTGGCCCTCAACCTGTTACTAGCCATAGTCCTAACAAAACCATAAGATAAGGTGAAAATACCTGTTACGATTAAACTAAAGAAAGGTTATTTTAAATTCAGCTACAGAAACCGCGGGAAGAATTATCCGCCAGTATTCTAGGCAAATGTCCGCCAACAATGACGGATTTTGCAAAGCAAATCAAAAACAAACGTATATGAGAAACCCCTGCCAAAGCGCGTGCGAGATGAAAGGTGCTCGCGATTTTGTTTATTTCTTTATTTACTTCAAAACGCATTTTTTAGAGTTGAAATTTACAGAAAGTAGATGATGCGTAGCCGCCCCCCGCTGAGTCCAGACTCTAAAAAAATATAGGTTTCTCTGTACGGCTGTAAATTACCTCGTTCAAGATGTAAGAAGCTCATTGCCCTCATACGTTCAAAATGAAACAGGAGCATTGATAGTAAACCGAAGCCGTGCTGGTCGTCTTGTGCGGTCAACTAATCTTGCAGAGCCGCCTCATTGACTTTCTCGTTGAGCGGCGCATGTCGACAGTTCAGCTCACAAAGTTCTTAGCTGCACTGACTTAATTAGTAATTATTTAAATTTACAGCTGTTGTTGTGTCGCGCTCCAGTCTCAGCAACGGAGATAATCAAACTGCCAATATTGGAGAGAAACCTGGCGACCAGAAGATAGTGTCGCGGTCATCCGACAGAGAGCGCGCCGCGACCCCAGGCTTTGGCGGCGAAATCCTTACTAGGAGTTCATTTTTGAGACGCCAGACGAAATCGGGGCACCTGAAGAAAGCCGAGCCAAACCGGGCTGAGCGGACGTCGGTCTGGCCTCTCAGCAGTCCCATTTCTTTGAGTTCGCGTTAAAAACACAAAACAAATGAGGACATTCATGATTTCTATACGTTTCACGAAAACCTTTTGTTTACCTCCGGCTTTCTGTATTACTTTTGACAAGTAGTGTATGGGTCAACAAGCAGACAATGGATTGCATACTTCCTGATACAAACTGAACTCATGAATATCAATAAGTCGATAAGATGGTTTGAAACGGACCAGCGCTGCCGTGTTCAGTGTTATTCTTTTCATTTCCTCGCAAAAATCGTTGCAATTAGCGTTTTTCAAAATCTTAAACTCATAGCTCCATAAGGGAAGCTCATCGAGAGATCGGGCTTGAAACTGCGTTAATTAATTACGCCAGGCAAAGCACGCGTTATGGTCGCTAATGGACAACTGGGTCAATACTGTCCTTTTCCAAGTCTCTCTTTTTCTTAAACCGTCTGTCTGCGATACAGATGAAAAGACGACAGCAGCAACGATGTGGTTGTCTGTCTTTGGATATCACGCAGGAGATGATTAACTTAGAGATCGGATTTTACCGTTCTTTGTGGAAACATTAAGCAAAGCTCTCTTGTTCTTGTTAAAGCACATCCATTGTCTCCGGCTAGGAACAAACCTATTAGGAAACCAATAGGCTTTCTCCACCGTCTTAGCCAAGCGAAAAGTCACCGGACAGAGTGACTATAGGGCTTCAAAGACATATTGGCGCCTTCCTCCGAAAATGAATACAGGTAGGTTATACCTGTAAAGTCTGCTGAAGACCGAACGAACTTTATGAACTAATGCAACCCAACGGCACTGGGAAGTTACGGCTCCATTCTCAATATGTTACGTGGCTGTTAACATCAGCGTCATCCCTTTGTGAAAGATCGCCAAAAATACTGGCATGGATACGAGTGTTTCAAAAAGGTAAAGGCAATTCATAAATAAAGCAAATGATCAGGTATCGTTTATTAGATTTCACCACTGCTCTACGATTCACAACTTTCCTGTTGCTGTGTAAGCCACAGTGGTATCGCCTGTGATCATTGACAGCCATCTACTACTCACGTCTCCAACTATCCGCTCTTAGAAAGCACTAATGTAAATATTGCCTCATTTTCTAAAACATTCTCGTAAACGTAGCTTGATATGCCGAATCCTCTCTTTGTCCCTCCATAAGCCCATAATAAAGACGAGTTACCAAAAGATCTTTGATAGTATCATAAACTTGGCTAGCAAACCGAAACCGTACCAGTCGTCTAGTGCGCTCCAAAAATCCCGTAGTGAGCAGCTAACTTCTATAGGCCAGGTGAATTACGTGCGTGCAGAAACCAACTTACCAAGTGCCTAGCAAAATACTACTTGTATACTATGTAGAAACAGGATATTTAGGCACATTTTTGTTTCTTCTTTTTAATTTTCCTTACTAGATTGCGGGAAGGTAAATTTGATGTCTTTATAAAGTAGACTGCATAGGATAGGATATCAGCTATAGCAGTTGATATTCATTCATATCACAAGGTAAATAAACTAACCTTCCATTTGCTCTTGAAAATGAGCTGTAATTTGTGATGTTTGAAACCATTTTTTTTTTTTAAATTTGGATTCCCTATACTAAGAATTTCAGATTCTTCTCAATGTATAAAACAATTTCCCAAACTTTCTTGCAACATATTACCATTTATTTACCTAATTTGAGCATACCACTGTCTGGTAATCGGTTTCTTGTTTATTCTTTTGATTTCATGGGCTTTTAGTAAAACTATTTAATATTTATGCACTAGTTAATTGATTGATCAAATAAAACTAAACATGCTTGTTATAATAATACCTGATTAAAACATCAGTGTAAGGTGTCTTTAACTTACACAATGCACTCGTACTTTAACACACTGTAAAAGGCAATATTAATGAGTGGGATTATTATGTCTCACAGCCACTGTAGCTCAACTTTTGCGGAGTAATAGGATTTAAAGGATATCCAGGTGCAAATGAACCCCAGGTAGTATACAAAGGGATAAAAGAATAAATCCTATGGCTTTCAAAAAAGTAAAATCATAAAATAAAAACAATTTTCATTAATGGCGTCACTTCGAAAACTCAGTGACGCGAAGTTGGGCAAAGAATGAGAAATGGTCAACATAGATTTGTTTATTCCAC
The DNA here is from genome assembly GCA_018389105.1 of Nautilus pompilius. NCBI lineage: Eukaryota > Metazoa > Mollusca > Cephalopoda > Nautilida > Nautilidae > Nautilus > Nautilus pompilius. Next base: position 361,107 of record JACATO010000296.1, on the reverse strand, counting down.
AGAGTAGGTTACATTTTTAAAAAATCAGAATATTTCAACTTGTTAAAATTCGTAGTCTAAAAGTTCCTAAACTTCTGGTTGTTGCATGCACCTGCTTGAGTCCCCCCCCCTAATCTTCGCCAGAACCAGAAAGGCTGCAGTGCTACGGAAACCCTCAAATCCATTGTCATCATCAAGAGAAACTCATCTCTAGAAATTTCTTCATCCATTTTAGCTTCACGTTGGACAAACAATAGACACCATTGATCATTTCTGGCAGGTTGCAAAACCTTCAATCGTTCAGAGAAACTCGGGTGATTACCTAACTGAATAAAATGTGTTGTCATGCTTCTATGTACATCAACACAGTGACAATAAATCAAGATGTAATTATCATTGATCAGTGAACCCAATCCTCCATTAGGAATGTCAAATGTATGTCTGGAATACAAATGTTTTCTGCAAAATATGAAAAAGGAGAATTTGTAAACTTCTCCAAGTTAACAATAATAAGGTAATGCAACAAAGAAATGGAATTACTTGAAGATCCCGTCTTGCTCTAATGGTACCAAACGACAAGCGATCTTCACTAATTCACCAAATTTATTTCTTATTAAGCTTTTCTCTCTTTTTTTTTTGTTCATTTAATGACACAAATTGGGCTTCCAGTGTCAAGGAACCAGAGTTGTACTGACTGATCATCCTTCCTCTTCATTCGCCGTAAATTTCTGTATTCTAGTTGTGCTCATTTAAATGTAAAAGACTTATCTGGAAAAAAACACAAACAAAACACCTATAAGCTGAATGCATATAGAACAGAGTTTGCTAACTTGGTCCTTCAGCAATAAAGATAATGTTGCTTAGTAAATCTGCATTTAGAAACTAAACATTAACACACCCCAGCCAACTACCCTTCAAATCTGTTTTTTCTCAGAACAGGTTAAGCCATAGGAGCTGTGACACATCATACCTTCCTCATTAACATGTTCCTTCATAGCAAATCCATATATCATTCAAACTCTGGCATTACGAGCGTGTTGACTAAACACAATACTACCTATTGTTGCTAGGCTGGCACACCAGGTGGTCTAAGGTAAAAATTGACTTGGTATATAATGAGTTAATGACTACCTTTATGCATTGTATGTAACATGTAATGACAGCCTTTTGCTTCTTTGTTAATCATTAAAAATGAAGTGAAGATGACTTTTTTTTTGTTTTTTTTTTTAAATTCCCAAAATCAAAATGATGTCCCCATGGATCACTATAATGTCATCAGTAGGCTGTTCTCTAAAAGAGCCATCCATGCATGCACTCCCCTGAATGATATAAATGTTGAATATTATAACAAGATTGCATGGGAATGCCACATATATATCTTAATGTTAAAAGATTTTTGTGCAGGTAATACTGAACTGAAAAGGGTTTAAGCAGTTAGATCATTCAGCCTGATTTAGAAAATATTTTGTAGTTTAATTTCTAAGCATTCTAACAGGTCTTTCAAATTACCAAACTGAGTTTCAGCTGGTTAAGGTCAGACCATGTTAATTACCAAATATGAGCATTTAAAGAATTAATTAGATTGTCCACAAGCCAGGATTCTTTAGCTGAATTATTGCTGTTAGTAGTAAGCAAGTTACTCAGCATCAACTGGTCTGGCAGGCAGCATATGCTATTTCTGTCCTTCTCCCTCCCCAAAAGGAAAAATGACAAATGGCCTTCACACATATCAGATTATTGTTAGTTAAATATATGATCAACTTTGTATATCTTTTATTATATTTATATGTTATATATAGTTATTACCATCCAACTAAACACGCTATTAAGCCAGAGGCAGCTTAGTTAAACAGCCAAAATATAAGTTGTAACATCATCATAAATTACCACTTGAAGTTGTGGATTCTAATTCTCAGTAATTCAAATATTCCTTTTCTTGTCAACAGTTTTGTCATTTTTCAATAATCCTCCTTTGTTCTTATCCTCAACAACAAATATCTTAAAATTGTTTTCTGATCTTTTGTGTGTCAATGCAACACATTCAGTTTATTTTGGCAGGGATGTATTAACTGGATTCAGATGGTGAAAGCTAAATAAGAACCAAAGCTTTATTAATTAATAAAAAGACACGACACACGATACCTAACGCTAAATCAAACTAAACCTATATTATTAGTAAATGTGTGTTGCACAGCAAGTATAACTTTTGAAACAGGAACAAACAAATTCTGTTCACCATCATCTAACCTAGAGTTTTCACAGTCCATATCTAATGGAATCTTTGAGAGCTCTACTATTATCTGCTGCTCAGAGTAGTTACCTATGGTTAACATTCATCAAAAGGATGTCGCGGACATGGTAAATCAGCTTTATATCTGACTACGACTTTGTTTCGCGTGTTCTTCATTACTTAAAGCCGAGCAGGTCCATGAATACTTAAAAGAAAAAAAAAAAAACATTCTCATATTGCAACAGGATGAAAGATAGAATAAAGTGGACCGCTAACAAAGGCAAAATTAATTTATGATGCAAACACTAAACACAACAACTGAAATAAACAAAGCGGCAAAACTGAAAGAAGTCTGGGCCTGCATTTATTTCGTATATTTCAGGAAGTCATTTTTGTAGCACTGCACTGCAGAAAGGTTTCCATAATAAGAGGTACAAATTTGTTCTCAATTCCATGTAGTCATGCTTTAAAAATCTGTTTATTTACTGTTACATGAAGTAATTTATAATTTTTTCTCCACTACTCAGAACTACAACAATGTTAATCAATAACAGAATTCTAAAAAAAACTTCTCAACAAAAAAAACAACAAAAGAAGTCATGATGCTTGGTGAATTATTTATTTTCGCTAACATTAAATGGAATGCTATTTTTAAAAAATTGCTTTTTTCTTCTAGAAAAGAAAACATCCAGTAAAATTAAACATGAAAAAGACATTTATGTGAGATTAAAGATAAATATATAGAACAAGATCTATGTGGTAAATAATCACATAGGGACTGGTCACCATTTAAATAACAAAATATACAGACAATTATAGTAGGAAAAGATATTTTGAATGTTAAATCGTAGGACATTAACATAGTTACATTAGACACACAAAGAACTCTAGGTTACAATAGTGTATGTTGGGTATTATTTTGAAAATACAAAACAAAATCACTCTGATTGTAGTTCTTTGATTACAGTGGCCATCCTGCCATAGCTGACTCTCTCTGAAGTGAAATTTGAGACACTTCATGAAGTGTTCAGGTTAAAACTACCAACTCCAGAAGATCCTAAGTGGTTTTAACAATATTCATACCTTTTACAATCTGGTTTTGATACATTGATCACAAATTATCAAATGATTATAAATAATTTATTAAATAATTCCGATAACCATTCTTTGAAAACTGCCATCTGAATTCTTCTGAAGCAACTGTTGGTACTTAGTGACATTAGGGACCCCTCCGTAAAGCACATTAACCTCCACAGCTACAACACGCAGGTGAACACCATATACACAATGATTGTTGTTTTCTTCATATAAGATCTATATTGTCACCCATACACCTTTAAAAGGGTACTGAAAGCTGGAATTTAGCATTTAAGTTATTACAAAAGAAGTCTAGTAGTAAATTAAGTGCATTTATTAACATTTTGATATTCCTATAATTAAGTGGTTAACAAAATTGTAATTTCACTACATTTATTATCTTTCAAGGCATTGTGTGGCAGATCAAAAAATGATAATCAAAATTATGGTAATGTAGTAATTTACTTTAATTTTAGGCAGGGTTAGATAAAAACAAGTTCAAATCGCTGTCTTCAGACTGCTATTTTTGAATGTCTACACATACCTACATATGAAAAAGAAACACCTTCCTACAATTGCAAGTGAATTATGTAGGTGGTGGTACAATCAAGAGGAGAGCACTCACCAACACAGCTAAAGCCTTCCTGTAAACTGTGGGAGCATTAGTTATTGATTGTCAAATAAGTCATCAAAAGAATTCCAACAAGAAAGAAAACAAAACAAAGTCATCTCATGTTGTGTTAATAAGATTATTATGAGATCTATACATGGAAAAGTTAAGCTCCAAGATTGCTGGAAATAATGAAAAACTGTTTTTCATTAATGTATGCATAGACTGGACTATTGTGAACAGAGTGGGGAAAGCAAAGTCATTATATAAGATATATAATTCAACAGTTTACACATTAAAGACAAAAGTAAAACTGTTTAATTCACTAGCCAGTGCTGTAAAATATGGAAGATTAATAAAGATACATGGAAATTCCAATGTTTGAAAAGAATCTGAAATTAGGTAACAAAAATTGCAAATGAGAAAATAATCTATCAAATGCACCAAAGAGATGAGAGTGAGTGAGATAGTGAAACAGAGACACTGGAGGACATAAGAAAAGGGTGTGTATTACGCAACAGCATTGACTTGACATCCAGAAGGCAAAACAAGAATGGTAGACCAACAACTACACACACACACACACACACCACACACACACAGAGAGAGAGAGAGAGTTGGGATGGATGTCATGAAATCAAGACTGAGACTGATAACAGACAAAACTGGAAGAAAAGCATTATAGGTGTATAATATAGGACTGGAGAGATGCGTAGACTGTAGACCAAAATAAGTAAAACAACATATTGGTGTTATTTTGTAGTTTATCTGATGAATTAATCACTCAAATGGCATCCCATTATCATAAGCTGCAACTGGCCACCAATTAGAAAATACAAGTGACAGCTTATCTTCGTAAACATCCAATCAATTTAAGTGAATTTTTCCATAAATCACCTACATTTCCCTAACTGACAATTAGAATCTGAAGCAAATTAAACAAATCCAATCAGGTATAAAGCAGCACAACGATGATTTGTCTCCCTTGTAAGAACAAAAATAATTCCTAATCTAAGGGAAATAACTTCAAACAACAAGGGAGACACATCATATCAAATATGAACAGCATCAATGTTACTACAGCTTATACATAAATTTCACAAGTTACACAATATTTTGCATGAATTAAATTCTATCAGAATAAAAATCAGTAACCATAAAAAAAAATCACATCCTGAATGTTCTCTGGATCAATTTAAAGGAATTTAAAAAAAAAAAAAAAGAAAAAAATTTTTTTTTGGAAATATGCTAAACATGAATATACATTTACTGTATAAAAGTATCAGTTAAAAAAAAAAAAAATCTTATCTATAAAATTAGTTAGTTAGATGTCTACAATGTTAAAAAATTATATTGCCCAATTCATCACAAATTACATGTAAGCTAGAAGCAACCATTATGGTTCCACAAAACAAATGTGCACACAGCAGTAAACAAATACATATTTTGCACAATACTTCTGCTTTTTGCAGACTAAATAAACTTGATTTTTTTTAAATTTCTATTTTTCAAAAATTATATTTATTTATTTATTTATTTATTTATTTATTTGTCTTTCTTTGACTCCATGTTTCATTTCTTTTAAAAATTACCATTTTACCATCAACTACTATAGTTTAGAAAAAGAAAGAAATCTTAAGAACATACAGAGGACTAATTAACAATGAGAAAAAGATATTGATTTTATTTACACTTACATAAACAGGAAACAACAATATAAAATGATGGTTTAAAAGAAAGTGTTAACTTATATGGTTTTTACTTCACTAATCTGGAACATCAAGTAAAATGACAAATTGTGGGGTTAATTACTATTTCTATTTCCCTAAATTAATTTTCTCTCTTTAAATTAAAAAAAAAAACAAACTAATAAAAGAACAATTTTTTCTTTCTTTCCCTTTCTCTCACAAAAGGTTAGTGACTCAAAGTATCTCACCCTAGATGTTTGTCTGCTGTTGTGTTTTTACCTTTTATCTACTATTCTGTTCAAAATATCATATACACCAAAAAGAAAACAACAGCTCTCTTTCAGCATAATCTAAGATATAAAGGACATCTACACAAACAACAACAATATTAAAAGTTTCATCTTAATGTTCTCAGATCAGCCCAAAATTTGTATTCCTATACTCCATATATAAGTGCAAAAAAACAAGGACCCAAATGAGTATTGCAAAATTTGGGTCTCCGATTCTGTTAAGTACAATAAATATAAATTCAACATTTCATCATGTTATGAAAGAATGTCTTAGTTATTTTTTTACTCTAAAAGCCAAAAGTTGTTTCAACTTGTTACTTGAGAGGAAAAAAAATGCAAATCTGGTTGAGTTGAAACTGGGTATAAGAGAGTGACAGTTCTAAAAAATATTTGATGATGATTAACATTATATAGCTTGTTGATCTCAACAAATTCAGAAACAGCTGGATAAAACTAATGGAGTCATGTCTTAAAGGAAAAAAGAAAGACTACAGTAAGTTAGCTAAATTCTGGAGGATGAAAGTTTCTTTGGCTGTGTCTTGACCGTCTCAGCTCACTACGGAAGTATTGTATTGTTTTCTTAAGTCCATCAATCATGAGAACCTACCAAAAGATGAAATACAATACATCAGCAGTGTGGGTTCATGTCAAAGATGTAATAAACTCAAACAAATCAAGCTGAAATGCTAAAAAAGATGATAGATTGCTGGTAAACAAACAGGTGATATCAAAAACTCTAGGTTTCAAAAAAATAAGTAAGGTACACTTCTACATGATTTTCTTGTTCTTCTAGGTTTTCTGTTGCACTGTTACATGGTCATGCCTTTCTGTGAAATTGTTTGGGCTTTGAGTTGTAGGCATTAATGATACCATTTGTTCCTTTTCTCTGATGGGATGGTCATCGTACCAATGTCACTTGACATTCAAAAAACAAACATGTCCATGGTTTCAATGTCTTTTTCGGATCATAGATGGTGATGGAGCCAACAATCTCAAGGTGGTGCAGATATTGTTATGTCGGGTAATGCTCCATTACAAACTGAATAGCATCTGGTGTTTGTTCACCAAGCTGTACTATATAGAATTTTCTTTTTTTACTGTAATGATAGGTGCTTCCTTTCTCAGAGTTTGCCCAATGTCATATCTACTCTACAGATGTTTCATGTTGGCTTCAACCAGAAAAAGAAATAATTTTTCACACTGGTGAGCCGTGCTAATAATCGTTTGGCCCATAAGCCACTAAAAAAAGAAAACCAAGAAAGTTATGTTCAGATAAAACATTAAGTATATGTAGTTCTTCATGGGTCACTGAGAGCACAAAGTGCTTGTGGTGAAATCTGACTATTTCCCTAGAAAATACCAACAGAGTGATGGTGGCAATAAATTTATTATGTTTTGCTATTACCAAAGAAATGATAATTTGAAATTGGTCATCTCCCTTCACAAAAATTACTAGTTTCAAAGACACATTCTATTGATGAAGGGGTCAAAGTAAAATGAATTACTTACTTTTGGTTCCCAGTTTAAGTATGTCTTAGCCTTTGTTATATCTGGTTTGCGTCTGTGAGGGTCATCTTGCATAGCAGGCTTGTTGACAATTTTACTTTCTCCACCTAAATCGAAAAATAATTGTAGTAGCATACAGGCATCTCTCTCTCTCTGTATAAGGGAGGCATTATATAAAACTAAAAAAAAAAAGATACATCTAAATACCATATTTTTCAGCATATAGGTTGACACTTTTTTCTGCAATGGCCCGACCATCGACTTATACTCCACTCCAATTTATATATGGATGAAATGATGATACTGAGAACAATGGACCCTTAAGTACCATGGGGAAATTTATTTATGTATGATTGTACGTGTGTGGTAGGTGCACGTTGACTCATTTTCAGTTACCTCCCTTTTATTTCTTGCTTAGAGGAGCTCGAGTTATGTTATGTGTTAGTGGAGCTTCAATTTGCCAAAACTGAAATAAAAAAAAATCAACCCTTACTTAAAAATGCCTGCTATAAAGAAAGGGAAAGCATATACTGCAGCTTTTAAACTGGAAGTGGTGAATTTTCCTGAAACCCGTGGTGGAAGTATGGCAGCAGTATGGTGTTAGTGAGAAATGTGTTCACGATGGTGGTGAAAAGGATTCATTAAGACTGAAAAAAGCAAAAAAAAAAAAAAAAAAAAAAAAAAAAAAAAAAGAGATAATTCAACTTTTTATTTGATAGGGCAAAAATCATATCAAACTGTGTGTTCCATATGGATTGAAGCTTCTTTCTTTCGCCTAAAACTCTTTCCTCCCCCACATCTCTCACTTTGATGTTATCCACGACCGCTGATTTATAACTCTGACAGAAATTTCATACTGTTGACTTATATGTGAATGAAGGCTTGGAAAACGGGAAAATGGACCTTCTGATCTATGCTCTGCATTGACTTATGACCCAAAAAATACAGTAAAAATCTTGAGAAAAAAATAATAAACACATTCCAAGAGATAAACAGCAATAAAGATAAATAATCACTTAAAATAAACAAAAAATTTTTCTATCTCATAAATGATTGTGAAGTTCAAAGTAGGAAAAAGGATAAAGACAGATCCAAGCATAAAAAATAATAATCAAGAATGCAAAGCTGCAGAGTCCAGGGTATAGTAAGGGAGACTACTGTCCATTGAAGCTTGCAAACGAAAAAAGCTTAGAAATACACAACAATTTTACTAATATATTTGACTCTCTAAAACAGTGACGTTGTACTGAATATACAACAAATGCCTTCGGTTTTATTTGGAAATCATTGCTGGAAGTAATCAAAGGTCTCAAAGCATTTTCATTAAGTTTAAACAGGACTTTTTGTTTTCTTGCTGTACTTTGCTTTCCCTTTTTAATATTTTTATCCCCCACTCTAAGATAAAATTGAAAATAATTTCTGTATTGAAAGCTTTATGAAAGGAAAAGAATGGCATAAAAAACAAAATTTCCAAAATGCATAATGGTCAAGTTTACTGGAAACATCTATTAATCCAAAGACCAAAATCAACTTTATCTGCAAGTATCTATCTCAATCCAATTTAATTTCTAACAGTTTTAAACCACAGTAATTAAAAATTAGTAAGCAAGGTGATAACAACAACAATAAAAAATAATAATAATAAATTATTTCTTGTCAGTGTGTGAAAATGTGATTATTCCTAAATGTTAGCTTAATTTCATTATACATCATAGAGAGATAATATACTTTATATATTTTAATCTATAAAGGGACCACATATAAGCACTATGCAGGTCTATAAACAGTAACAGGCATAGTAGTGGTCCAGGAAAGTGACTTGCTTGGCTTACCTCCCATTGCATGGTTTCTTTCTTATTCCTAGATGGCCATGTGGGTTTTCTCCAGTTACCTCTCACATCTGGAAATGAAAAGTTCTACTATGGACTATTGTTAGGTCAGTCAGAGTCAGAGTGCCACACTAGGCACTTTTGCACTGGCCTTAGTTTCACAATCATGCTCTCTCTCTCCTCCTTAACTGGCCAGTGTTCGGTTAACAGTCAGGTAAAAAGGGGATAAGTAACAATAAATAGTGACATAAAAGATTTTGAGAGAAATAATGCTTAATCACTGCAGTGTGTGCTATCAGACACCTACCAACCAAATCTTTTATAATTTTTGCAAACTGCATCACTGAATGCTCTTCAGGGTTGCCAAGGTTAACAGGCAGAGAGTAGTTACTGTTCATTAAAGCAATCAAGCCATCAACAAGGTCACTAACATACTGGAATGATCGGGTTTGGGAACCATCTCCATACACCTATGAAATGAAAAGAATAAAACTGAAAAAGTGAGTCTATCATAGAAAAATATATAAATTTAGTCAGTGACATTTTTGTATTATCTCCCGTTAACCATAATATTGGAGAAAGTCTATTAGCATTAATTGACCAGGGTACAAGGCAATATAATCAGAAACCAAAAAATGTTATTAAAAATAAATAAAAAAAAAAGATGCATAAAAATGGACAATGGTTATGGGTTTTGGAATAGCAACTTTACACAGAGAATGATGGCCATAACTGCGCTCACTAATACAACAATTTACCAAGCATAAAGAAGAATATTTTATTTAAAAAGACTTGCAAGAGAAAAGTTTAAAAAATGAACTTTTAAAATATGTATAGATTTTCTAACTGCCTGATCATATATGTAACTATATACAATAATAAACTAATACTTGCAAAAAATCTTACATAATTCATTAAATATTTAATAACGTTTAATAATAAAAAAAAAACAAGAGAGCAGTCATTTATGTTGGTGGAAGCTGCAGCAAGGCTACCACCATATTAAAGTGTGTCACATCTACACTCTAATCCTGCTGCTGAATATTTACTAACAAACAGTAAAAGGAAATTACCCACAGAAAGCAATGAATGCTCCCTTCTTGTTTATAACAAGAGTCATAAAATCTCACATGCACAAAGGGAAAGGCCACTCAAACCAGGCTGATGTAACCAATGATTTCCTTAATATCTAAATACACCAAAGTTGACAAACCCATGTAAAAATTTTACTTTTCCAGATGTCTGAACATCAAAAGCTTTCATTATTTGCAAACACTCATACAAATGCGCTTGCACTTGTAAAAAAAAGAAAACAACATGAATTTTTACCGTTATTGACTCATTCTGTAAAGCCTGCAAGATGAAGTTGCTCACCACTCGCCCATCATTCATGTGCATTCTAGGGCCAAAGGTATTGAAAATTCTGGCAACTCTCACTTTAACGTTTTCCTTAAAAAAAAAAATTTTATATCTGGAAACATGTGGGATCAATTTTTGGCAGACTGGACTGTTTTACATCACTATACAAGCATATAAATAATAAAAAAAAACAAACAACACGCTAGTAAACTAACCTGATGTTTATAAGCGTAACACATTGTTTCAGCTACTCTCTTCCCTTCATCATAACAAGCTCGTGGTCCTATTGGATTAACATGACCCCAGTATTCCTCAGTTTGTGGGTGTACCTCAGGATCTGAGAAAAAAAAAACAACAAGGAATCATTTCATCTTTTAAAATTTAGGTAATATATTTTTGAAAGATGCAGAAATTGATTTGTGCATTTTGTGTTGCTTGTGCATATCCAATCCTCTCTAATAAGAAAGAAAGAATTACTACTTCATTCAAACCAGTCGCATCATTCCAACATCCCCATGCTTGCTTGAAAGCAAGTTCAATATCTCTGAAGGAAAAAAAAAAAAAAAACGTTCAGGGAAAGAGAATATGAAAGAAGCCAAGTCACACAGAACAAACTTACTCAGGTGAAATGGAGAAGAAAAGCAGGAAGACGACATCCCATTGTTGTCTAGTCACCAAACCAAATCTATTGAGATTCAAATCATGGTTATTATACGTTTATCACAGTAAGGTGCTTATGTGCTAACTCACCAAATTTTAATCCAAGTGAGATCTGTCCAGTTAAACCAGAATTACATTTTCTGTGGGTTTTGTATTCTATACAATGTGAATTTATTTGTTTATACAAAAGGTTCTCTTCTCTTTTATTAATGTATTTACAAATAAAATCTTTTTTTCTACCAGAAACAAAGTATCAATGAAAATTATTACATAAATTTCGGCTGAGACTTTCATCAAAGGAATTAAAACAAAAGTGATAGTAATTTTGTTAGTTTAAAAGTTAAAACTTCTCTCATAATTTCACTTGTCTAATTGCTAAACATACAACTATTATACAGAATGTGGTTAAAATTTAAAATGTAGTTTACTTAATATTGATGTAGGTGGCCATTTTGTCTTGAAATGTCCTGCTTCACTGCCATGATCATTCAGTAATGATAGCAAGATGCTCAAAACAGTTTAACAGTTACTGATTCTATGATGTCATGGTGATGTATAGGCCATTTAGATTATGGTTAGATTCAACAACAGCTGGCCAAAGAACTCAATATTACTTTTGGATCTGTGGACAATATTATCACAAAGATCACCAGGGCAAATGTCAATACTATGGCAACATCATCCATTAATGGTGACTCCACAACAAGACTGTTCCATTACTTACCATCAAGATTCTCTTGCTGACATCCTCCATGCAACAAAAACGAGGCACAGAATGCTCTGTTTCGATCTAACTGGCTGCAGAGGATATGTTAAACGTTTCAAAGGGTCTGGTCAGAAGACATGTCTGGCAAGATCCTTGCATATTAATGGTGGCTTTTACTTTTCTCTGATGAGTCTAGTTTTCAGCAATTCATGTTTGGTAGTCACATCTAAGTTTGGAGAAGACCTAACAAGCACCTTCAGCCTCAACATCTTCAGCCAACAATCAAACACGGAAGTGGGAGCATTATGATATAGGCAGCAACCTGCCATAGTGAAATGACAGAACCAAGTATTTTTGAAAGACATCCCAATTCTGAAACTGCCGTTTTAATTTTAAAGAAATATATCTGAGACTACTGTATCAATATAGCATACTGAGATTTAATGCCCATATTATTCAGGAGGATGGGCTATCTTATTTATTTTTCAGATACACTTGAAAAGTTGTATTTATTCATTTTGACAATTCTTAAATACTAATCAACTTTTACAAATATAAATATATTTACAACATATTCTACTATGATAAAAAAAATCCATTAATCTAAAATATCTGCACTTTAAATAACATTTATTAATTTATTATTAATTACACTTTTAAAAATAGTCTAACTTCTTAAAAGGCCAAAGTTAAGTATAATGGTGCTAGTGAGTTGTAACATATATCAGTTTTGGTAGGCAACAGGTCAAATAATCTCCACTTGACAAAAAAAAAAAAAAGAATTTCTTTCTTACCACCATAGACTTCAGAAGTTGAAGCAAGTAGCATCCTGCCTCTAACTCGTTAGAGCCAGTCCTGAAAAGGAAAGCAGATCACTGTCAGACACAATACAGTGAAGACCAAAATAAAAGTGAAAAAATGGACAGCACGGTAATATATATATATATATATGCATGCAGACAGTGTGTACTCAATCATAACAACACAAAATTAACAAAACTATTAGTTTAGTAGCGCTGTTTATTTCTTCATTTCACAGGGCTATCAACTTAGCTCCTCCTTTCATTTCTTTATATTACAGAGCTAGTAACTTAGCAACCCTATTCATTTCTTTATATCGCAGGCCTAGCAGCATAGAATCTCTGTTCATTTTGTCATTGGTATCACTTGGTTAGTAGTGAAGATCTGTTGCTTTTGTGATATCACAAGGATGTTAGCTTATAAGCCATTTTCGTTTCTTTGAATCATGCTACTGTTCAGTTAAGGGTCCCTATTCATTTCATCATGTTGCAGGTCTATTAACTTGAAAGCTTTGTTCATTTCTTCATATCACAAGGTTAAAACCTCAGCCATTGTTCATTTTTTCATATAGGAACGCTGTTAGATTATGTGCCTCATTCATTTCTTTGTATTGTAGAGCCATTAACTTAGGTACCGGGTTAATTTCATCACATGCAGGGCTATCCGTTTAGGGGGTCCTGTGATTTCTTTGTATTGCAGAAGTATTTGCATAAGAACATATCCTTGTATGTGAGGGCAATCAGGTTAGGAACCCTGTTGATTTTGTTGAATTGCAGGGCCATTAGCTTACATGCTCTCTTATTTCTTCATATTGTAGACCTGTTAGCTTCAGCACCCTATTCATTTCACCACATTACAGTACTACTGACCAGAAAGTTATGTTTATCTCTTTATTTCAGAAATGTTGTTAGCTTAGCTGCTCTCATCATTTCCTTATACTGCAGAGATAACAATAATGCAGCCTTGCCCACCTTTTGTGTCACAGAACTATTAGCCCTTTCATTTGTATTATAGGGCTAATAGCTTAGAAATCCTGTCCATTTCTTCACATTGGCATCCCTGTTCAGGTCATCCTATCATAAAGACATTAATTTAACAGTTTTCTTTATTTCATCACAATGTAAAGCTGTCAGCTCCATTGAGTTCTTGTTATCGCAGGGCTATTAGCTTATCATCCCTGTTCATTTATTCACATTGCAAAGGTATTACCTTGGAATCCTGCTAATTTCTTCATATTGCAGGGTTATTAGATTAGCAACCCTGATCATTTCGTGTCGCAAAGCTGCCAGCTTAGAAGCCCTGTTCTTTTTATTGTATCACAGGGCTATCAAGATAACAACTTTGTTAATTTCTTCACATCATGGGAATATGAACATCACAACTCTTCATTTCTTTGTATTCCAAGCTACTAGGATAGCAGCCAAGTTTGTTTCTTCATCCTGTATAGCTGTTAATTTAGCAGAATTCTCCTTTTGTCTTGCAGGGGTATTAGATTAGCAGCTCTCTTCATTTCTTCTTATTGCAATGAAATCCTCTAAAGAATCCTCATGATTTTGTAACACGAAGCAGCAGCTGGGCTGCTTAGGGTAAAGGCCATTTTCATTTATTTGTATTCAAGGTTCAAGAGCTAAGTAACCCTGGTCGTTTCATATTGCAGAGCTGCCAGCTTAGAAGACCTGTTGTTTTTTATAATATCACAGGGCTATCAAGATAACAGCTCTGTTGATTTCTTCACATCACAGGGCTTTCAACACAGCAGCTCTTTTCCCATCTTTGAATCACACAAGTAACACTGTACATATCTTTGTATTGCAAACCTGCCAGGTTGGCAGCCCTCATCTATTCTGTGTATCAAAAGGCTGCCAGCTTAACACCACTCTTCATTTCTTTGTATTGCAAACCTGCCAGGTTAATAGCCCTCTTCTATTGTGTATCAAAAGGCTGCCAGCTTAACACTCTTCTTCATTTCTTTGTATTGCAAACCTGCCAGGTTAGCAGCCCTCATCTATTCTGTGTATCAAAAGGCTGCCAGCTTAACATCATTCTTCATTTCATTGTATTGCAAACTTGCCAGGTTAGCAGCCCTCATCTATTCTGTGTATCAAAAGGCTGCCAGCTTAACACCATTCTTCATTTCTTTGTATTGCAAACTTGCCAGGTTAGCAGCCCTCCTCTATTCTGTGTATCAAAAGGCTGCCAGCTTAGCACCACTCTTCATTTCTTTGTATTGCAAACTTGCCAGGTTAACAGCCCTCTATTCCGTGTATCAAAAGGCTGCCAGCTTAACACTCTTCTCTTCATTTCTTTGTATTGCAAGCCTGCCAGGTTAATAGCCCTCTTCTATTGTGTATCAAAAGGCTGCCAGATAACACTACTATTAGTTCCTTTGTATTGCAAACCTGCCAGGTTGGCAGCCCTCATCTATTCTGTGTATCAAAAGGCTGCCAGCTTAACACCACTCTTCATTTCTTTGTATTGCAAACCTGCCAGGTTAGCAGCCCTCATCTATTCTGTGTATCAAAAGGCTGCCAGCTTAACACCATTCTTCATTTCTTTGTATTGCAAACCTGCCAGGTTAGCAGCCCTCATCTATTCTGTGTATCAAAAGGCTGCCAGCTTGACACCACTCTTCATTTCATTGTATTGCAAACTTGCCAGGTTAGCAGCCCTCTATTCCGTGTATCAAAAGGCTGCCAGCTTAACACTCTTCTTCATTTCTATGTATTGCAAGCCTGCCAGGTTAATAGCCCTCTTCTATTGTGTATCAAAAGGCTGCCAGCTTAACACCATTCTTCATTTCTTTGTATTGCGAATCTGCCGGGTTAGCAGCCCTCCTCTATTCTGTGTATCAAAAGGCTGCCAGATTACACTACTATTATTTCCTTTGTATTGCAAACCTGCCAGGTTGGCAGCCCTCATATATTCTGTGTATCAAAAGGCTGCCAGCTTAACACCACTCTTCATTTCATTGTATTGCAAACTTGCCAGGTTAGCAGCCCTCATCTATTCTGTGTATCAAAAGGCTGCCAGCTTAACACCACTCTTCATTTCTTTGTATTGCAAACTTGCCAGGTTAGCAGCCCTCATCTATTCTATGTATCAAAAGGCTGCCAGCTTAACACCATTCTTCATTTCTTTGTATTGCGAATCTGCAAGGTTAACAGCCCTCCTCTATTCGGTGTATCAAAAGGCTGCCAGCTTAACACCACTCTTCATTTCTTTGTATTGCAAACCTGCCAGGTTAGTAGCCCTCATCTATTCTGTGTATCAAAAGGCTGCCAGCTTAACACCACTCTTCATTTCTTTGTATTGCAAACTTGCCAGGTTAGCAGCCCTCATCTATTCTGTGTATCAAAAGGCTGCCAGCTTAACACCATTCTTCATTTTTTTGTATTGCGAATCTGCCAGGTTAACAGCCCTCCTCTATTCTGTGTATCAAAAGGCTGCCAGCTTAACACCACTCTTCATTTCTTTGTTTTGCAAACTTGCCAGGTTAGCAGCCCTCTATTCCGTGTATTAAAAGGCTGCCAGCATAGCATCCCTCTTCATTTCTTTGTATTGCAAACCTGCCAGGTTAATAGCCCTCTTCTATTGTGTATCAAAAGGCTGCCAGCTTAACACCATTCTTCATTTCTTTGTATTGCGAATCTGCCAGGTTAACAGCCCTCCTCTATTCCGTGTATCAAAAGGCTGCCAGCATAGCATCCCTCTTCATTTCTTTGTATTGTAAACCTGCCAGGTTAGCAGCCCTCATCTATTCTGTGTATCAAAAGGCTGCCAGCTTAACACCATTCTTCATTTCTTTGTATTGCAAACCTGCCAGGTTAATAGCCCTCTTCTATTGTGTATCAAAAGGCTGCCAGCTGAACACCATTCTTCATTTCTTTGTATTGCAAACCTGCCAGGTTAATAGCCCTCCTCTATTCGGTGTATCAAAAGGCTGCCAGCTTAACACCACTCTTCATTTCTTTGTATTGCAAACCTGCCAGGTTAGCAGCCCTCATCTATTCTGTGTATCAAAAGGCTGCCAGCTTAACACCATTCTTCATTTTTTTGTATTGCGAATCTGCCAGGTTAACAGCCCTCCTCTATTCTGTGTATCAAAAGGCTGCCAGCTTAACACCACTCTTCATTTCTTTGTATTGCAAACTTGCCAGGTTAGCAGCCCTCTATTCCGTGTATTAAAAGGCTGCCAGCATAGCATCCCTCTTCATTTCTTTGTATTGCAAACCTGCCAGGTTAATAGCCCTCTTCTATTGTGTATCAAAAGGCTGCCAGCTTAACACCATTCTTCTTCATTTCTTTGTATTGCGAATCTGCCAGGTTAACAGCCCTCCTCTATTCCGTGTATCAAAAGGCTGCCAGCATAGCATCCCTCTTCATTTCTTTGTATTGTAAACCTGCCAGGTTAGCAGCCCTCATCTATTCTGTGTATCAAAAGGCTGCCAGCTTAACGCCATTCTTCATTTCTTTGTATTGCAAACCTGCCAGGTTAATAGCCCTCCTCTATTCTGTGTATCAAAAGGCTGCCAGCTTAACACCATTCTTCATTTCTTTGTATTGCAAACCTGCCAGGTTAATAGCCCTCTTCTATTGTGTATCAAAAGGCTGCCAGCTTAACATCATTCTTCATTTCTTTGTATTGCACACCCGCCAGGTTAGCAGCCCTCCTCTATTCGGTGTATCAAAAGGCTGCTGGCATAGCATTCCTTTTCATTTCTTTGTATTGCAAACCTGCCAGGTTAGCAGCCCTCTTCTATTGTGTATCAAAAGGCTGCCAGCTAAACATTGCTCTTCATTTCTTTGTATTGCAAACCTGCCAGGTTAGCAGCACTCATCTATTCTGTGTATCAAAAGGCTGCCAGATTAACACCATTCTTCATTTCTTTGTATTGCAAACCTGCCAGGTTAGCAGCCCTCTTCTATCGTGTATCAAAAGGCTGCCAGCTTGACACTCTTCTTCATGTCTTTGTATTGCAAACCTGCCAGGTTAGCAGCCCTCTTCTATTGTTTATCAAAAGGCTGCCAGCTTAACACCATTCTTCATTTCTTTGTATTGCAAACCTGCCAGGTTAGCAGCCCTCCTCTATTCCGTGTATCAAAAGGTTGCTGGCATAGCATTCCTTTTTATTTCTTTGTATTGCAAACCTGCCAGGTTAGTAACCCTTGTCTACTGCTGGCATAGCAGTCTTCTTTATTTCTTTGTATTGCAAACCTGCCAGGTTAGTAGCCCTTGTCTACTGCTGGCATAGCAGCCCTCATCTATTCTGTGTATCAAAATGCTGCCAGCTTAACACCATTCTTCATTTCTTTATATTGCAAACCTGCCAGGTAAGCAGCCCTCATCTATTCTGTGTATCAAAATGCTGCCAGCTTAACACCATTCTTCATTTCTCTATATTGCAAACCTGCCACGTTAGCAGCCCTCTTCTATTGTTTATCAAAAAACTGCCAGCTTAACACCATTCTTCATTTCTTTGTATTGCAAACTTGCCAGGTTAGCAGCCCTCCTCTATTCCGTGTATCAAAAGGCTGCTGGCATAGCATCCCTCTTAATTTCTTTGTATTGCAAGCCTGCCAGGTTAGCAGCCCTCATCTATTCTGTGTATCAAAATGCTGCCAGCTTAACACCATTCTTCATTTCTTTGTATTGCAAACCTGCCAGGTTAGCAGCACTCATCTATTCTGTGAATCAAAAGGCTGCCAGCTTAACAGCCCTGATCTATTCTGTGTATCAAAAGGCTGCCAGCTTAACACCATTCTTCATTTCTTTATATTGCAAACCTGCCAGGTTAGCAGCCCTCCTCTTCATTTCATTGTATTGCAAACCTTCCAGGTTAGCAGCCCTCATCTATTCTGTGTATCAAAAGGCTGCCAGCTTAACACTCTTCTTCATGTCTTTGTAATGCAAACCTGGCAGGTTAGCAGCCCTCATCTATTCTGTGTATCAAAAGGCTGTCAGCATGGTAGCGCTTTTCATATAATTGTATTGCAAACCTTCCAGGTTAGCAGCCCTCATCTATTCTGTGTATCAAAAGGCTGCCAGCTTGACACTCATCTTCATGTCTTTGTATTGCAAACCTGCCAGGTTTGCAGCCCTTGTCTATTCTGTGTATCAAAAGGCTGCCAGCTGAACACCATTCTTCATTTGTTTGTATTCCAAACCTGCCAGGTTAGCAGCCCTCATCTATTCTGTGTATCAAAAGGCTGTCAGCATGGTAGCTCTGTTCATATATTTGTATTGCAAACCTTCCAGGTTAGCAGCCCTCATCTATTCTGTGTATCAAAAGGCTGCCAGCTTGACACTCTTCTTCATGTCTTTGTATTGCAAACCTGCCAGGTTAGCAGCCCTCATCTATTCTGTGTATCAAAAGGCTGCCAGCTTGACACTCTTCTTCATGTCTTTGTATTGCAAACCTGCCAGGTTAGCAGCCCTCATCTATTCTGTGTATCAAAAGGCTGCCAGCTTAACACTCTTCTTCATGTCTTTGTATTGCAAACCTGCCAGGTTTGCAGCCCTTGTCTATTCTGTGTATCAAAAGGCTGCCAGCTGAACACCATTCTTCATTTGTTTGTATTCCAAACCTGCCAGGTTAGCAGCCCTCATCTATTCTGTGTATCAAAAGGCTGTCAGCATGGTAGCTCTGTTCATATATTTGTATTGCAAGCCTGCCAGGTTAGCAGCCCTCATCTATTCTGTGTATCAAAAGGCTGTCAGCATGGTAGCTCTGTTCATATATTTGTATTGCAAACCTGCCAGGTTAGCAGCCCTCTTCAAATTGTCTTATGAATGGTTATCACCTAAAGAAACCTTATAATTTCTTAAAACAAAGCTGCCAGTGTAAAGTCCTCTTGATTTCTATGTGCTGATTGGTAGCCAAGATAGCAGCTCTCTTCCTTTATTTGTACTGCATGCCAGCCGTTGATTTCTCAGTATTGCGAGGCTGCCAGCAAGGCATCCAGTTATATTTTTCTATATTGCAGAATTAACAGCTTTAAAACCCTGTTCATTTCTACAAAACAAAGGGTTATCAACCTGGCAGCCATGTTCATTTATTCATAGTACAGAGATGCCAGGATAACAGCTCACTTCATTTCTTCAAGCCCAAAAGCTGACAGAATAGAAACCCTTTTTATTTCATCATGCCAAAGGTTTGCCAAGATAGCATCCCGTATCTTTTCATCCTATTGGCAGAGCTGCTAGTTTAGTATCCCTGTTCATTTGTCCATATCAGAGGGCTCCCAGTTTGGAACCCTGTTCAATTCAGTGCATCACGGGGCTGTTAGATTAGCAGCTATGTTCATTTCTTGAAATTCCAGAGATTCCATAATAGCGACTTTCTATATTTCCTAGTGCTGGGCAAGGTTGTAAAGACAGCAACCCTCTTTATTTTTATGTAATGCAGAGTTGCCAGCTTAGCAGCTCTCTTTACTTCTTCGTAACGTAGAGCTATCAATATTGGAACCAATTTCATGTCATCGTATCACAAAGCTATCAGCACCATGTTTCCATTTCTTCACTTCAAAGAACTATTAGATTAGCAACCCTCTTCATTTCTTCATGCTGCAAGGTTGTGAAGCTAGGAGCACCCTTCATTTCTTTGTATAGGTAGAGCTAGCAAATCACCAGCCTTCTTCATTTCATTGTCTCATAAAGCTGCCTCTTTAAAACCCCATTTCATGTCTTTGTGGTGCAGTGATTCCAGCTTAATAGCCCTCTTCATTCCTCAGTATCGCAGGGCTCCCAGATTATCAACCATTCATCATATCACAAAGCTACTGGAATGAAAACTCCAATCATTTAGCCACATCAAAGGGCTACTAACCTAGATGCTCTGTACATTTCTTCATATCATTGGCCTATTAGCATTTCTTTGTATTGTACAGACTGCCAGTTTAGGAACCTTGTTTAGTTGATTATGGTGGCTAAAGAGTATCAGTATAACAGCACTGTTCATTTTCTTCCCACCAAAGGACAATCAACCTAGCAGATCTGTTAACTGCTTTGTATCAAAGAGCTATTAGATTAGTAAAATTCCCCAAAGCTGTCAGTGCAGCAACCTACTTCATTTTTTAGTGCCTAAAGGTTGCAAAGCTAGCATCCCTCTCCATTTCTTTGTATTGCAAGGATGCCAGCTTAGCATCCCTGTTTATTTCTTCACATCAAAGAAATATTAGGTTAGCAGCTTTTCATTTATTTGTATTGCAAGTATACCAGCTCAGAAGCCCTCTTCATTTTTTTTGTGATGCCGAATTTTCTGGATAGCAGCACTTATAATTTCTTCCTATCATAAGGTTAACAGCCTGGCAACTTTTTATTTATTCATATCAGAGAGTTATAAGCTAAACAACCTTGATATTATAATCAAATCACAGGGCTACCAATGTAACAGCTGAACAGCTATTTAAAGTTAACCAGCATCTGATAGCACTCAGCATTTTTCCATTGTTTTCGGCAACTACCGGAAGGTGGCACCAGCATATTTCTTATGGATTACAAACAAAGTGTGTGGCGTCTTGCATCTGAACTTTCTCCAGCTTTTAGCAGTGATTGTCAGCCCTTATCTAAGACATCCTGAAATTATGGATAGCAATATGTTACAAACAAGAAGTGGACAGAAGAGGAAGTGTATTGTGTTGATGAAAACTCAGAAATTAGACAAAGGTGAGAAATATAGCCAAATAATGAAGGACTTCAAAATTGGCTCATGGACGATCTTTGATATCAAGTCTCGGAATTCAGAATTGCTGAAGTTTGTGGCCAGTTCTGAGAATAGCAAAGCTGTTGATAAACACTGTTCTTTACGTAAACCTAAGATGGAGCAGTTGGACAATGTACTGTACGAGTGGTTTTCCTTGAAGTGATCAGAGGGAGCTGCAATTTCTGGCCTGATGTTGATTGAAAAGACAAAAGAGTTTCATGGGAAAATGGAATCGACTGAGAGCTGTTTTTTTTTTCTGATGGCTGGCTAGCTCACCTTAAGTTATGTCATGGCATAAGAAGGCTAGACATGTGAGGAGAAAAGCAATCTGCCAATCCTGAGGCTGCCAACCAATATTGTGAATTCTTACGGAAACTGATTGAGGGACAAGGTTTAACTGCAGCAAGCATCTATAATGCAGATGAAACGGAACCTCTTCTGGTGCCATTTGCCAAAATCAACTCTTGCTTCAGGGTTTAAGAACAACAAGGATCGTTTAACTGTGCTAACTTGTGCTAATTCCGCTGGGGGAGACAGAGTTCAGTTGCTTGTGGTTGGAAAGTTTAAGCGTCCAAGAACTTTTAAAGGTGTTGTTCACCTGTCAGTTGAGTACAAACACAAGCTAATGCATGGATGGATAACAAATTTTTCTTTACTGGGTCCACCATATTTTTGTTCAATATGTAAAGAACAAACTGAGGGAACATGGACTGCCTGAAGATACAAAGATCGTCTTATTGCGTGATAACTACCAAGCTCATCTTTCAAATAACTACTATAAACTAACAGGTGAGTAGAATATATAAAATGTTTTTGCATGCAGCATTTTTAAGGATTAAACATTGCTTATATATGGTTATTTGTTTCATTTCATAATTTACACATAATTCCTTTCATCTTTGGTAAACATGCATATAACTGGCAGATTTGATTAACTGGAAACGCCATTTCCCCAAGGGTGCTGGATAAAAGGGCTTTTACTGTATATTTATTTGTATCACAGAGCAGCCAACTTGTGTACTTTGTTTAGTTGATTATATCACAGGATATCAACATAACAGTTCTGTTCATGTGTTCACGTCAAAGGAATATTAGGTTAGCAGCTCTATTCATTTCTCAAAATCTCAGTGATGCCAGGATAGCAGCAGCCATGCTCCTTCACTAGTATTACAGAGGTGTCGGAATAGCAGACTGGTTCAGTTGTTTGTACTGCAAAGCTGCCAGTATAGCAATCCTCCTCATTTCTCAGTGCCACAAGGTTGACAAACAAGGATCCCTCTTTATTTCTTCCAACTTTAGAGATGCCAAGATAGATACATCCTGAACTTTTTTTGCGTACATGATGGTGCTAGCTTAGCATGTCATCTTTATTTCTTTATAACAAAGCTTACAGCTCAGGTGCCATTTATATTTTTTTCATGTCGTAGAGTTACCATCATTGGAACCCATTTCATCCTATTACAAGGCTATCAGTGGCATGCTTTCATTTCTTCACTTTAAAAAAACTATCAGCATAGCAGCACTTATCATTTCTTCATCCCAGAAGCTGCCAATTTACCACCACTCTTTTTTCATGCCACAGATTTGACAGTTTAAGTCATCTTTATTCCTTCCTATTACAGAGCTGCTAAAATAGCAACACCCTTCATTTCCTCTAATGCAGGGGCGAAAACCTGTTCATTACATCGTATGAGTGGGGTATTAACCAAGCAGCTGTGTTCCCCTCTTTGTATCTCAGAGCTGCCAGAATACCAACTCTCTTCATTTCTTTGTGCCACAAGATTTTGAAGCTAGCATTCCTGTTCATTTGTTTATATTGTAAGGCTGTCATCTTACCAGGCCGCTTCACTTCTTTGTGTCCAAGAACTCAAAAGTTTAGCACTTGTATTATTGTCATTATATGAAGAGTTGCCAGCCTTTTTGCCGTCTTTGTTGTTTCCTATTTCAGAACTACTAGGATGGCAGCACTCTTCATTCTTTTTTAAAGCAGAGGAGCCTAGCTTAGCATCCCTCTTTATTTGTTCATGGTACAGAGCTTCCTGGATAGCAGCACTGATTGTTTCTTCCTATCATAAGGCACAGCCTGTTAACCATTAATTTCTTTGCATCACAAAGTTAAAGATAAGCAACCTTGATGATTTAATCAATTTATGGAGCTACCAATATAACAGCCTTTAAAAATTTGTTCACCAGACTGGGTCATCCAATTAGCAACCCTCTGCATTTCTTTGTATCTCAGCACTTCCAGCTTTGCAGCCCTGGTTAGTTGATCACATCACAGGGTACCTATCAACAACTCTGTTCAGGGCTATTGTGAAGCTAGGAGCACCCTTCATTTCTTTGTATTGGTAGAGCTAGCAAAACACCAGCCTTCTTCATTTCACTGTGCCATAAAGCTGCCTCTTAAAAACCCCATGCCATTTCTTTGTGATGCAGAGATTCCAGCCTAATAACCCTCTTCATTTCTCAGCATCGCAGGTCTCCCAGGTTATCAGCCATTTATATTTTTTTTGTATCACAGAGGTACCAGCTTTGAAACCATTCATTACATCACAAGGCCATCTGCATAAAAGCTCAGACTATTTCTTTACATCAAACAGCTTTCGACAGAGTAGCACTGTTCATTTCTTCAAGCCCAAAAGCTGCCAGCGTAGCATCCCTGTTCAATTCTTCATACTGTATGTTTGCCAGGCTACCAACATGTCTCTGTTAATTTTTTTGTATCAAAAGGCTATTACATTAGCAGCTCTCTTTCTTCAAATCTCAGAGCTGCCATCTTTGCAGGACTTTCTTTCTTCAAATCATAGGGCTCCAGCTGAATAGTCATTTATATCTTTTTGTATCACATAGCTTTGAGCTGAGGAAGCCAGTTCATTTCATCGTATCAAAGAGCTATCAAGCTAGGAACTCTATTCATTTGTTTGTATCGTAGTGCTGCCAGTTTAGCACCCATTTTTATTTCTTCATACTGCAGACTTTCCAGCATTACAGCTGTCTTATTGTTTCCTATTTTAGAGCTTCAAGGATAGCAGCAATCTTCATTCTTTCCTAAAGCAGAGGTGCTAGCTTAGCATCCTCCTTTATTTGCTCGTGGTGCAGAGCTTCCTGCATAGCAACAATGATCATTTCTTCCTATCAGAAGATTAACAGCCTAGAAACTTTTTATTTCTTTAAATCACAGAGTTATATGCTAAGCAAAATTGATCTTTTAATCGAATAACACGACTACCAATATAACAGCTCTTTATATTTATTTATATCACATCACAGGTTATCGATATAATAGCTCTGTTCATTTCTTCAAGTCCAAGAGGTGCCAGCACAACAATTGTCTACTTCTTCATATTGCATGTTTGCCAGGCTGTCAGCTTAGCAGCCATATATATTTTTGTCACATTCCAAAGTTACCAGCTTTGCAACCCTGTTCATTACTTTGCATTGTTGGGTTGTTAGATTAGCAACCATCTTCCTTTCTTTGTATCCAAAAGTTCCTGACATAGCAACCCTCTTCATTTCTTCATGTTGCAAAGTTGCCAGCCTAGCAGCCATTTATATTTTATTGTATTTCAAAGCTATCAGCTTTGGAAGTAACATGGCAGTCCTTTTCTTTTCCATTTCTTCTTATTTGCTTAGCAGTTCAGTTTATTTCCTGTCACAAGGCTATCTGCTTAGAAGCTATTTGCATTTTAACTAAACACTGCTGATTTCTTCTTGCCAAAAGGCTATTCATTTAGCAGTTCTGTTCATCTCCTCCTGTCACAATGCCATTCTTTCAGCATGTTTGTGGATTTCTTATTGCAGAAGTATCCACTTAGCAGTTGTGTACATACCTTCTCGCTAAAAACCTGAGAACCTAGTAGTTATTTTAGTTTCTTTTCTGCATTGCAGTTCATTTCCTCTTGGCACAAAAATGTTTTTTTTTTAGTATTGCAGTGGATTTCTTATTTTAAGAGATAATCATTTAGCAGATCTGTCCAGTTGTTCCTGCTACCAATCAATTTACTTTGCAGTTCTAATTTCTTCCTAGCACAAGGCTATGAACTTACAACTTCTATTTATTTATAGCTATGGCAAAGTCTTTTGCTTAAGCATTTATGTTTTCCTGCAAAAGGCTATTCCCTTAGCAGGTAGGTTAACCCTTTTCTTGCCAAAAAGCTATTCACTTAGAAATTCTGTTGATTTCTTCCTGTCACAAGGCTATTTTCTTAGCAGGTTTGTGGATTTCTTCTTATTGGAGAATTAACGGCATAGCAGTTCTGTTCACTTCCTCCTGTCAGAAAGTCATCCACCATGCAGTTTTATTAATTTATGCCATAAGGTTATCAACTTACCAGTTATTTTCATTTCCACCTAACACATAATTATCAACTTACCAGTTTTGATCATTTCTTCCTGCCACAAGATTATTCACTCAGGAGTTCTGTTTTTTTTCTTCTTGGAAAAAAAAAAGCTATTTGCTTAGTAGTTCTGTTATTTTCTTTTCCCCAAAGGGGTATTCGGTTAGTAGTGGTATTTTTTTTTTTTTTTTTGCCAAAAGACATTTTGTGTCTTTTAATTTCTTCATGCAAAAACCTATAACAGGAATGTTAGCTTAGCAGTGTTATTCATTTATACTTATGACAGAAATATTACTAAATCTGTTCATTTCTATCTATTGCACAACAACTCCCTCAGAAATCCTGTTTATTTCTTCATGCTACAAGGCTATTGAATTAAAAGTTCTGTTCAGTTCTTACTGTCACAAGGCTATTTTCCTCTTGCCAAGAGGTTATATGGTTTGTAGCTCAGTTCACTCCTCTCACCAAAAAACTACCTGCTTTGTAGTTCAATCTAACGCTACCTATCACACAACTATTACCCTAGCAGTTGTTCATTTCTTCCTTTTAAGAGGCTATTTGCATACCATTTCTGATTTCTTTCTGCCACAAAGTTATTCGATTAGCAGTTATTCACTGCTACTTATCACAAGACTATTTGCTTAACAGTTATGTTCAGTTCCTCCAAACATAATGTTATTTACCTAGCATTTCTGTTCACTTCTTCTTACCATACATCTATTTTCTTAGCAGTTCTGTTCAGTGCCATCCATCAGAGCACTATTAGTTTAGCAATGTGCTCATTTCTACTAATAACAGGACTATTACCATAGTGGTTTTTTTGTTCATTACATCTTGTCAAAATGCTAATTCCTCAGCATCTCTGTTCATATCTGCCAACCAAAAAGCTATGCACTTAGCATTAGCAGTTCTGTTCATTTCTTCCTGCCAAAAGCATATTCACATAGAGGTTCCCTTCAGTACTATCTACCACTGGAATATTAGCTTAGCAGTTCTATTCATTTATACTTATCACAAGAATTTTAGCTTGGCAGATATGTTCATTTCTCCATATCGCAGACCCCTTAGCAGTCTTGTTGATTTTTTTTCCATTTCACTTCTTAGTAGTTCAGTGGATTTCTTCTTGCCACCAGGCCATATGTTTAGCAGTTCTGTTTAGTGCTCCATATCATAGGACTATTCATTTAGTTTGTTCCTGTCATAAGCTATTTGCTTAATTTCTGTTCATTTCTAACTTCACAGAAGTATTAGCTAGTAGTTCTGTACATATCTTGATGCAAAAAGAAACTATTAACATAGCAGCCCATTTCATTACTACCAATCACAAGAATATTTCCATAGCAGTCATGTTCATTTCCTATTGCAGAGATTTTCATGAAGCAGTTTTTTTTTCATTTCTTTCCAAATAGCTATTTTTTTAGCAGTTCCGTTCACTGCTACCCATGAACACACTACTAGATTGCAATGTGAGCATTTCTACTAATCCCAGGTCTTTACCATAGCAGTTCTGTGCATTCATTTCTGTTTCAATGTTATTTGTTCAGCACTTTCATTGGCAAAACATCTCGTAGTTCTACTCATTTCTTCCGACAACAGGGACACTAAGAATAGTATCAGTTCCATTGTGTTCCCACCAGGCTATTCACTTAGCAGCTCTAGCAAGAGATATCTGTAGCATGATCAACCACATGTCTGCCATGTTTGTATCTTTCAACAAGACAATTCCATAAGAGTTAATCATGTCGTCCTACCTAAATAAAATACTTGTTTTACATTTCAGTCAAGTTTTTGTCAGTAAAGGCTAATCACAAAGACGGTCTGCTCATTTACACTAATCAAAGAACAAATAAAACTGTGGTTCTGTAGAGTGACATCCACCAATGCAGAAACATACTACTGAACAAACTGTACTACTATGACATGACTATTACCACAGTACTCCTGTTTATTTACTCATGACACCATACAGTTGTTCAGAACTTTGTGTTCATATAGCAAAATTAAAGAAAAGGAGTTTTTTTATGTTCATTTTAGTATTTATTCCGGTTCTTGGTGTTTATATTTGGTGAATATGGTGCAAAGATCTAATTTTAGTTCAGGTAGTTTTTTTATGTTTTTTGCTTTCTAGCAGTTCTGTTTTCATTTCTTATGCAAAAACCAAATTATTCCATAGTAATTATATTTATTTCATCATTCCAAAAAATAATTCAACGAGAAGTTGTGTTCAATGATAACAATCAAAGAAATATTGAATTGACAGCGATGTTCATTTTTATCCCTGCATTGATACCAGGGTACTACTGTAGATATCTTCACAAAACAGATGTGAAACATTTTGACATGCCAAAAGGTAATTAACATAGGAGATCTTTGAGAGAAACAATATCACAAGATGATTACAACACAGCAGTTCTGTACACTTCCAAATTTGACAATGATAAGATAGCTCTTCTATTTAAATAAGCTGGCAGAAACTTAAGCTCTTTCCAGTTGTTTTGATTTCAACTCGCAAGAAGACTATTCCCTCAGATGTTTTGCTGAATTCTACCGATGACAAATTTTAATATTGCTGCTATATTCATTTGTGTGTGTGGAATTGATACCTGAGTAGTTCTGTACAGGATTTCTTCAATTTAGGAGATGTGTACATTTGTTCATGCCAAAATGCTATTGAAGAGCAGTCTGTAGTATCTATCGTACAAAGAATAGCTCAGAAGATCTGATCATATTTCTGTTAAATTTATCTTGATTTAGACCTGTCATGATTAGCCCTGTTCATCTTGTATTCCTACCTGTGCATTCGTTTGATGGTGGATTCGTGATCGTGATCACAGAACCATTGAACTATGCAGGTTAATATATTTTTAACTATCATTTGGTTATTGTACATAAAATTTGTATTCAGAAATTCCAGTGGATAGGCTATAACCATTAGTAAATCCGTTAATATCCTGAAGTGATTAAACAATGCCGCAGTTCCTCATTTCCTTGTTACGTATCAGAACAATATTCCATAGTTGCGTTCCTTTCCTTCTCTCACAAGCTTTAGTACCAGTGTTGTGAATTTTTTATTGCAGAGATATCCATCTAGTTCTTTACTACATTTTGTCCACTCCAAGGCTATTCGTTTAGGACTTGTCGCTGGTTATTCAGAAAAGTAAGTCGTTTAGTAGACAATTATCACAGCAATATTAATTAATGATTTGCTCAGTAGTAATAATCAACTATTATCATAGCAGTTCAGTGTAATCCCTCAAGAAACAATCCAAGTCGTTCAGAGCTTTGTACACATCTGTACTAAATATGTTAAATGCTTAACGGGACCATTCGTTCTAAAAAACGGATATTCGTGAAGATGATCTGAATATTACATATTAACAAACGGATATTCATATAGGAGATCCATGGAAGAAAATCACCACAGCAGTTCTGTACACTTCCGAAGTTGACAATGATAAGATAGCTCTTCTATTTAAATAAGCTGGCAGAAAACTTAAGCTCTTTCCAGTTGTTTTGATTTCAACTCGCAAGAAGACTATTCCCTCAGATGTTTTGCTGAATTCTACCGATGACATAAATTTTAATATTGCTGCTATATTCATTTGTGTGTGTGGAATTGATACATGAGTAGTTCTGTACAGAGATTTCTTCAATTTAGGAGATGTGTATATTTGTTCATACCAAAATGCTATTGAAGAGCAGTCTGTAGTATCTATCGTACAAAGAATAGCTCAGAAGATCTGATCATATTTCTGTTAAATTTATCTTGATTAGACCTGATCCCTGTCTCTGTCATGATTAGCCCTGTTCATCTTGTATTCCTACCTGTGCATTCGTTTGATGGTGGATTCGTGATCGTGATCACAGAACCATTGAACTATGGAGGTTAATATATTTTTCACTATCATTTGGTTATTGTACATAAAACTTGTATTCAGAAATTCCAGTGGATAGGCTATAACCATTAGTAAATCCGTTAATATCCTGAAGTGATTAAACAATGCACGCAGTTCCTCATTTCCTTGTTACGTATCAGAACAATATTCCATAGTTGCGTTCCTTCCTTCTCTCACAAGCTTTAGTACCAGTGTTGTGAATTTTTTATTGCAGAGATATCCATCTAGTTCTTTACTACATTTTGTCCACTCCAAGGCTATTCGTTTAGGACTTGTCGCTGGTTATTCAGAAAAGTAAGTCGTTTAGTAGACAATTATCACAGCAATATTAATTAATGATTTGCTCAGTAGTAATAATCAACTATTATCATAGCAGTTCAGTGTAATCCCTCAAGAAACAATCCAAGTCGTTCAGAGTTTTTGTACACATCTGTACTAAATATGTTAAATGCTTAACGGGACCATTCGTTCTAAAAAACGGATATTCGTGAAGATGATCTGAATATTACATATTAACAAACGGATATTCATATAGGAGATCCATGGAAGAAAATCACCACAGCAGTTCTGTACACCTCCGAAGTTGACAATGATAAGATAGCTCTTCTATTTAAATAAGCTGGCAGAAACTTAAGCTCTTTCCAGTTGTTTTGATTTCAACTCGCAAGAAGACTATTCCCTCAGATGTTTTGCTGAATTCTACCGATGACATAAATTTTAATATTGCTGCTATATTCATTTGTGTGTGTGGAATTGATACCTGAGTAGTTCTGTACAGGATTTCTTCAATTTAGGAGATGTGTATATTTGTTCATACCAAAATGCTATTGAAGAGCAGTCTGTAGTATCTATCGTACAAAGAATAGCTCAGAAGATCTGATCATATTTCTGTTAAATTTATCTTGATTTAGACCTGTCATGATTAGCCCTGTTCATCTTGTATTCCTACCTGTGCATTCGTTTGATGGTGGATTCGTGATCGTGATCACAGAACCATTGAACTATGGAGGTTAATATATTTTTCACTATCATTTGGTTATTGTACATAAATTGTATTCAGAAATTCCAGTGGATAGGCTATAACCATTAGTAAATCCGTTAATATCCTGAAGTGATTAAACAATGCACGCAGTTCCTCATTTCCTTGTTACGTATCAGAACAATATTCCATAGTTGCGTTCCTTTCCTTCTCTCACAAGCTTTAGTACCAGTGTTGTGAATTTTTTATTGCAGAGATATCCATCTAGTTCTTTACTACATTTTGTCCACTCCAAGGCTATTCGTTTAGGACTTGTCGCTGGTTATTCAGAAAAGTAAGTCGTTTAGTAGACAATTATCACAGCAATATTAATTAATGATTTGCTCAGTAGTAATAATCAACTATTATCATAGCAGTTCAGTGTAATCCCTCAAGAAACAATCCAAGTCGTTCAGAGTTTTTGTACACATCTGTACTAAATATGTTAAATGCTTAACGGGACCATTCGTTCTAAAAAACGGATATTCGTGAAGATGATCTGAATATTACATATTAACAAACGGATATTCATATAGGAGATCCATGGAAGAAAATCACCACAGCAGTTCTGTACACTTCCGAAGTTGACAATGATAAGATAGCTCTTCTATTTAAATAAGCTGGCAGAAACTTAAGCTCTTTCCAGTTGTTTTGATTTCAACTCGCAAGAAGACTATTCCCTCAGATGTTTTGCTGAATTCTACCGATGACATAAATTTTAATATTGCTGCTATATTCATTTGTGTGTGTGGAATTGATACCTGAGTAGTTCTGTACAGGATTTCTTCAATTTAGGAGATGTGTATATTTGTTCATACCAAAATGCTATTGAAGAGCAGTCTGTAGTATCTATCGTACAAAGAATAGCTCAGAAGATCTGATCATATTTCTGTTAAATTTATCTTGATTTAGACCTGTCATGATTAGCCCTGTTCATCTTGTATTCCTACCTGTGCATTCGTTTGATGGTGGATTCGTGATCGTGATCACAGAACCATTGAACTATGGAGGTTAATATATTTTTCACTATCATTTGGTTATTGTACATAAATCTTGTATTCAGAAATTCCAGTGGATAGGCTATAACCATTAGTAAATCCGTTAATATCCTGAAGTGATTAAACAATGCACGCAGTTCCTCATTTCCTTGTTACGTATCAGAACAATATTCCATAGTTGCGTTCCTTTCCTTCTCTCACAAGCTTTAGTACCAGTGTTGTGAATTTTTTATTGCAGAGATATCCATCTAGTTCTTTACTACATTTTGTCCACTCCAAGGCTATTCGTTTAGGACTTGTCGCTGGTTATTCAGAAAAGTAAGTCGTTTAGTAGACAATTATCACAGCAATATTAATTAATGATTTGCTCAGTAGTAATAATCAACTATTATCATAGCAGTTCAGTGTAATCCCTCAAGAAACAATCCAAGTCGTTCAGAGTTTGTACACATCTGTACTAAATATGTTAAATGCTTAACGGGACCATTCGTTCTAAAAAACGGATATTCGTGAAGATGATCTGAATATTACATATTACAAACGGATATTCATATAGGAGATCCATGGAAGAAAATCACCACAGCAGTTCTGTACACTTCCGAAGTTGACAATGATAAGATAGCTCTTCTATTTAAATAAGCTGGCAGAAACTTAAGCTCTTTCCAGTTGTTTTGATTTCAACTCGCAAGAAGACTATTCCCTCAGATGTTTTGCTGAATTCTACCGATGACATAAATTTTAATATTGCTGCTATATTCATTTGTGTGTGTGGAATTGATACATGAGTAGTTCTGTACAGGATTTCTTCAATTTAGGAGATGTGTATATTTGTTCATACCAAAATGCTATTGAAGAGCAGTCTGTAGTATCTATCGTACAAAGAATAGCTCAGAAGATCTGATCATATTTCTGTTAAATTTATCTTGATTTAGACCTGTCATGATTAGCCCTGTTCATCTTGTATTCCTACCTGTGCATTCGTTTGATGGTGGATTCGTGATCGTGATCACAGAACCATTGAACTATGGAGGTTAATATATTTTTCACTATCATTTGGTTATTGTACATAAAATTGTATTCAGAAATTCCAGTGGATAGGCTATAACCATTAGTAAATCCGTTAATATCCTGAAGTGATTAAACAATGCACGCAGTTCCTCATTTCCTTGTTACGTATCAGAACAATATTCCATAGTTGCGTTCCTTTCCTTCTCTCACAAGCTTTAGTACCAGTGTTGTGAATTTTTTATTGCAGAGATATCCATCTAGTTCTTTACTACATTTTGTCCACTCCAAGGCTATTCGTTTAGGACTTGTCGCTGGTTATTCAGAAAAGTAAGTCGTTTAGTAGACAATTATCACAGCAATATTAATTAATGATTTGCTCAGTAGTAATAATCAACTATTATCATAGCAGTTCAGTGTAATCCCTCAAGAAACAATCCAAGTCGTTCAGAGTTTTGTACACATCTGTACTAAATATGTTAAATGCTTAACGGGACCATTCGTTCTAAAAAACGGATATTCGTGAAGATGATCTGAATATTACATATTAACAAACGGATATTCATATAGGAGATCCATGGAAGAAAATCACACAGCAGTTCTGTACACTTCCGAAGTTGACAATGATAAGATAGCTCTTCTATTTAAATAAGCTGGCAGAAACTTAAGCTCTTTCCAGTTGTTTTGATTTCAACTCGCAAGAAGACTATTCCCTCAGATGTTTTGCTGAATTCTACCGATGACATAAATTTTAATATTGCTGCTATATTCATTTGTGTGTGTGGAATTGATACATGAGTAGTTCTGTACAGGATTTCTTCAATTTAGGAGATGTGTATATTTTTTCATACCAATATGCTATTGAAGAGCAGTCTGTAGTATCTATCGTACAAAGAATAGCTCAGAAGATCTGATCATATTTCTGTTAAATTTATCTTGATTTAGACCTGTATCCCTGTCTCTGTCATGATTAGCCCTGTTCATCTTGTATTCCTACCTGTGCATTCGTTTGATGGTGGATTCGTGATCGTGATCACAGAACCATTGAACTATGGAGGTTAATATATTTTTCACTATCATTTGGTTATTGTACATAAAACTTGTATTCAGAAATTCCAGTGGATAGGCTATAACCATTAGTAAATCCGTTAATATCCTGAAGTGATTAAACAATGCACGCAGTTCCTCATTTCCTTGTTACGTATCAGAACAATATTCCATAGTTGCGTTCCTTCCTTCTCTCACAAGCTTTAGTACCAGTGTTGTGAATTTTTTATTGCAGAGATATCCATCTAGTTCTTTACTACATTTTGTCCACTCCAAGGCTATTCGTTTAGGACTTGTCGCTGGTTATTCAGAAAAGTAAGTCGTTTAGTAGACAATTATCACAGCAATATTAATTAATGATTTGCTCAGTAGTAATAATCAACTATTATCATAGCAGTTCAGTGTAATCCCTCAAGAAACAATCCAAGTCGTTCAGAGTTTTTGTACACATCTGTACTAAATATGTTAAATGCTTAACGGGACCATTCGTTCTAAAAAACGGATATTCGTGAAGATGATCTGAATATTACATATTAACAAACGGATATTCATATAGGAGATCCATGGAAGAAAATCACCACAGCAGTTCTGTACACTTCCGAAGTTGACAATGATAAGATAGCTCTTCTATTTAAATAAGCTGGCAAAAGTTAAGCTCTTTCCAGTTGTTTTGATTTCAACTCGCAAGAAGACTATTCCCTCAGATGTTTTGCTGAATTCTACCGATGACATAAATTTTAATATTGCTGCTATATTCATTTGTGTGTGTGGAATTGATACATGAGTAGTTCTGTACAGATTTCTTCAATTAGGAGGAGATGTGTACATTTGTTCATGCCAAAATGCTATTGAAGAGCAGTCTGTAGTATCTATCGTACAAAGAATAGCTCAGAAGATCTGATCATATTTCTGTTAAATTTATCTTGATTTAGACCTGTATCCCTGTCTCTGTCATGATTAGCCCTGTTCATCTTGTATTCCTACCTGTGCATTCGTTTGATGGTGGATTCGTGATCGTGATCACAGAACCATTGAACTATGGAGGTTAATATATTTTTCACTATCATTTGGTTATTGTACATAAATCTTGTATTCAGAAATTCCAGTGGATAGGCTATAACCATTAGTAAATCCGTTAATATCCTGAAGTGATTAAACAATGCACGCAGTTGCTCATTTCCTTGTTACGTATCAGAACAATATTCCATAGTTGCGTTCCTTTCCTTATCTCACAAGCTTTAGTACCAGTGTTGTGAATTTTTTATTGCAGAGATATCCATCTAGTTCTTTACTACATTTTGTCCACTCCAAGGCTATTCGTTTAGGACTTGTCGCTGGTTATTCAGAAAAGTAAGTCGTTTAGTAGACAATTATCACAGCAATATTAATTAATGATTTGCTCAGTAGTAATAATCAACTATTATCATAGCAGTTCAGGGTAATCCCTCAGAAACAATCCAAGTCGTTCAGAGCTGTTGTACACATCTGTACTAAATATGTTAAATGCTTAACGGGACCATTCGTTCTAAAAAACGGATATTCGTGAAGATGATCTGAATATTACATATTAACAAACGGATATTCATATAGGAGATCCATGGAAGAAAATCGCCACAGCAGTTCTGTACACTTCCGAAGTTGACAATGATAAGATAGCTCTTCTATTTAAATAAGCTGGCAGAAACTTAAGCTCTTTCCAGTTGTTTTGATTTCAACTCGCAAGAAGACTATTCCCTCAGATGTTTTGCTGAATTCTACCGATGACATAAATTTTAATATTGCTGCTATATTCATTTGTGTGTGTGGAATTGATACATGAGTAGTTCTGTACAGGATTTCTTCAATTTAGGAGATGTGTACATTTGTTCATGCCAAAATGCTATTGAAGAGCAGTCTGTAGTATCTATCGTACAAAGAATAGCTCAGAAGATCTGATCATATTTCTGTTAAATTTATCTTGATTTAGACCTGTATCCCTGTCTCTGTCATGATTAGCCCTGTTCATCTTGTATTCCTACCTGTGCATTCGTTTGATGGTGGATTCGTGATCGTGATCACAGAACCATTGAACTATGGAGGTTAATATTTTTCACTATCATTTGGTTATTGTACATAAAACTTGTATTCAGAAATTCCAGTGGATAGGCTATAACCATTAGTAAATCCGTTAATATCCTGAAGTGATTAAACAATGCACGCAGTTCCTCATTTCCTTGTTACGTATCAGAACAATATTCCATAGTTGCGTTCTTTCCTTCTCTCACAAGCTTTAGTACCAGTGTTGTGAATTTTTTATTGCAGAGATATCCATCTAGTTCTTTTACTACATTTTGTCCACTCCAAGGCTATTCGTTTAGGACTTGTCGCTGGTTATTCAGAAAAGTAAGTCGTTTAGTAGACAATTATCACAGCAATATTAATTAATGATTTGCTCAGTAGTAATAATCAACTATTATCATAGCAGTTCCGTGTAATCCCTCAAGAAACAATCCAAGTCGTTCAGAGTTTTTGTACACATCTGTACTAAATATGTTAAATGCTTAACGGGACCATTCGTTCTAAAAAACGGATATTCGTGAAGATGATCTGAATATTACATATTAACAAACGGATATTCATATAGGAGATCCATGGAAGAAAATCACCACAGCAGTTCTGTACACTTCCGAAGTTGACAATGATAAGATAGCTCTTCTATTTAAATAAGCTGGCAGAAAATTAAGTGCTTGCCAGTTGTTTTGATTTCAACTCGCAAGAAGACTATTCCCTCAGATGTTTTGCTGAATTCTACCGATGACATAAATTCTAATATTGCTGCTATATTCATCTGTGTGTGTGGAATTGATACCTGAGTAGTTCTGTACAGGATTTCTTCAATTTAGGAGATGTGTACATTTGTTCATGCCAAAATGCTATTGAAGAGCAGTCTGTAGTATCTATCGTACAAAGAATAGCTCAGAAGATCTGATCATATTTCTGTTACATCTATCTTGATTTAGACCTGAATCCCTGTTCATCTGGTATTGCTACCTGTGCATTCGTTTGACGGTGGATTCGTGATAGTGATCGCAGAACCATTGAACTATGCAGGTGAATATATTTTTAACTATCATTTGGTTATTGTACATAAAACCTGTATTCAGAAATTCCAGTGGATAGGCTATAACCCTTAGTAAATCCGTTAATTTCCTGAAGTGATGAAACTATGCCTGCAGTTCCTCATTTCCTTGCTACGTATCAGAACAATATTCCATAGGTGCGTTCCTTTCCTTCTCTCACAAGCTTTAGTACCAGTGTTGTGAATTTTTTATTGCAGAGATATCCATCTAGTTCTTTACTACATTTCGTCCACTCCAGGGCTATTCGTTTAGGACTTGTCGCTGGTTATTCAGAAAAGTAAGTAGTTTAGTAGACAATTTTCACAGCAATATTAATTAATGATTTGCTGAGTAGTGATCCACTCTTACAAAGCAGTTCTGTGCACATCTGTACCAAATAAACAAATTAAGTGCTTAACAGTGTCATTCATTGTTTCAAGTCAAAAAGCTATTGAGGTCTGTGCAATCTCTTTGAAGAATTGGTATAGGTATAGCAGATTTAATTATTACATATTGCCAAAGGGATATTTATCTAGTAGTTCCTTGGGAGAAAATTACCACAGCAGTTCTGTATAGTTTCAAATTTGACAATGCTAGGTAGCTCTTCTATTGAAGTACGTCGGAGCAATGTTAATCTCTCTCCAGTTCTATTTAATTCAAGTTGTGAATGGTTATTCCCATTTTTTTTTTGTTGATTGCTAGATATCAGAGAAATTTCGACTTTGCTGTTATGTTCTTTTATTTGTTTGGAAGTGATAGCTCTGTAGTTCTGTGGATAACGTCTAATTGTTGATTTCTTCACCTTTCAGTTTTTGAAATTTCTTCATGGCTATGCTTTTATTATTTATCGCACAAAAATTATCTCAGATGCCCTGATCATATTCCTTTATCAGTATATCTTTATTTTGTCCTGACTCTTTGTATATTCCTTGAGCAGCTCTGTTTCTTTCTTATTTCTTCCAGGCCATTTGTTTGGTAGTTTTGTGCTAGTAATCTCAGTACTTTTGTATTAGCAGTTTTATTCATATTGAACTTTACAATTGTACTCAAACTTCTTTCGAACAGGCTATTAAGTTAAGAGTTTAGTTAATTTGTCATAGAACTATTGTCTAAATATTTCTGTTTATGTCTTTAATTTGAAAATCTATTCACATAGCATTTCATTTCAATGCTACATATTATTCTAATATTCCCTTAATTATCTTACAATGCTGTTTTATAGAAGTGATGTAGATTTTTTATCACAGAGATTTGCATTTTTCAGTTTGTACATTTCTGCCTGAAAGAAGGCTGTTATTCTTAGGTTTGGCCATATTTTGTTGAAAATAGGCATTCGTTCAGCAGTTGTTTAGGGGACAACCATAACAGTATTATTTGTTTAGTGATCTGCTCATTTCTAATAATTACAGTGATATTACCTCAGTCATTCTGTTCATTTTCTCTTGTGACAATGTTTGTTTAACACTTTTATTTATATATTTTAGCAACAGGTTAAGTACACTGCAGTTTTATTCATTTCATCTTTTCAAAAGTCTATCCCATAGATGACCTGTTTATTGGTAGCCACCAGAGTAATTTTTTTTTTGGCTTGGCAGCTATTTTCACTTCTATTTATGGCATTGCTAATGCAGTAATTTTGTGGATTTCTTATTATACTAGATTCCTTTAGTGAGAGGTTCTGCTCATTTCTTGCAACGAAAAAGCTATTAGCTCATTTGTTCTGTTTATTACTAAATATCAAAAAAGATTATGTTAACAACTATGTTCATTGCTACCTATTGCATGGCTATTCCATTTGTAGTCCTCTTGATTTTGTCCAGCTTTATGACTATCAGCTCCTACTCTATTCTTTGCACAATTCTGTTTATTTCTTCATGTCACCAGGCTATTGGCTTAGTAGTTGTGTTCATTTCATCCTGCCAAGTGTAACAAATTATCATTTCTATTCATTCCAACCTGTTGTAACTGATTAACAGTTCTCTTCCTTTTGTTGTTGCAAAACTATACACTTAACAGTTATCATCATTTTATCTTCCATAAGGATATTCGCATAGTAGTTCTGCTCAATACCTGTCACAGCACAATTAGCTGAACTATTTAGTCATGCCCACTAATCACAGGAGTATTCCCTAGTAGCTCTGTTCATTTCAAACAATCACACAACTATTATGTTAGCAGTTCCCACTTCTATTAGTTTACCAGCTCTGTTTATTTCCTCTTGTTAAAAAGTTGTTAGCATAAAAGTTCTTTTGATATTTGCCTTCTACAAAGGAATCAGCTCTGTTCATTTCTACCTATTGCAGGAATATTAGGTTAAATTATGTTCATTTTAATTAATGACAGAAATCTCAAAATAACAGTCCAATTCATTACTAATTATGGAAATTTTAGCTAAGCAGCTCCGTTCATTTCCTCCTGTCCCAGAGCAATTCACCTAGCAGTTCATTTATTCTAATGACAATAATGGTACACAAGCAGCTCCATTCATTTCTCAGAGGTATTCAATTGACAGTTCTATCCATTTCCTCCTATCAGATTACTTTCTTATAAATTCTGCTAATTGCTTCCTATTGCAGATTTTTTCATTTCTTAAAACCAAAAAGGCTATTACAAATATGTTACATTCAATTCAACTTCAAACACACTATATGCCTAGGAGCTCTAATCATTTCTACATAGAGGAATATTCAACTGACAGTTATTTTCTTTATTCCTGACATATGACCTTCACCTTTGCGGTTGTATTCATTTGTACTAATAAGACAAATGACATAGTAACTATATTCATGTCTACCTATTATTCACAAAGCAAATTTCTTAATCTCTTACTGCCAAAAACTATTCACTTAGCAGCTTTCTTCTTCCTGTCAAAATGCTATAGGTTTAGCAATTCTGATGATTTCTTGCTATCAGAGAGGATTATTACATTTATTTAATCCAGCCACAAAGCTATTAACATAGCAGCTCCATTCATTAACTACTAGCACCGCAAAGTTAGTCAATTAGCAGTTCTGTGAAATTCTTGTTCTGCAAAGGATGTTAGTTTCACATTTCTTTACAGTGCTACATGTCAAGCTTTTAACTTAAAAATGTCATAGGTATGTTTGCTTAATAATTTGGAGAACTACACCAATTCTAATGCTATTCCCTTTACAGTTTTATCTACTTTCAGCTAATATAACAACACTAGCAGCGGCAATATCTTCATTTCTACCTGCCACAAGGCTATACAGTTAACAGATCAGTCCATACCCCAATCACATGGAAATATGCTTAACAGTTTTGTTTATTTCTGCCAACTACCGTACTATTAGCTTAAATGTTCTGTTGACATCTGCCTGCTACAAAGTAAACAGTTACGTTTTTTACTACCCATCACTGAACTATTTGCTTAGCTGTTTCTTAATCCTTTCAATCCTAGAAATTTTAGCTAAACGATTAAGACCATTTCAATTAATAACAAGGATTTTAGGCTACAGTTCTGTCAATTCCAGCTATCAGAAAAATTTTGAATTTGCAGTTCAGTTTGCTACTAATCATGGGAATTTCAGCAATGCAGCTCTGTTCATTTCCTTCTTTCCCAACACTATTTTATTAGCAGTTTTGGCAATTCTTCTGATCACAGAAGTAATCACTTAGCAGATCAGTTCATTTCCAATAAGCAGAGGGCCGAGAGATTATCAGTTTTCTCTAAATCATAAAAGTATTCACATAACAGCTCTACCCATTTCCTCCTGTCATAGTTTATTTGCTTATCATTTCTGCACATCATAGATGTATTCACTTATTAAAGCCCCAAAACTACAACCTTAGAGGTTCTGTTGAATTCAACATATCAAATGTCTATATGCTTATCAACCCTGATTATTTCATTTATACATATCTTAGGACTATTCACTTAGCACCTGTGTTAGACTAGCAGTTCTTTTCTATTTTTTCCTGCCACATGGCCATTAACTCAGCAACTATATTCATGTCAATGTATTATTTACATAGCAGCTCATTTCTTTTTGACAAAATGCTAATGGCTAAGCAGCTCTGTACATCTGTTGTTGCCAAGAGGATAGAGGCTTAGTAGTTTTGTTGATTTGTTGCTATCACAGGACTATTACATTTGCAGTTTTGGTTATATTTCATGCCAAAAGGCTATTGCGTTCACAGCTCTTTCTACTTATCAAATAAACAGCTCAAGTTATTAACTTATATCACAAAGTTATTCGTTTAACAGTTGTGTGCAATACTTGTTCTACAAAAAATATTTATCTCACATTTCTTTTCAATGCTACACGTCACAGTAGATTTAGCATAGTTGTTTTCTCATTTACTACTATAAAAAGGGGATTTCCATCTAAGGGTTCTTAACTTCTAAATCACACAAGAATATTAGCTTAGAATATCAGACCACTAGACCAATCACAATACTATTCCATTTCCATTTCATGTTTCTACTCATTTAGTCCTGACAAAAGGTTGAACACACAGGAGTTCTGTTCATTCTCCAATCACATGAAAAATTTGTTTAACAGTTTCATAATGCTTAAAATCCGAGGAAAATCAGTTTAATGAATAAGCCCATTTCACTTAATAACAAAAATTTTAGGCTATAGTTCGGTCAATTCTAGCTAACAGAAAAAATTTTAGATTTGTAGTTCAGTTCGTTATTAATCAAGGGAATTTCAGCAATGCAGCTCTGTTCATTTCCTCCTTTCCCAACGCTATTCAACTGGCTACCCTCGCAATTATTCTCATCACAG
Organism: Nautilus pompilius; assembly: GCA_018389105.1. NCBI lineage: Eukaryota > Metazoa > Mollusca > Cephalopoda > Nautilida > Nautilidae > Nautilus > Nautilus pompilius. The sequence continues at coordinate 319,517 of JACATO010000296.1, read as the reverse complement.
AGGTAATAACTTAGCAGATCAGTTCATTTCCAATAAGCAAAGAACTGCTAGGTTACAAGTTGTGTCTATTTGTCCCAATCAAATTCACTTAACAGTTCTGTCCATTTCCTCATGGCAAAGATTATCTGACTATCAATTCTGCTAATGTCTTCCTATCATAGATGCATTCACTTAGCAGCTTTGTTCACTTATCATAGCCAAAAAACTACTTACTATCTCTGTTCAATTCATGTTGGCAAAAGTCTACATGTTTAGTAGCTCTGATTATTTCTACCAATCAAAGGAATATTACTTACCTAAATTTTAGATTAACCGTTCAGTTCGTTAGTAATGTGAACTGTAGCTATGCTGCGCTGTTCATTTCTATCCATCACAAGAATTTTTACCTAGTAGCTCTGTTCATTTCCAGCAAGCAAACAACTGCTAAGTTACAAGTTGTGTCTATTTGTCCCAATCAAATTCGCTTAACAGTTCTGTCCATTTCCTCATGGCAAAGATTATCTGACTATCAATTCTGCACATTTCTTCCTATCATAGATTCATTCACTTAGCAGTTTTGTTCACTTCTTACAGCCAAAAAACTACTTACTATCTCTGATTATTTCTACCAATCAAAAGAATATTACTTTCCTAAATTTTAGATTAACAGTTCAGTTCGTTAGTAATAATGTGAACTGTAGCTATGCCGCGCTGTACATTTCTATCCATCACAAGAATTTTTACCTAGTAGCTCTGTTCATTTCCAGCAAGCAAACAACTGCTAAGTTACAAGTTGTGTCTATTTGTCCCAATCAAATTCACTTAACAGTTCTGTCCATTTCCTCATGGCAAAGATTATCTGACTATCAATTCTGCTCATGTCTTCCTATCATAGATGCATTCACTTAGCAGCTTTGTTCACTTCTCATAGCCAAAAAAACTACTTACTATCTGTTCAATTCATGTGGGCAAAAGTCTACATGCTTAGTAGCTCTGATTATTTATACCAATCAAAGGAATATTACTTTCCGAAATTTTAGATTAACAGTTCAGTTCGTTAGTAATAATGTGAACTGTAGCTATGCCGCACTGTTCATTTCTATCCGTCACAAGAATGTTTACTTAGTAGCTCTGTTCATTTCCAGCAAGCAAAGAACTGCTAGGTTACAAGTTGTGTCTATTTGTCCCAATCAAATTCACTTAACAGTTCTGTCCATTTCCTCATGGCAAAGATTATCTGACTATCAATTCTGCTCATTTCTTCCTATCATAGATGCATTCACTTAGCAGCTTTGTTCACTTCTCATAGCCAAAAAACTACTTACTATCTCTGTTCAATTCATGTTGGCAAAAGTCTACATGCTTAGAAGCTCTGATTATTTCTACCAATCAAAGGAATATTACTTACCTAAATTTTAGATTAACCGTTCAGTTCGTTAGTAATGTGAACTGTAGCTATGCAGCGCTGTTCATTCCTATCCATCACAAGAATGTTTACCTAGTAGCTCTGTTCATTTCCAGTAAGCAAACAACTGCTAAGTTACAAGTTGTGTCTATTTGTCCCAATCAAATTCACTTAACAGTTCTGTCCATTTCCTCATGGCAAAGATTATCTGACTATCAATTCTGCACATTTCTCTCCTATCATAGATTCATTCACTTAGCAGTTTTGTTCACTTCTTACAGCCAAAAAACTACTTACTATCTCTGATTATTTCTACCAATCAAAAGAATATTACTTTCCTAAATTTTAGATTAACAGTTCAGTTCGTTACTAATAATGTGAACTGTAGCTATGCAACGCTGTTCATTTCTATCCATCACAAGAATTTTTACCTAGTAGCTCTGTTCATTTCCAGCAAGCAAACAACTGCTAAGTTACAAGTTGTGTCTATTTGTCCCAATCAAATTCACTTAACAGTTCTGTCCATTTCCTCATGGCAAAGATTATCTGACTATCAATTCTGCTCATGTCTTCCTATCATAGATGCATTCACTTAGCAGCTTTGTTCACTTCTCATAGCCAAAAAACTACTTACTATCTGTTCAATTCATATTGGCAAAAGTCTACATGTCTAGTAGCTCTGATTATTTCTACCAATCAATGGAATATTACTCTCCGAAATTTTAGATTAACCGTTCAGTTTGTTACTAATAATGTGAACTGTAGCTATGCCGCGCTGTTCATTTCTATCCATCACAAGAATTTTTACTTAGTAGCTCTGTTCATTTCCAGCAAGCAAAGAACTGCTAGGTTACAAGTTGTGTCTATTTGTCCCAATCAAATTCACTTAACAGTTCTGTCCATTTCCTCATGGCAAAGATTATCTGAGTATCAATTCTGCTCATTTCTTCCTATCATAGATGCATTCACTTAGCAGCTTTGTTTACTTCTCATAGCCAAAAAACTACTTACTATCTGTTCAATTCATATTGGCAAAAGTCTACATGTCTAGTAGCTCTGATTATTTCTACCAATCAATGGAATATTACTTACCTAAATTTTAGATTAACCGTTCAGTTTGTTACTAATAATGTGAACTGTAGCTATGCCGCGCTGTTCATTTCTATCCATCACAAGAATTTTTACTTAGTAGCTCTGTTCATTTCCAGTAAGCAAAGAACTGCTAGGTTACAAGTTGTGTCTATTTGTCCCAATCAAATTCACTTAACAGTTCTGTCCATTTCCTCATGGCAAAGATTATCTGACTATCAATTCTGCTCATGTCTTCCTATCATAGATGCATTCACTTAGCAGCTTTGTTCACTTCTCATAGCCAAAAAAACTACTTACTATCTGTTCAATTCATATTGGCAAAAGTCTACATGCTTAGTAGCTCTGATTATTTCTACCAATCAAAGGAATATTACTTTTCTAAATTTTAGATTAACTGTTCAGTTCGTTAGTAATAAAGTGAACTGTAGCTATGCCGCGCGGTTCATTTCTATCCATCACAAGAATTTTTACTTAGTAGCTCTGTTTATTTCCAGCAAGCAAAGAACTGCTAGGTTACAAGTTGTGTCTATTTGTCCCCATCAAATTCACTTAACAGTTCTGTCCATTTCCTCATGGCAAAGATTATCTGACTATCAATTCTGCACATTTCTTCCTATCATAGATGCATTCACTTAGCAGCTTTGTTCACTTCTCATAGCCAATAAACTACTTACTATCTCTGTTCAATTCATATTGGCAAAAGTCTACATGCTTAGTAGCTCTGATTATTTCTACCAATCAATGGAATATTACTCTCCGAAATTTTAGATTAACCGTTCAGTTTGTTACTAATAATGTGAACTGTAACTATGCCGCGCTGTTCATTTCTATCCATCACAAGAATTTTTACTTAGTGGCTCTGTTCATTTCCAGTAAGCAAAGAACTGCTAGGTTACAAGTTGTGTCAATTTGTCCCCATCAAATTCACTTAACAGTTCTGTCCATTTCCTCATGGCAAAGATTATCTGACTATCAATTCTGCTCATGTCTTCCTATCATAGATGCATTCACTTAGCAGCTTTGTTCACTTATCATAGCCAAAAAACTACTTACTATCTCTGTTCAATTCATGTTGGCAAAAGTCTACATGTTTAGTAGCTCTGATTATTTCTACCAATCAAAGGAATATTACTTTTCTAAATTTTAGATTAACTGTTCAGTTCGTTAGTAATAATGTGTACTGTAGCTATGCTGCGCTGTTCATTTCTATCCATCACAAGAATTTTTACTTAGTAGCTCTGTTTATTTCCAGCAAGCAAAGAACTGCTAGGTTACAAGTTGTGTCTATTTGTCCCCATCAAATTCACTTAACAGTTCTGTCCATTTCCTCATGGCAAAGATTATCTGACTATCAATTCTGCACATTTCTTCCTATCATAGATGCATTCACTTAGCAGCTTTGTTCACTTCTCATAGCCAAAAAACTACTTACTATCTGTTCAATTCATATTGGCAAAAGTCTACATGCTTAGTAGCTCTGATTATTTCTACCAATCAAAGGAATATTACTTTTCTAAATTTTAGATTAACTGTTCAGTTCGTTAGTAATAAAGTGAACTGTAGCTATGCCGCGCGGTTCATTTCTATCCATCACAAGAATTTTTACTTAGTAGCTCTGTTTATTTCCAGCAAGCAAAGAACTGCTAGGTTACAAGTTGTGTCTATTTGTCCCCATCAAATTCACTTAACAGTTCTGTCCATTTCCTCATGGCAAAGATTATCTGACTATCAATTCTGCACATTTCTTCCTATCATAGATGCATTCACTTAGCAGCTTTGTTCACTTCTCATAGCCAATAAACTACTTACTATCTCTGTTCAATTCATATTGGCAAAAGTCTACATGTCTAGTAGCTCTGATTATTTCTACCAATCAATGGAATATTACTTACCTAAATTTTAGATTAACCGTTCAGTTTGTTACTAATAATGTGAACTGTAGCTATGCCGCGCTGTTCATTTCTATCCATCACAAGAATTTTACTTAGTAGCTCTGTTCATTTCCAGTAAGCAAAGAACTGCTAGGTTACAAGTTGTGTCTATTTGTCCCAATCAATTCACTTAACAGTTCTGTCCATTTCCTCATGGCAAAGATTATCTGACTATCAATTCTGCTCATGTCTTCCTATCATAGATGCATTCACTTAGCAGCTTTGTTCACTTCTCATAGCCAAAAAACTACTTACTATCTGTTCAATTCATATTGGCAAAAGTCTACATGCTTAGTAGCTCTGATTATTTCTACCAATCAAAGGAATATTACTTTTCTAAATTTTAGATTAACTGTTCAGTTCGTTAGTAATAAAGTGAACTGTAGCTATGCCGCGCGGTTCATTCTATCCATCACAAGAATTTTTACTTAGTAGCTCTGTTTATTTCCAGCAAGCAAAGAACTGCTAGGTTACAAGTTGTGTCTATTTGTCCCCATCAAATTCACTTAACAGTTCTGTCCATTTCCTCATGGCAAAGATTATCTGACTATCAATTCTGCACATTTCTTCCTATCATAGATGCATTCACTTAGCAGCTTTGTTCACTTCTCATAGCCAATAAACTACTTACTATCTCTGTTCAATTCATATTGGCAAAAGTCTACATGCTTAGTAGCTCTGATTATTTCTACCAATCAATGGAATATTACTCTCCGAAATTTTAGATTAACCGTTCAGTTTGTTACTAATAATGTGAACTGTAACTATGCCGCGCTGTTCATTTCTATCCATCACAAGAATTTTTACTTAGTGGCTCTGTTCATTTCCAGTAAGCAAAGAACTGCTAGGTTACAAGTTGTGTCAATTTGTCCCCATCAAATTCACTTAACAGTTCTGTCCATTTCCTCATGGCAAAGATTATCTGACTATCAATTCTGCTCATGTCTTCCTATCATAGATGCATTCACTTAGCAGCTTTGTTCACTTATCATAGCCAAAAAAACTACTTACTATCTCTGTTCAATTCATGTTGGCAAAAGTCTACATGTTTAGTAGCTCTGATTATTTCTACCAATCAAAGGAATATTACTTTTCTAAATTTTAGATTAACTGTTCAGTTCGTTAGTAATAATGTGTACTGTAGCTATGCTGCGCTGTTCATTTCTATCCATCACAAGAATTTTACTTAGTAGCTCTGTTTATTTCCAGCAAGCAAAGAACTGCTAGGTTACAAGTTGTGTCTATTTGTCCCCATCAAATTCACTTAACAGTTCTGTCCATTTCCTCATGGCAAAGATTATCTGACTATCAATTCTGCACATTTCTTCCTATCATAGATGCATTCACTTAGCAGCTTTGTTCACTTCTCATAGCCAATAAACTACTTACTATCTCTGTTCAATTAATGTTGGCAAAAGTCTACATGCTTAGTAGCTCTGATTATTTCTACCAATCAATGGAATATTACTCTCCGAAATTTTAGATTAACCGTTCAGTTTGTTACTAATAATGTGAACTGTAGCTATGCCGCGCTGTTCATTTCTATCCATCACAAGAATTTTTACTTAGTAGCTCTGTTCATTTCCAGTAAGCAAAGAACTGCTAGGTTACAAGTTGTGTCTATTTGTCCCAATCAAATTCACTTAACAGTTCTGTCCATTTCCTCATGGCAAAGATTATCTGACTATCAATTCTGCTCATGTCTTCCTATCATAGATGCATTCACTTAGCAGCTTTGTTCACTTCTCATAGCCAAAAAACTACTTACTATCTGTTCAATTCATATTGGCAAAAGTCTACATGCTTAGTAGCTCTGATTATTTCTACCAATCAAAGGAATATTACTTTTCTAAATTTTAGATTAACTGTTCAGTTCATTAGTAATAAAGTGAACTGTAGCTATGCCGCACGGTTCATTTCTATCCATCACAAGAATTTTTACTTAGTAGCTCTGTTCATTTCCAGCAAGCAAAGAACTGCTAGGTTACAAGTTGTGTCTATTTGTCCCAATCAAATTCACTTAACAGTTCTGTCCATTTCCTCATGGCAAAGATTATCTGACTATCAAAAATTCTGCACATTTCTTCCTATCATAGATGCATTCACTTAGCAGCTTTGTTCACTTCTCATAGCCAAAAAACTACTTACTATCTCTATTCAATTCATGTTGGCAAAAGTCTACATGCTTAGTAGCTCTGATTATTTCTACCAATCAAAGGAATATTACTTTTCTAAATTTTAGATTAACTGTTCAGTTCGTTAGTAATAAAGTGAACTGTAGCTATGCCGCGCGGTTCATTTCTATCCATCACAAGAATTTTTACTTAGTAGCTCTGTTTATTTCCAGTAAGCAAAGAACTGCTAGGTTACAAGTTGTGTCTATTTGTCCCCATCAAATTCACTTAACAGTTCTGTCCATTTCCTCATGGCAAAGATTATCTGACTATCAATTCTGCACATTTCTTCCTATCATAGATGCATTCACTTAGCAGCTTTGTTCACTTCTCATAGCCAAAAAAACTACTTACTATCTCTATTCAATTCATGTTGGCAAAAGTCTACATGCTTAGTAGCTCTGATTATTTCTACCAATCAAAGGAATATTACTTTTCTAAATTTTAGATTAACTGTTCAGTTCGTTAGTAATAAAGTGAACTGTAGCTATGCCGCGCGGTTCATTTCTATCCATCACAAGAATTTTTACTTAGTAGCTCTGTTCATTTCCAGTAAGCAAAGAACTGCTAGGTTACAAGTTGTGTGTATTTGTCCCAATCAAATTCACTTAACAGTTCTGTCCATTTCCTCATGGCAAAGATTATTTGACTATCAATTCTGCTCATTTCTTCCTATCATAGATGCATTCACTTAGCAGCTTTATTCACTTCTCCTAGCCAAAAAACTACTTACTATCTCTGTTCAATTCATGTTGGCAAAAGTCTACATGCTTAGTAGCTCTGATTATTTATACCAATCAAAGGAATATTACTTTCCGAAATTTTAGATTAACTGTTCAGTTCGTTAGTAATAAAGTGAACTGTAGCTATGCCGCGCTGTTCATTTCTATCCATCACAAGAATTTTTACTTAGTAGCTCTGTTCATTTCCAGTAAGCAAAGAACTGCTAGGTTACAAGTTGTGTCTATTTGTCCCCATCAAATTCACTTAACAGTTCTGTCCATTTCCTCATGGCAAAGATTATCTGACTATCAATTCTGCACATTTCTTCCTATCATAGATGCATTCACTTAGCAGCTTTGTTCACTTCTCATAGCCAAAAAACTACTTACTATCTCTATTCAATTCATGTTGGCAAAAGTCTACATGCTTAGTAGCTCTGATTATTTCTACCAATCAAAGGAATATTACTTTTCTAAATTTTAGATTAACTGTTCAGTTCGTTAGTAATAAAGTGAACTGTAGCTATGCCGCGCTGTTCATTTCTATCCATCACAAGAATTTTTACTTAGTAGCTCTGTTTATTTCCAGCAAGCAAAGAACTGCTAGGTTACAAGTTGTGTCTATTTGTCCCCATCAAATTCACTTAACAGTTCTGTCCATTTCCTCACGGCAAAGATTATTTGACTATCAATTCTGCTCATTTCTTCCTATCATAGATGCATTCACTTAGCAGCTTTATTCACTTCTCCTAGCCAAAAAACTACTTACTATCTCTGTTCAATTCATGTTGGCAAAAGTCTACATGCTTAGTAGCTCTGATTATTTATACCAATCAAAGGAATATTACTTTCCGAAATTTTAGATTAACCTTTCAGTTCGTTAGTAATAATGTGACCTGTAGCTATGTCGCGCTGTTCATTTCTATCCATCACAAGAATTTTTACTTAGTAGCTCTGTTCATTTCCAGTAAGCAAAGAACTGCTAGGTTACAAGTTGTGTCTATTTGTCCCCATCAAATTCACTTAACAGTTCTGTCCATTTCCTCATGGCAAAGATTATCTATCAATTCTTCTCATTTCTTCCTATCATAGATGCATTCACTTAGCAGCTTTGTTCACTTCTCAAAGCCAAAAAACTACTTACTATCTCTGTTCAATTCATGTTGGCAAAAGTCTACATGCTTAGTAGCTCTGATTATTTCTACCAATCAAAGGAATATTACTCTCCGAAATTTTAGATTAACCGTTCAGTTTGTTACTAATAAGTGAACTGTAGCTATGCCGCGCTGTTCATTTCTATCCATCACAAGAATTTTTACTTAGTAGCTCTGTTCATTTCCAGTAAGCAAAGAACTGCTAGGTTACAAGTTGTGTCTATTTGTCCCCATCAAATTCACTTAACAGTTCTGTCCATTTCCTCATGGCAAAGATTATCTATCAATTCTTCTCATTTCTTCCTATCATAGATGCATTCACTTAGCAGCTTTGTTCACTTCTCAAAGCCAAAAAACTACTTACTATCTCTGTTCAATTCATGTTGGCAAAAGTCTACATGCTTAGTAGCTCTGATTATTTCTACCAATCAAAGGAATATTACTCTCCGAAATTTTAGATTAACCGTTCAGTTTGTTACTAATAAGTGAACTGTAGCTATGCCGCGCTGTTCATTTCTATCCATCACAAGAATTTTTACTTAGTAGCTCTGTTTATTTCCAGCAAGCAAAGAACTGCTAGGTTACAAGTTGTGTCTATTTGTCCCCATCAAATTCACTTAACAGTTCTGTCCATTTCCTCATGGCAAAGATTATTTGACTATCAATTCTGCTCATTTCTTCCTATCATAGATGCATTCACTTAGCAGCTTTATTCACTTCTCCTAGCCAAAAAACTACTTACTATCTCTGTTCAATTCATATTGGCAAAAGTCTACATGCTTAGTAGCTCTGATTATTTATACCAATCAAAGGAATATTACTTTCCGAAATTTTAGATTAACAGTTCAGTTCGTTAGTAATAATGTGAACTGTAGCTATGCCGCGCTGTTCATTTCTATCTGACACAAGAATGTTTACTTAGTAGCTCTGTTCATTTCCAGCAAGCAAAGAACTGCTAGGTTACAAGTTGTGTCTATTTGTCCCCATCAAATTCACTTAACAGTTCTGTCCATTTCCTCATGGCAAAGATTATCTATCAATTCTGCTCATTTCTTCCTATCATAGATGCATTCACTTAGCAGCTTTGTTCACTTCTCATAGCCAAAAAACTACTTACTATCTCTGTTCAATTCATGTTGGCAAAAGTCTACATGCTTAGTAGCTCTGATTATTTCTACCAATCAAAGGAATATACTTTCCGAAATTTTAGATTAACCATTCAGTTCGTTAGTAATAATGTGACCTGTAGCTATGTCGCGCTGTTCATTTCTATCCATCACAAGAATTTTTACTTAGTAGCTCTGTTCATTTCCAGTAAGCAAAGAACTGCTAGGTTACAAGTTGTGTCTATTTGTCCCCATCAAATTCACTTAACAGTTCTGACCATTTCCTCATGGCAAAGATTATCTATCAATTCTTCTCATTTCTTCCTATCATAGATGCATTCACTTAGCAGCTTTGTTCACTTCTCATAGCCAAAAAACTACTTACTATCTCTGTTCAATTCATGTTGGCAAAAGTCTACATGCTTAGTAGCTCTGATTATTTCTACCAATCAAAGGAATATTACTTTCCGAAATTTTAGATTAACCGTTCAGTTCGTTAGTAATAATGTGAACTGTAGCTATGCCGCGCTGTTCATTTCTATCCATCACAAGAATTTTTACTTAGTAGCTCTGTTTATTTCCAGCAAGCAAAGAACTGCTAGGTTACAAGTTGTGTCTATTTGTCCCAATCAAATTCACTTATCAGTTTTGTGCATTTCCTCATGGCACAGATTATCTGCATATTAATTCTGCTCATTTCCGACAGATAAAAAACTTCTATCTTCTTTTTTGAGAGTCTACATATTTAGCAGCTCTGATCATTATTACCTACCTTAATATTACTGACTTAGCAATTCTGTTGGACAAGCAGTTCTTTTCTTTTTCCTGTCAACTACCACATGGCCATTTTATTAGCAGTTCTACATATTTGTACTAATGAGACAACAAATGACTTAGCAACTATAGGTGTTTGTCTGGCAATGAAGCCTCTGATAACAATGCCTCTTCATTGTGAATTTTGTATTTCCTTTCCTTTTTTTTTTTACTGCTTAAAAATTTTAAAGTAATAAAAAAAAAAAAATGAAATCCAATAAGAATTCATTGCGATATTCAAAAAAAACATCAGTTCTAGCCTAATATCTGGCATATGTACGGATTGTATCTCACCTTTTCCCCCTTTTATCGAAACCATTATTTGCTACTCCTATGCCAGCTAAGCATCCATTGAGTGGTAGTAATGCATGTCTAAAAAGAAGAGGCAGTCTATTTCGATGGATGTAAAAATGGAGGCCATACAATGAGTTGAGGCAGGAGAGAAGTGCAATATGGTACACTCACTAGGTATGGCTCAGTCCACACTGAAAACTATCTTATACGAAGCAGACAGTATGAAAGCTTCAGTTAAAATGGCAGGCGTATGCAATGGAGGCCTTCTCTACTAATGAACCAGACTGGGAACACAGCAATGCTATTGAGAGATTTTAAGAGGAGGAGGAAGGCGGAAAGACGGTCAACAATGATAAATTCATCATAAAGAGAGTCCTCTGAGACAGGCCCAACAAACTGGGATCATGGCAGCTCACCACGCAATTAGCAACACTCATCCACCATCGCCAAAGTCGGAGCAAAGGTTGGAAATGGAGGTAAACATAAATGCAAGCTCCAGCAAGTCACTGGTGAGGAGAATTGTTTTTAAAAATATTTATCATATTTATGCATCTTGTACAGTATGTAAAATACAGAATAATGAAGGACTGGAACCTTTTCCTATTTGTCTCATGTTCAAACTACCTCTCACACCTAAGTTTCTGAGAACAAAGTGGATTTCGTTAACATATCCATTTCATTGCCAGAGGTATGCCTGTATATCTGTATATTCACGTCTATCTATTATTCACATATGAACTCCATTCCTCCTGCCAAAATGCTAATTGCAGAGCTGCTATGTACATTTTTGCCGCCAAGAGGCTAAATCTTTAGTAGTTTGGTTCATTTCTTTTAATGAAGGTGCTATTAGTTTAACAATTCCTGATTTCTTGCTATCAGAGGATTATTACTTTAGCAGTTTCGTTTATTTTTCTTGCCACAAAACTATTACCTTAGCAGCTCTGTACATTTCTACCATGCAGTGGAATTTTAGCTATGCAACTTCATTCATTTTCTTTTATCACAAAGTGATGCTGAGTATTTCTTGCAAAGTCTATTAGTTTCACATTACCTTCAGATGCTATCTATCACAGTACTTTCAAAATAACTGTTTTATTTAGTTCATCCCGTCGAGAGTCCATTTGCATATTATGTTTCTTCTACATGTCACAGGAATATCAGCTTAGCAGTTAAGATCACTATACTAATCATAAAGGTATTCTCTTTAGTTTCTATCCATTTTTGTTCATTCCCTTATCACAAAAAATGATGCTTAAGCTTTGTTTATTTTTGCCAACTACCGTACTATTAGCTTAGCAGCTCTGTTCATTTGCTCCAGTCAAAATGTTTTTAGCAAAAATGTTCTGTTGACATCTGCCTGCTACAAAGTAAACAGTTACGCTTTTTAGTACCCATCACTGCACTATTGCTTAGCTGTTTCTTAATCCTTCCAATCCAGAAATTTTAGCTAAATGATTAAGACCATTTCAATTAATAGCAAGGATTTTAGGCTACAGTACGATACTAATCATGGGAATTTTAGCTTTGCAACTGAAGAGGCTAGTCTAGCTGTTGTCTTCTCTTATTTTTATCACAGGGTATTAGTTTAACAATTACACTGATTTCTTTATAGCACAGGATTAACTTAGCTGTTCTGTTTATCATCTAATTACAGGAATATTTGCATGCCAATTTTGCTACTTTCTACTAACCACACAACTATTAGCTTTGCAGCTCCGTTATTTCACCATCTGCTAAAATGTTATTAACTTTGAATCTCTCTTTATTTCTATTTATCACAAGATAACTTCGCAGCCTTGTTCATTTGTACTTATTGCAGCAATACTAGGTTAGCAGTTCTGTTGAATGCTTACTATAACAGGAATCTTAGCTTAGCAGTTTGCCTATTTCTTACTGCCAAAATGCTGTTGTATTGTGCTGCCCTGTGCAGTTCTACCTATCACAGTACAATAAGTACAATAATTTTATTCATTTCTTTGTGGCAGGGCTTTTAGCAAAGCAGCGCTGTTTAGTTGTTACAGTACTATTTACTTAATGTGATAATAAGAAATTATCATCATCCCATTAAATTTCTACATATCACAAATTCCATAACTTAAAAGCAATATTCATGTCTACCTATTATTTAGATAACAGTGCAAATTTCTTATTGCAAAGAAACTATTCACTTCACACTATACATTTATTCCTGTCAAGATGCTATTAGCATATCAGCCTTGTTAACATCTATACATCACAATATCAGCTTAGCAGTTTTGTTAGTTTCTATCATTACATTACTATTTGAGCTGTTTTCATTCTCTCTAACAAGCCTATGCAACTAATAATTTTGTTAATTTCTGCTAACCACAATATTACCTGTTCATTTCTATTTACTTTGCAGTTGTTTATTTTTACTTATTGTTAGCTAATTGGCATAGCACTTTTGTTTCTTTTTGATCATAAAGGTCTCCTCTTGGCAGTTGCATCCATTTCCTCCTTTCAAAAGGGTATTACCTGATCAGCCTTGTTAATTTCTTAATATCAGTAGGATATTAGCAAAGTATTGGTGTTTTTTCTTAGCAGTTTGGTTTATTTGTACCCATCTCATGACTATTAGCTTAGCAGTTCTTTATTTCTTCCTGCCACAACTGTTCATTTCAACCCATCATTGGAATTTTTTCTTAGAAATGAACAAGTACTACCTATCACAAGGCCGATCCCTTTCAAAATCTGTTAATTTCCTCCTGCCACAAAGCTATTTATTCAACATTTGTGAATTCCTATTACAGACGGATTTACTTGGCAGTTTCATTTATTTCTATTACAGGAGTTTTAGCATAGCTGCTCTATTTCTGTCACAAAGTTATTCCCCTTAGCAATTTTGTTCATTTCCTCAATTCACAAAGCTATTTGGGTTAGCAGTTCTTATAACAGAGGTATTTGCTTACCTGCTCATTTATAACATAGGACTATTACCTTATCACTTCTGTTAATTTCTTATCAGCAGGCTATTAGCTCAGCAGTTCTGTGCACCAAAATTCTATACACTTACCAGTTCTATTCATTTCCTCCTGTCAAAAGGCTATTTGTTTAGCAGTTCATTTCTTGCTGCTAAAAAAGCTATTCCACTTAAGTTCTCTTCAGGTCTACCTATCACAATTATTTCAGCTTAGTATCTGTTCATTTCTACTCATCAGACAATTCACCTAGCAATTCTGGTCATTTCTTCATATCAGAAAGCTTTTCACTTAGCTGTTCTGTGCATTTTTACTTATCAATGGACAATTAACTGAGTAGCTCTATTCATTTCTACCTGTTATAGGACAATCGAGTAACCTCATGGATTTTACCACCACAAAGCTATCTTTACTAGTCCTGTTCTTTCTTCAAGCAGAAACTATTTGCTCAGCATTTGTTCATTTCTACCTATTACAGGACTATTAGCATGCAAGTACTCTTAATTTCTTTGTCTCAAGGCTATGAGTAAGCCATTCTGTTATTTCTCCCCATCACTAGCTCAATACCTTAATTTTAATAATGTGCTCATTTATTTCTATCAAAGGTATTACTAAAGCAGTTTTGTTTACATCTACCTATCACAACTATTAGCTTAGCTGTTCTGCTAATTTCTTGACACAAGGCTGGTTATTAGTTATGTAGTTTTATTCATTCATTCCAGTTACAAAGTGATCAACTTTATCAATATTATTCATTTCTTCCTGTCACAAGGCTATCAACTTAACAGTCATCTTTCCTTCATATTGCAGGGTCACCACCTTAGCATTCCTCTTCATTTTTTCATATTGCAACGCTGTCTGACGTGTATCACTTAATCTTGTACCTATTGCAGGGCTGCCAGCTTTGCAGGTCTCTTCAGGTCATTATATCTCAGGGTTAACAGCTGAGCAGCACTTTTCATGTCATGGTATGACAGAGCCAACTGCTGCACAGCTCACTCCATTTCTTTGTATTGCATAGCAGCCAACCTAGCAGCCCTCTTCTTTCTTTCCAACACAAGGCTGTCAGCTTAAGCTTTCTTCAATTCTTGTATCAAAAAGAAAATAATGAAGCAGTTCAATTCCATTTCTTTGTATCATTGCATTGCAAACTCTGCAGCCCTGCTTTGTTTATTTGCATCACAAAGCTACCAGCTTAGCAGCTGTTTTTTTCTTTTTAATCTCTTTAGATCACAAAGCAGCCACTTTGGCACCTTGCTAAATTTATTTGTATCACAGAGATGACCTGACCATTACAATGTATTGTGCAGATGCCAACTGAGCAGCCCTGACCATTTCATTGTATTGGGGGGCTATTAGCTGAGCAGTCCATGTTTCAAAGTATAGCAGAGCTGGCGGCTTAACGGCTTTCTTTACTACTTTATATCACAAGACAAATATTTTAACAGCTGTGCTGATTTCATTGCATTGCAGGGCTATCATCTAGGCAGAACCATTTTCTTCATATTGGGAAGCTTATCAGCAAGGAAACCCTCATCATTTCATAGTATCAAGTGGACATCAGCTTTGAAACCCATGACTGTTACAAAGTATCCAATCATTCCTTTGTATTGCAAAGCTACCATTCTGGCAGCCCCTTTGGTTTCTTCACAACGCATGGCTGCCATCTGACCAGCCCCGTTTGTTTCCTCATATCGCAGAGTTACCAGCTGAGGAGCCCTTATCATCCTGGAAATGCCAAGGAAACAACCCATATAGTTTCTTCATATCATAGGCGTATCAGCTAAGCAGCCATGTTATTTAATCCTCATCTGGGCCAGTTTGGTATCCCCCTTTGTTTCGTAGTATTGCAGAGTGGCCAGTTTAACGGGTTTTTACTTCATTGTATCACAAGGCAAATATCTTAAGCCCCCAATACAAATAAAATTGATGCAGCTGCTGTCAGCTTGGCAGCCCTCTTGGTTTCTTCACAACGCAGTGATGCCAGCTTAACAAACCCCTTCGTTTCTTTGCATCATGGAGCAGTCAGTTGAAGTCTTTATCAGTTTCTCATATCACAAAATTGAAAACTAACCATCCCTTTTCATTTCATCGTATAAGATAACCACCTTGGCAGTCCTCTTAGTTTCCTCATGAGAGCTGCTAGCTTTACAGCCCTGTAGATTTCATCAATCATATCAGCTGAGTAGCACTATCAATTTCATAGCATTGTGGGTCTATCAGCAGACCAGCCTTGTTTATTCCATCCTACCACAAGGCCAGCTCGACAGCCCTCTTCATTTCTTAGTATCACAAAGATGCCAAATTGTATTTTTGTTCTTGTATTAAAGGGAAAATATCTTAGCAGCTGTGTTGATTTCTTTGAATCACGGAGCTATTAAGCAAGCAGCTCTCTTCATTACCTAGACCAGCCACCTTGGCAACCATCTTGGTTTCTTTGCAACACAAGGTTGCCAGCTTAATAGACTTCATAGTTTCTTCGTTTTCCAAAGCTGCTAACAAAGCAGACCTTATCATTATGTATTCAGGGGTTGCTAGCTGAGCAGCCGCGTTCATTTCATCCTTGCGCAGACCTGAGCTGACCAGCTTAGTTTATTTACATTGTATCAAAGGGCCAGCATGGCGGCTTTGTTTACTTCATTGTCTCCATTACTTCCTATCAAAGCAAATATCCTTGCAGCTGTGCTCTGCACCCCTCGTTTCTTTGCATCGGAGGGGTGCTGAGCTGGCACCTCTCTTCATTTCTTCACATTGGAGGGCTGCCAGCTCAGCATGCTCTTGGTTTCTTCATACTGCAAAGCTGCCATCTCAGCTACTCCTATCATTTCTTTATATTGCAGGACTATCAGCAGGGCAGCCAAGTTTGTTTCATCATATCATGTGGCTAGATTGGTAACCCTCTTCATATTCTGGCATTGCAATTCATTTAGTCATATTGTGGAGCTGCCAGCTAAAAAGACCTGTTAATTTAAGTATATCATGGAGCTATCAGTTGAACAGCACTGTTCAACCAAAGAGCCCTGATCATTCAACCATATTGCAGGGCCGCCAGCTGAAGAGCCCCGATCATTCAATCGTATCGTGGAGCTGCAACTGAAGAGCCCCGATCATTCAATCGTATCGCGGAGCCACCCACTGAAGAGCCCTGTTCATTCAATCGTATCGCAGGACCGCCAGCTGAGCCCCGATCATTCAATCGTATCGCAGAACTGCCTACTGAAGAGCCCTATTCATTCAATCATATCGCAGGGCCGCCAGCTGAGTTCCGATCATTCAATCGTATCGCGGAACTGCCCACTGAAGAGCCCTGTTCAATTCAATCGTATCGTGGAGCTGCAACTGAAGAGCCCCGATCATTCAATCATATTGCGGAACTGCCCACTGAAGAGCCCTGTTCATTCAATCGTATCGCAGGGCCGCCAGCTGAAGAGCCCTTTTCATTCAATTGTATTGCAGGCTATCAGCTGAGCAGCACTGATCATTTCAACATATGACCTCTATTGCAGAGCTACCACCTGAAAAGCCATATTTCTTTGTATGACAGTGCAACAACTTAGCGTCCCTGTTCATTTCATTGAACTGAGGGGCTGACAACCAACAAGCACTCATGTCTTTACATAACAGAACAGATTTGTAAGCTTCATTTCTTCATACCATAGTGCTGCATGCTTAAAAGCCCTTTGTTTCTTCATATTGCAGAACTGCAAACTTCACAGGCTTCTTCATTTCTTTCTGTACCAGAGCCAGACTCTAAACAGCTCTTGATTTCTTGGTTTCAAACTATCAACTGAACAGCCATGTTCATACGATCATATTGCATGCTTGCCAGCAGAACATACCCATGTACATTTCCTCACATCACAGACCTATCAGCTGAGCAGCTCTCTTCATTTCTTTGTATCACAGAGCTGCCAGCTAAACAGCCCTGATCATATGTTCATATTGTATGGCTGTCAGCTAAAGAGCATTGTTAATTTTATTGTAGAACCAAGCAACATCCATATTGCCAATCCTCTTTCTCTGTATAACAAAGCCACCAGCCATCTTAATTTCTTTGCATCACAGAGATATTAAGTTCACATCCTTTTAAAAAGCCTTGTTCATGTCTTTGTATTGTGGGCATATCAGGTGAGCAGTTCTGTTCATTTTATTGTTTCAGGGAGCCAGCCTGGCAAGTCTTTCTTTCATGTCATGGAGCTACCACCTTAGCTGCCCTCCACATTTCTTCACAATGCAGAGGCCAGTTTGGAAGCCCACTTCATTTCTTTGATTCGCAGAACTGCCAGCTGAGCAGCCCACTTCATTTAATTGTAACACTAGGCTATCAGCCAAGCAGCACTGTTTATTTAATTGTGGCATGGGCTCATGACCTGAGAAAGCTTTGCATATGCACTGATAAGGTGCCAGCTTAGCACATTCATTTCATATTATTATAATATTGCAAACCTATCAGTTTGGCAGCCCACATAATTTCTTCATTTCAAGGAGCTGCTAACTCAGCAGCCCTTTTCCTTTAACATTGAAGGGCTGCCAGCTTAGCAGCTACCTTTATTTCTTACATCACAGGGCAACTAACTTAGTAAGCCTGTTCATTTCCATGTATTGCAACATGCTTCATTCATATCCCATGCTGTCGGCTAGGCAGCACTCTTTGTTTGTTCATATCAAGGACTTATCAGCTGAGCTACCCTGTGCAATTCTTGTTTCCTTGTATTGTTGAGCTGCTAGCTAGTAGCCTTTTCATTTCATGGGGCCTATCAGCTGACCGGCCTTCTTTGTTTCTTCGCATCGCAGGCCTATCAGCTAACTGGCCCTCTGTTTCTTCGCATTGTGGGCCTATCAGCTGACCAGCCCTCTTGTTTCTTCACATGGCGAGCCTATCAGCTGACCGACCCTCTTTGTTTCTTCATATTGCGAGCCTATCAGCTGACAGGACCTCTTTGTTTCTTCATATTGCGAGCCTATCAGCTGACAGAACCTCTTTGTTTCTTCGTATGGCGAGCCTATCAGCTGACTGACCCTCTTTGTATCACAGGCTTACCAGCTTGGTAAGCTTGTTTGTTTCTTAGTATCTCAGAACTATCAGCTTAGCAACCTTCTTCATATCACAGGGTGCCAGCTTAAGTCTTCATTACTTCCTCTATTATGGGACAACCATAGCAGACCTCTTCATTTCATCAAATCGGAGCTGCTGCTGCCAAACAGCCTTTATCCTATCACATAGCTACCAACTTAAGGGTCATTTTATTGCATCACAAGGCTATAAACTGAGTAACATTGATCATATTTTTGTATGCCATTTGTTGCCAGGAAAGCAGCCTTGTTTCTTCCATTACAGGGTAACTACCTTAGCAAGCCCGTTAATTTCATCATATTGTAGACCTATCAGCTGAGCGGCCTTCTTTGTTTCTTGCTATTGTAGGCCTATCAGCTGAGCAGCCTTCTTTGTTTCTTGCTATTGTAGGCCTATCAGCTGAGCGGCCTTCTTTGTTTCTTGCTATTGTAGGCCTATCAGCTGAGTGGCCTTCTTTGTTTCTTGCTATTGTAGGCCTATCAGCTGAGTGGCCCTCTTCGTTTCTTCATATTGCAGGCCTATCAGCTGAGTGGCCCTCTTCGTTTCTTCATATTGCAAGCCTATCAGCTGAGCTGCCCTCTTCGTTTCTTCATATTGCAAGCCTATCAGCTGAGCTGCCCTCTTCGGTTCTTGTTATCGTAGGCTTATCAGCTGAGCGGCCCTCTTCGTTTCTTCACATCACGGGGCTATAAGCTAAGAAAACTTATTTCCTCTTACCATAGACCTGTGAGCTGAGCAGCCCTATTCGTATCTTAAAGCTGCTGCCATGGCACACCTCTTGGTTTCTTCCTATTACAGGGCTGCCAGCTAAACAGCCCTTATTGTTCCCTCATATCTCAGGCCTATCAGCTGAGCAAGCTTTATATGTTCATATTGCAGATGTAAGCTTGGTAGCCATGTTCATTTCATTGCATTGCAGGCCTGCCAGCTTACCAGCCATCTTTTTCTTCTATCACAGAGCAACTAACTTAGACACCTTGTTTGTTTCCTTGTATTGCAAGGAAGGCAGGTGAACTTCATCATTTGATCGCATCACAAGACCATCTACCAAGCAACCTTGATCATACATTCATATAGTGGCTGCCAGAAAAACATTATTGGTAACATGTTCCTATTGAGAGCCTATCAGGTGAGCGATCTGTTCCTTTCTTTGTTTTATGGGCCTATTAAGCTCAGCAGCCAATTTTGTATCACACAGCTGTCAGCTTAGAAGACTACATTATTTCTTCTATCACAGGTCTATCAGCTGAGTGGCCCTGTTGCTTTCTTTGTATCACAGGCCTATGAATGAAGCAAGTCACTGTTTTTTCTATCACAAAACAAGTAACTCATACACCCTGTTCATTTCCTCTATCACAGAGATGCCAGCTGAGAAGCCTTATCTTTGTATGGCTTGGCTACTATGAAAGCAACTCTGTATATGCTCACAGAGCAGGTTTATCACCTTAGTGGCTCTGTTCATTACTCTGTATCATAGACCTATGAACAAAGCAGCCATCATTTCTTCTATCAGAGAGCATCCAAGTTAGCGCCCAGTTCATTTTATCATAGCATGTGGTTGTAGGGCCTATCAGGTAGGCAGCCCTCTTTGTTTCTTCGTATAACAGAGCTGCCAGCTTAGTATCCCTTTTCATACCAAAAAGCTTTCAGTTTAGCAGCCTCATGTCATTGCATTGAGTGGAAGCCAGAGCTCTTAATGTAACTTCGCATCTCAGCTACCAGCAGGCATCCAAATTCATTTCAATGCATCATAGGGGGCCAACTTAACAGTCTCCTTTATTTATTCTATCACAGGGAAACTAACTCAGCAGGCCCTATCATTTTATCCAATCAAAAAAAAAAATTAACTGTGCCATTCTGCTCATACATTCGTGTTTCCAAGCAGCCACTTCATTATCACATAGCTTCCAGCTTGGCAGGCTTCTTCGTTTCTTCGCATCACAGAGCCTACCAGCTTGACAGCACTTTATTTAATCATACCATGCAGCAGCACTGTTCATTTAATCTTAGTGTGGGGGTTTAACTTACAAAACCTACATAACATGTTCGCATTGCCAAGTTGCCAGCTCTCTTCATAACAAGAAGGGCATATCAGCTGAATAACTCTGTTCATTTCTTTGAATCCCAAAGTTGGCAGCTAAACAGCCCTTATCTTTACTTATCACAAGCCTGTACCTTTATTTGTACTGCTACCCCATCAGCTGAGAATCCCATTTATGTAATTGTATCACAGAACTACTGAAACTTAATAGCCCTCAAAGCAGCCAGTTCAGCCCTCTTCACATCAGAGCTGCCAGGTTGACAACCCTCTTTATTTCTTTGCTTCATAGAGTTGCCAACTTGACAACCCTCTTCGTTTCTTCATATGGTGCACCCATCAGCTGAGTTGCCTATTCATTTGATTGTGTATTGAAACTATCAACAGAGAATTTAGCCATATCATGGAACTATTAGAACATAGCCTTTATCATTTGGTTGTATGGCGAGGCTGGCAACTGAATAACCCTCTACCTTCATCGTACGGTGAAGCAGAAAGCTGAACAGCCCTCTTCACATCACAGCTGCTAGCTCTCAACAACCTTCTTCATTTCTTTGCATTGTAGAGCTGCCAGCTTGACTGCCCTTTTCATTTAATTAAATCACACAGTAGCACTGTTGATTTCATCATCACTTGGGGATTTCACTTAACCATCACAATATGTTCATATTGTCAAGTTGCCAGCTCTCTTCATCTCTTTGTACCAAGGATGTATCAGCTGAGCAACCCCAATAATCTGCATCAAGGGCCTATTAACCAAGCAGCCATATACATATTGTAAAGCTGCCCGATGAAGAGCCCTATTTGCTCCTTTGGATCATGGGCCAATCAGCTAATAATCTCTCATTCTTATTTCAAGCTGCCACCGTAGCAACCCTCATTTCTTTGAAACGAAGAGTTCCCAGCCAAACTGCACTTATAGTTTCTCTGTATCATGAGCCCATCAGCTGACTAGACCACTGATTTGATTTTATCTTGAAGCTATTAGCAGAGCAGTCCAGTTCATTTTAATAATATTAGAGAACTATTGCAACTTAGTAGCCTTCTACATTTCTTCATACTGCAATGCTGCCAGATGAACTCCTTCAATGTACGGCAAGGAAGACAGATGAACAGCCCTCTTCCTTTATTGTACAGTAAAGCAGCCAGCTCATCAGCCCTCTTCACATCAGAGCTGCTAGTTTGATAGCCCCTTTCCTTTAATCAAACTGAGCAACATCTATGTTGATTTCATCGTCATGTATGGATATGACTTACACAACCTTAATAACATGTTTTTATTGTGAAGTTGTCAGCTGAGCAACCATGTTCATTTCTTTGCATCATGGACCTATTAACTGAGCAGTCCTATAGGTATAGTAAAGCTGCCAACATGACACCAATTTCATTTCATCATACTGCAGAGCTTACACCTAAACACACAGTTTCTATGTATCGTGAGCCAATCAGCTGAGTAGCTCAGTTCATTTATTCGTATTGCGGAATACTGAACAAAATAACCATTCATTTTGTCATGTGCGAGGCTGCCAGCTAAACAGCTCTGTTTCTTCGTACGGCAAGGCTGCCAGGTAAACAGCCCTCTTCTTTCATCTTACAGTGAAGCAGATGGCTGAACAACCCTCTTATTTCATCATATGGTGTAGCAGCAACCTTGACAACCCTCTTCATTTCAACACATTGTAGAGCTGTCAGCTTGACAACCTTTTTAATTTAATCAAACCGCACTGATTTCATCATGAGGAATTGACTTAAGCAATCATCACATCATGTTCAGTATTGGCCAGTTCCCTTCATTTGTTTGTACCAAAGGTGTATCAGCTAACCAACCCTGTTAATTTCTTTGCATCATGGGCCTATTAACTGAGCAGCCCAATAAATATTGTAAAGCTGTCAACTTGACACCAGATATTTTATCGCATCACAGAGCTGGCAGCTGAACAGCCAGCCATTTTTGTTCCTTTGTATCACGGGCCTATCAGCTAAGCATCTCTCATTACTGTTTCATATTGCACAACCAACATCGTAACAAAACTCTTTATTTCTTTGAAGCAAAGAGTCTTCAGCTAAATATCCAATTATTATTTTTTAATATCGTCAGCCCATCAGCTGAGTAGCCCATTCATTTGATTGTGTCTTGAAACTATCAGCCGAACAGCCCAGCTTATTTAGCCACATCATGGAACTATTGAAAGGAAATAGCCCTCTTCATTTCACCATATGGTGAGGCTGGCAGCTGGACAGCCCCCTTCATTTTGTCGTACGGCACGAGGCTGGCAGCTGAATAGCCATGTTCATTTCGTCGTACGGAGAGGCCGCCATATCAGCAGCCACGTCCATTTCGTCGAACGACGAGGCTGCGGCTGCCATATCAGCAGCCACGTCCATTTCGTCGAACGGCGAGGCTGCGGCTGCCATATCAGCAGCCACGTCCATTTTGTCAAACGGCGAGGCTGCGGCTGCCATATCAGCAGCCACGCTCATTTCGTCGTACGGCGAGGCTGCGGCCGCCATATCAGCAGCCACGTTCATTTTGTCGAACGGCGAGGCTGCGGCCGCCATATCAGCAGCCACGTTCATTTTGTCGAACGGCGAGGCTGCGGCCGCCATATCAGCAGCCACGCTCATTTCGTCGAACGGCGAGGCTGCGGCCGCCATATCAGCAGCCACGCTCATTTCGTCGTACGGCGAGGCGGTCACATCAGCAGCCACGTTCATTTCGTCATACGGCAAGGCGGTCACATCAGCAGCCACTTTTATTTGTTGTACGGCAAGGCTGGCAGCTGAATAGCCACCTTCATTTTGTCGTACAGCAAGGCTGGCAGCTTAAGAGCCATCTTCATTTCAATGTACAGTGAGGCTGCCAGCTGAATAGCCCTGTTTGTTTCTTCTCACTGCTATTCATTTCATCGTAATGTGGGGATTTCACTGAAGCAACCTTCAGAACACTTTCATATTGCCAAGAGCTCAACAGATCTCTTAATTTCTTCGTACCACGGGCTTATTAGCTGAGCAGCCCTATATACATTGTAAAGCTGCCAAATTGACACCCCATTTCATTTCAACAGATTGCAGAGCTGACAGCTGAACAGGCCCTCTTTGTTCATTTGTATCAAGGGCCTATCAGCTAAGCATCTCCTATTGCATAGCCGCCAGCTAAACAACCCTTATCTTTTCTTCATATCACAGCCTGTTCACTTCCTCATATTGCAGGATGCCAGCTGAGCAGTCCTGTTACTGTCTTCATATCGTGAGCCCATCAGCTGAGTAACCCATTCATTTGATTGTATTATGGAACTATTGGAACTTAATAGCCCTCTAGTTTCTTCATACACCAAGGCTGCTAACTGAACAGCCCTCTTCATTTTTTCGTATGCCAAGCCAATCAGCTGAATAGCCAATTTAATTGGATCTGGAAACTATCAGCCCAGTTTGTTTTATAATATTGCAGAACTACTGGAATTTAACAGCTCTCTCCATTTCCTTGAATTGTAAGCCTGCCAGCTTGGCAACCCTCTTCATTTTTTTCAAATCGAAGAGTTGCCAGCTAAACAGCCCTTATAGTTTCTTGGTGTCATGAGGCTATCAGAAGAACTCATTGTTTCTTCGTAGAACAAGGTTGCCAGTTGAACAGTCCTTAGTTTCATTGAATTGAGAGGCTATCAGCTGAGCAGTGCTGTTCATTAAACACTTCCCAGAGTTGACAGCCAAGCAGCCATTCATTTTTTCAAATGGCAGAGCTACTTGGACATCAGTCCCCTTCACTTGTTTTGCACAGCTGCCTGTGTAGCAGCCCTTTTCATTCTGTCACATCCCATAACTATCAAAACTTGTGTTAATTTTTTCATATTGCAGGGATAGTAACATGATAGCACTGATCATATCTTTATATCACAGGGCAATTCACATAGTAGCACTGAGCATCTCTTTATATCACAGGGCAATTCACATAGTAGCACTGATCATCTCTTTATATCACAGGGCAATTCACATAGTAGCACTGATCATCTCTTTATATCACAGGGCAATTCACATAGTAGCACTGATCATATCTTTATATCACAGGGCAATTCACATAGTAGGACTGATCATATCTTTATATCACAGGGCAATTCACATAGTAGAACTGATCATATATTTATATCACAGGGCTATTAACATAATAGCGCTGATCATTTTTTTTTTTTTTTTACCTCAGAGCTATTAACATAGTAGATGAGCAGGTCTGTTTAATTTTGTAACTCACTATGATTGCAGTTTAAGAATTTATTTATGTCTTATCAATATAGCAGAACTGTTCACACCCATCCCAAGTATATCCACTTAGCAAACCTCTTTTATCAATTTCTCTAATAACAGGTTTAATGGTTTTGATGTTCTGTACAATTCTTCACATCAGACGCTATTAGCTTAGCAACTCTGCTCATTTCTTCCTATAATAAGGATAGCAATTCCATTCATTTCTTACTATTATGAGATTATGAGGACATTAGCATATGGATTCAGTTCATTTCTGTCAATGTCAAGAGTATTAGCTTAGCAATTAAGATTATTTATTCCTACAACGGAGCTAAACGTGCATAACTACTAAACCATTTATTTCTACAAGAATATTAGAGTAGCAGTATTATGCATTTCTTATCATAAAACTATTAACATGAAAGTTCTGTTCATTAACTCCAATTACAAAGATATTAATTTCACAATTCTACTCATTACTTCATAGCACAAAACTGTTAGGTTACAAGTTCAGTAAACTTTCTTTCTGTCACAGAGATGATGGCTTACTAGTTATGAAGGTTTATCCCTATCATAAACCTGTCTTAGCTTAGTTCATTACTTACCATCACAGGGCTGATTCCATGGTAGTCCAGTTCATTACTTTCCATCAAAGGGCAGATACCGTCACAGTTCAATGCAGTTCATTACTTACCATCATAGAGCTGATGCCATCAAGGTTTTCAGTTCAGTTCATTACTTACCGTCATAGAGCTGGTGTAGTGGCAGTTCAGTTCATTATTGCCTATCGCACAGTTGTGTTACCTTAGCAGTTCTGATCATCTAGTCTAAACATTTAGCTGATGGTTTAGTAGTCATTCATTAATTCTAACCACGAGAATACTAAAGTAGCAACTCTATTTCTTTTCATAAAGCTAACTTAGCAATATATTTCACTTCTTCCTAACACACAAAACAGTTAGGCTAGCTATTCAGTTCCTTTCTTCCTACCAAAGAGAAATTACTTCATCACTTCAATTCATTTTTTACTATCACAGAGCCATTATACAAGCAGTTCATTTTTAAATATCACATAGTAGTTAATTAAAAGGTTTCTTCCATACTATCACAATGCTATTGATTCCTTCATATAACAGAACCATAACCTTAGCGGTTCAGTTAATTATTTCCTATCACCAAGAATTTACCCTAGCAATTCAGTTCATTTTTTACTATCACACAACCATTAACCTTGCAATTTAGTTCTTTTTCCTATCACAGATCGGTTAATTAAAAGGTTTCTTTCTTACTATCAAGGCTATTCATTCCTTCATATAACGGAACCCTAACTTTAGCAGTTCAGTTAATTATTTCCTATCACTGAGAATTTACCCTAGAAATTCAATTCATTTTTTACTATCAGAGCCATTATACAAACAGTTCATAAATTACTTTTTATCACTGAGCCATTAACCTTGCAGTTTAGTTCTTTTTCCTACCACAGAGCAGTTAATTAAAAGGTCTCCTTACTATCAGAATGCTATTTATTCCTTCAGATAACAGAACCATAACCTTAGCAGTTCAGTTGGTTTGTCCCCATCACTAAATAGTTCCTAAGAAGTTCTACCAGCTTCTTCCTACCACAGAGCTGATGGTTTCAGTAATTATGCTCATTTATTCTTACAACAGCATATTATAGCAGCATTTCTATTCATTCCTTTTAAAAAAGCTACTAACTTTCCAATATATCCACTTCTTCCTGCCACAAATTGCTTATTTAACTAATCAGTTTCTTTGTTTAGATTAAAAGTAAAGTTATTTTCTTCTTATCACAGAACCACTACCTTCAGAGTTTAGTTAATTCCAGTCACATAGCAATTACCTCATCACTTCAGTTTCTTTCTTCCAATTGCAGAGCCCTTACCTTGGCAGTTAATTACTTCCTATCACTCAGCCAATACTGTAGATCAGTTTATTTCTACCTATCACAGAGCTAATACCCAAACAGATCAGTTTATTATTTACTATCACTAAACCATCACCAGAGCAGTTCAGTTAATTACTTCCTATCACTGAGCAGTTACCTAAGATGTTCTGTTTGCTATATCCTACCAGAGAAGTTATAGCAGCATTTCAGTTCATTACTTCCTATCACTCAGTCAATATTGTAGTTTGTTAGTTTAATTACTGCATATCAACAGAGTTGTTACCCTGGAAAAGCAGTTAAGTTCAATTCTTCCTATTTACAAAGAGGTTACCCTAGCAGAGCAGTTCATTTCATTTCCTATTCTCATAGAGCTGTTATTAGAAGTTCTGTTCATTTCATCCCATCACAAAACTGTTACCCTAGCAGAGCAGTTCACTTTAATTTCTCCTATAATAAAGCTATTAGCTTACTAGCAGTTTTTCACTTTGTCAGAGCCATTACCTTAAAATTTCTTTTCTTCTGCCAAGCATGAGTGAGTTGGGTTAGTACTTCTCTGTATTTCTTCCTATGGTTAGTGTACTAATTATGTTTTTGTATCAAAGCTTCTAGCTTGAAAGTTGTCTTAATTTCCTCCTGCCAGAGCCATTAACATAGCAATTATTTCTTTACCACAAAGCTGCTACCCTAGCAGAGGAGATCCTAAGCAGTTATACTCGCTTCTTCCCACCAAACAGCTGATATTACTTTCTAACACAGAGCAGTTCTGCTCATTTCTTTGAACCACAGAGCTTATGGTTCAGTAGTTGTTCATTTATTCTTACAACAAAATAATGTTATAGTGGAATTTCTATTCATTCCATTTCAAAAAGTTACCAATTTTGCAATATATTTACTTCTTCCTGTCACAAACTGCTTATTTAGTTAATCAGTTCCTTTATTTAGATTAAAAGTAGAGTTCCATTCATCCGATCACAGAGCCATTGCTGTGGCAGTTAAGTCCTACCTATCACTTGGGCAATACTGTAATAGTTCGTTTAATTACTTCCTATCTACAAAGCTGTTACCCTAGTAGAGCAGTTCAGTTCATTACTTCCCATCCAACAGTTACCCTAGCAGAGCTGTTCAATTCAAAACTTCTGCTACCTTCACTGTTCAGTTAGATAATACCAGCTTAACAGCCGTTCCTCATCATCGCAGTTAATTTCCTCCTAGAGAGCTGCTACCTTAAAGTACAGTTAATTACTTCCTATCAGTGCCATTCATTTTTTCGTATAACAGAATTATAACACCAGCAGTTCAGTTCAAAACTCCTATCACAGAGCTGCTACCCTAGCAGAGCTGTTCAATTCATTACTTCTGCTACCTTCACTGTTCAGTTAGATAATACCAGCATAACAGCGATTATCTCATCACCGCAGTTAATTACTACTTCCTATCACAGAGCCATTCATTTTTTCGTATAACAGAACCATAACACCAGCAGAGCTGTGCAATTCATTACTTCTGCTACCTTCACTCTGTTCAGTTAGATAATACCCAGCAAAACAGCGATTACCTCATCACCGCACCGAAGTTAATTACTTCCTATCACAGAGCCATTCTTTTTTTCGTATAACAGAACCATAACACCAGCAGTTCAGTTCAAACTTCCTATCACAGAGCTGCTACCCTAGCAGAGCTGGTGCAATTCATTACTTCTGCTACCTTCACTGTTCAGTTAGATAATACCAGCATAACAGCGATTACCTCACCACCGCAGTTAATTACTTCCTATCACAGAGCCATTGCCATGGCAGTTAAGTTAATTACTATGTATCAATCGGTCAATACAGTAATAGCTTGTTTAATTACTTCCTATCTACAAAGCTGTTACCCTAGTAGAGCAGTTCAGTTCATTACTTCCCATCCAACAGTTACCCTAGCAGAGCTGTTCAATTCAAAACTTCTGCTACCTTCACTGTTCAGTTAGATAATACCAGCTTAACAGCCGTTACCTCATCATCGCAGTTAATTTCCTCCTAGAGAGCTGCTACCTTAACAGTACAGTTAATTACTTCCTATCAGTGCCATTCATTTTTTCGTATAACAGAATTATAACACCAGCAGTTCAGTTCAAACTTCCTATCACAGAGCTGCTACCCTAGCAGAGCTGTTCAATTCATTACTTCTGCTTACCTTCACACTGTTCAGTTAGATAATACCAGCATAACAACAGCGATTATCTCATCACCACCGCAGTTAATTACTTCCTATCACAGAGCCATTCATTTTTTCGTATAACAGAACCATAACACCAGCAGTTCAGTTCAAACTTCCTATCACAGAGCTGCTACCCTAGCAGAGCTGTTCAATTCATTACTTCTGCTACCTTCACTGTTCAGTTTAGATAATACCAGCATAACAGCGATTATCTCATCACCGTGCAGTTAATTACTTCCTATCACAGAGCCATTCATTTTTTTCGTATAACAGAACCATAACACCAGCAGTTCAGTTCAAACTTCCTATCACAGAGCTGCTACCCTAGCAGAGCTGTGCAATTCATTACTTCTGCTACCTTCACTGTTCAGTTAGATAATACCAGCATAACAGCGATTACCTCATCACCGCAGTTAATTACTTCCTATCACAGAGCCATTCATTTTTTCGTATAACAGAACCATAACACCAGCAGTTCAGTTCAAACTTCCTATCACAGAGCTGCTACCCTAGCAGAGCTGTGCAATTCATTACTTCTGCTACCTTCACTGTTCAGTTAGATAATACCAGCATAACAGCGATTACCTCATCACCGCAGTTAATTACTTCCTATCACAGAGCCATTGCCATGGCAGTTAAGTTAATTACTATGTATCAATCGGTCAATACAGTAATAGCTTGTTTAATTAATTACTTCCTATCTACAAAGCTGTTACCCTAGTAGAGCAGTTCAGTTCATTATTCCCATCCAACAGTTACCCTAGCAGAGCTGTTCAATTCAAAACTTCTGCGACCTTCACTGTTCAGTTAGATAATACCAGCTTAACAGCCGTTACCTCATCATCGCAGTTAATTTCCTCCTAGAGAGCTGCTACCTTAACAGTACAGTTAATTACTTCCTATCACAGTGCCATCCATTTTTTCGTATAACAGAAACCATACACAGCAGTTCAGTTCAAACTTCCTATCACAGAGCTGCTACCCTAGCAGAGCTGTTCAATTCATTACTTCTGCTACCTTCACTGTTTAGTTAGATAATACCAGCATAACAGCGATTACCTCATCATCGCAGTTAATTTCCTCCTAGAGAGCTGCTACCTTAAACAGTAACAGTTAATTACTTCCTATCACAGTGCCATCCATTTTTTCGTATAACAGAACCATAACACCAGCAGTTCAGTTCAAACTTCCTATCACAGAGCTGCTACCCTAGCAGAGCTGTTCAATTCATTACTTCTGTTACCTTCACTGTTCAGTTTAGATAATACCAGCATAACAGCGATTACCTCATCACCGCAGTTAATTACTTCCTAACAGAGCCATTGCCATGGCAGTTAAGTTAATTACTATGTTATCAATCGGTCAATACAGTAAAAGCTTGTTTAATTACTTCCTATCTACAAAGCTGTTACCCTAGTAGAGCAGTTCAGTTCATTACTTCCCATCCAACAGTTACCCTAGCAGAGCTGTTCAATTCAAAACTTCTGCCACCTTCACTGTTCAGTTAGATAATACCAGCTTAACACCGTTAACTCATCATCGGCAGTTAATTTCCTCCTAGAGAGCTGCTACCTTAACAGTCAGTTAATTACTTACTTCGCTATTCGTTCCTGCCATTCATTTTTTTTCGTATAACAGAACCATAACACGAGCAGTTCAATTCATTACTTCCTATCACAGAGCTGTTATCCTAAAAGAGCAGTGCAGTCAGTTACTTCCTATTACAGAGATGTCAGTAGTTTCGTTCAATTTCTCCTATAATATTGTTGCTGCTGTAGTCGTTTCACACTTGATGTCAAAGAAATATTACCTGAAAATTTGTGTTTCTTCCTATCATAAGGGTATCAGGTTGCTAAATCACTACATTTATTCCTATAACGAGTGCATTAATTTTGTTTGCTTTCTGTCAAAACGCTTAGCTTAGAAGTTGCCTTAATTTCCTCATACCAGAGCCATGAACATAGCAATTAAGTTTATTTCTTACTTGACCCAAGATCAGCATCACAGTTAAGTTCATCCAATCAAAGCCTTTACCCTTTCACTTTAGATCATTTCCTACTATCACAGAGCTGTTACAATAGAATTACAGCTAATTTCCTCCTATCTGAGATTTTACCTAAGAAGTTAAGCTCATTTCTTCCTGTCAGAGCTGTTACCCAAGCAGAGCAGTTGGTTACTTCCCATCACTGAGCAGATTGTTAGTAGTTCTACTCACCTCTTCCCACCTTACAGCTGATAACTAGCATGTCAATTCATTACTTTCTCTCACAGAACTGATGGTTTCACTAATTATGTTCATTCATTCTTAACACAAAAAAATATTATAGCAGCATTTCTATTCACACCATTTTCAAAAAGTTACTAACTTTGCAATATATTTACTTCTTCCTGTCACAAACTGCTTATTCAGTTAATCAGTTCCTTTATTTAGATTAAAGTAGAATTCCTTTCTTCCTATCACAGAGCCATTGCCATGGCAGTTAAGTTAATTACTATGTATCACTCAGGCAATACTGTAATAGCTTGTTTAATTACTTCCTATCTACAAAGCTGTTACCCTAGTAGAGCAGTTCAGTTCATTACTTCCCATCCAACAGTTACCCTAGCAGAACCGTTCAATTCAAAACTTCTGCTACCTTCACTGTTCAGTTAGATAATACCAGCTTAACAGCCATTACCTCATCACCGCAGTTAATTTCTCCCTTGAGAGCTGCTACCTTAGCAATACAGTTAATTACTTACTATCGCTGTCATTCATTTTTTCGCATAACAGAACCTTAACACTAGCAGTTCAGTTCATTACTTCCTATCACAGAGCTGTTATCCTAAAAGAGCAGTGCAGTCAGTTACTTCCTATTACACAGATGTCAGTAGTTTTGTTCAATTTATACTTTTATATTGTTGCTGCTGTAGTCGTTTCACACTTGATGTCAAAGAAATATTACCTTAAAATTTGTGTTTCTTCCTATTATGAGAGTATTAGGTTGCTGTTTCACTATATCTATTCCTATAACTAGTGTATTAATGTTGCTTGCTTCCTTTCAAAACTTTTAGCTTAGAAGTTGTTTTAATTTCCTCACACCAGAGCCATGAACATAGCAATTAAGTTTATTTCTTCACCCAAAAGCTGTTACCCTAGCAGTTTAATTAATTTCTTCCTATAAGAATTGACCCAAGATCAGCATCACAGTTAAGTTCATTCAATCAAAGCCTTTACCCTTTCACTTTAGATCGTTTCCTACTATGACAGAGCTGTTACAATAGAATTACAGCTCATTTCTTCCTGTCAGAGCTGCTACCCTAGCAGAGCAGTTAGTTACTTCCCACCTAAAAGGTGATACCTAGCATTTCAGTTCATTACTTTCTCTCACAGAACTGATGGTTTCACTAATTATGTTCATTTATTCTTAACACAAAAAAATTATAGCAGCATTTCTATTCATTCCATTTCAAAAAGTTACCAATTTTGCAATATATTTACTTCTTCCTGTCATAAACTGCTTATTTAGTCAATCAGTTCCTTTGGTTAGATTAAAGTAGTTCCTTTCATCCGATCACAGAGTCATTACTGTGGCAGTTAAGTCCTACCTATCACTTGGGAAATACTGTAATAGTTCGTTTAATTACTTCCTATCTACAAAGCTGTTTACCCTAAGAGCAGTTCAGTTTCATTATTTCTGCAGCCTTCACTGTTCAGTTACATAATACCAGCGGAAAAGCCATTACCATTACCTCCTATGGCAGTAATTTCCTCCTAGAGAGCTGCTACCTTGACAGTACAGTTCATTTGTTCCTACCACAAAACTGTTATCCTAATAGAGCAGTTCAGTCACTTCCTATTACAGAGAGGTCAGTAGTTGTGTTCAATTTCTCCTATAATATTGTTGCTACTGTAGTCATTTCACACTTGATATCAAATAAATACTACCTTAAAATTTGTTTCTTCCTATTATGAGTATTAGGTTGCTGTTTCACTATCTATTCCTATAACTAGTGTATTAATGTTGCTCGTTTTAGGTCAAAACTTTTAGCTTAGGAGTTATCTTAACCTCCTCATACCAGAGCCATGAACATAGCAATTAAGTTTATTTCTTCAACACAAATCTGTTACCCAAGCACTTTAATTCATTTCTTCCTATCAGAGTAGACCCAAGATCAGCATCACAGTTAATTTCATCCAATCAAAGCCTTTACCCTTTCACTTTAGATCATTTCCTACCATCACAGAGCTGTTACAATAGAATTACAGCTAATTTCCTCCTATCACAAAGATTTTACCTACGAAGTTAAGCTCATTTCTTGTTGTCAGAGCTGTTACCCAAGCAGAGCAGTTGGTTACTTCCCATCACTGAGCAGATTGTAAGTAGTTCTACTCACCTCTTCCCACCTAACAGCTGATACCTAGCATGTCAATTCATTATTTTCTCTCAGAACTGATGGTTTCACTAATTATGTTCATTCATTCTTAACACAAAAAAATATTATAGCAGCATTTCTATCCACACCATTTTCAAAAAGTTACTAAATTTGCAATATATTTACTTCTTCCTGTCACAAACTGCTTATTCAGTTAATCAGTTCCTTTGTTTAGATTAAAAGTAGAATTCCTTTCTTCCTATCACAGAGCCATTGCCATGGCAGTTAAGTTAATTACTATGTATCACTCGGCCAATACTGTAATAGCTTGTTTAATTACTTCCTATCTACAAAGCTGTTACCCTAGCAGAGCTGTTCAATTTAAGACTTCTGCTACCTTCACTGTTCAGTTAGATAAATACCAGTTTAACCAGCCTTGTTACACCCCCTCATCATCGCAGTTAATTTCCTCCCAGAGAGCTGCTACCTTAACAGTACAGTTAGTTACTTACTATCGCTGCCATTCATTTTTTCATATAACAGAACCATAACACCAGCAGTTCAGTTCATTACTTCCTATCACAAAACTGTTATCCTAATAGAGCAGTTCAGTTACTTTTACTTCTATTACAGAGAGGTCAGTACTTGTGTTCAATTTCTCCTATAATATTGTTGCTGCTGTGCTGTAGTCGTTTCACACTTGATGTCAAAGAAATATTACCTTAAATTTGTTGTTTCTTCCTATTATGAGAGTATTAGGTTGCTGTTTCACTATATCTATTCCTATAACTAGTGTATTAATGTTGCTTGCTTCCTTCAAAACTTTTAGCTAGAAGTTGTTTTAATTCCTTACCAGAGCAACAAGCAATTAAGTTTATTTTTCTCACCCAAAAGCTGTTACCCTAGCTGTTAGCATTAAGTTTCCTTTCTTCACTCTAAAGACTGTACGATCAGCAAAACAGTTCCATCCAATCAGACAGTTACACATATAATATTACATTACATTTATCTAAAATTAATTTTTTTTTAGCTCATTTTTTATCAGTAGATTTTACCTAGCAGAAGTTCATCGATTCATGATGTACAGAGCTCATTTCCAGAGCTGCGCACAAGCTGTTCAATTCAAAACTCTGCTACCTAAATGTTCAGTTAGATAATACCAGCTGAAAAGCCATTACCTCATCACCACAGTTAATTTCCTCCTAGAGAGCTGCTACCTTAAAAGTTCAGTTAATTACTACCTATCACAGTGCCATTCATTACTTCCTATCACTCTGCCAATACTGTAGCAGTTCAGTTCATTTGTTCCTATGACAATCCTAATAGAGCAGTTCAGTCACTTACTTCCTATTACAGAGATGTCAATAGTTTTGTTCAATTTCTCCTATAATATTGTTGCTGCTGTAGTCTTTTCACACTTGATGTCAAAGAAATATCATCTTAAAATTTGTTTCTTCCTATCAGGAGGGTATCAGGTTGCTACTTCCCTACATTTATTCCTATAACTAGTGTATTAATTTTGTTTGCTTAATGACAAAACTTTTAGCTTAGAAGTTGTCTTAATTTCTTTTTACCAGAGCCATGAACATAGCAATTAAGTTTATTTCTTCACCACAAAGCTGTTACCATAGTGGTTTAATTCATTTACTCCTATCAGAGTTAATCCAAGATCAGCAAAACAGTTAATTTCATCTAATCTAAGCCTTTACCCTTTCACTTTAGATCATTTCCTATCACAGAGCTGTTACAATAGAATTACAGCTAATTTTCTCCTATCACAAAGATTTTACCTACGAAGTTAAGCTTATTTCTTGCTGTCACAGCTGTTACCCTAGCAGAGCAGTTGGTTACTTCCCATCACTGAGCAGATTGTAAGTAGTTCTACTCACCTCTTCCCACCTAACAGCTGATACCTAGCATGTCAATTCATTATTTTCTCTCAGAACTGATGGTTTCACTAATTATGTTCATTCATTCTTAACACAAAAAAATATTATAGCAGCATTTCTATTCACACCATTTTCAAAAAGTTACTAACTTTGCAATATATTTACTTCTTCCTGTCACAACCTGCTTATTTATTTAATCAGTTCCTTTGTTTAGATTAAAAGTAGAATTCCTTTCTTCCTATCACAGAGCCATTGCCGTGGCAGTTAAGTTAATTACTATGTATCACTCGGCCAATACTGTAATAATTTGTTTAATTACTTCCAATCTACAAAGCTATTACCCTACCAGAGCTGCTCAATTCATAACTTCTGCTACCTTCACTGTTCAGTTAGATAATACCAGCTTAACAGCCGTTACCTCATCACCACAGTTAATTTCCTCCTAGAGAGCTGCTACCTTAAAAGTTCAGTTAATTACTACCTATCACAGTGCCATTCATTACTTCCTATCACTCTGCCAATACTGTAGCAGTTCAGTTCATTTGTTCCTATGACAATCCTAATAGAGCAGTTCAGTCACTTACTTCCTATTACAGAGATGTCAATAGTTTTGTTCAATTTATCCTATAATATTGTTGCTGCTGTAGTCGTTTCACACTTGATGTCAAAGAAATATCATCTTAAAATTTGTTTCTTCCTATCAGGAGGGTATCAGGTTGCTACTTCCCTACATTTATTCCTATAACTAGTGTATTAATTTTGTTTGCTTCCTGTCAAAATGTTTAGCTTAGAAGTTGTTTTAATTTCCTCCTACTAGAGCCATGAACATAGCAATTAAGTTTATTTCTTCCTATCAGAGTTGTGACCCAAGATGAGCATTAGTTAATTTCCTCCAATCAAAGCCTTTACCATGAGTCAAAATCATTTCCTACTCTCACAGAGCTATTACCATAGAATTACAGCTAATTTCCTCCTATTATAGAGATCTTACCTAGTATGTTCAGTTCAGTTAGTTTCTTCCTTTCAGAGATTTTACCTAAGTTTAGTTCATTTCTTACTGTCAGAGCTGTTACCCTACAAGAGCAGTTTAGTTGGTTACTCGCCATCACTGAGCAGATCCTAAGTAGTTCTACTCGTTTCTTCTCACATAACAGCTGATACTATTTTTCTCTCACAGAGCTGATGATTCAGTAATTATGTTCATTTATCTTAATACAAAAAAATATTACAGCAGTATTTCTATTCATTCCTTCTCAAAAAGTTACTAACTTTGCAATATATTTACTACTTTTTGTCACAAACTGCTTATTTAATTATTCAGTTCCTTTCTCCCTATCACAGAGCCATTGCCATGGCAGAGTTGTTCAGTTTATTACTTCCTATCACAGTGCCATAACCTTAGCAGTTTGGTTTATTATTTCCTTCAAGTCAGCCAATATTGTAGTTCAGTTCAGTTAATCATATCACTGAGAAGTTATCCTAGCAATTCACTTCATTTTTTCCTATTTTATAGCCTTTTCCATGGCAGATCAGTTTATCACTTCCTATTACAAAGTCGTTGCAATGGCATTTTAACACATCACTTCCTTCACAGTTCAGTTAGATAATTTCCAGGAACAGAGTCGTTACCTTAACTGCTGCCTATCACAAAACTGTTCTGTAGCAGTTAATTTCATTACTTCCTCCTACAGAACAGATGGCTTACCAGTTTTTAAACTTTATTCCTATCAGAAGGATACAAGGGTAGCAGTTCAGTTCCTTTCTTCCTATCACTGAGCTGTTACCCTAGCATAGTAGTTTATGTCCTTCCACCACAAAGCTGTTACTATCACAGTTCAGTTAAGTACTGCCAATCACAAAAGTAACACTAGCATTTCATTTCTTCCCATCACAAGAGCTGTTACCATAGCAGTTCAGTTCATTTCCTCTTATCAGAGCTGTGACACTAGCTGAGCAGTTCAATTAATTTCTTACTATCACAAACCTGTTGGCATAGTGGTTGTTCTTATTCCTTTCAATCATGAAGCACTTAAGCAGCAGTTCCTTTGATTTCTCACTGTCATAGAGTTACTGGCTTTTCATATCTATTCATTTATTCCAAAAAACAGAGCTGTTAACATAGCAGATTTTGTTCATTCCTCCTATGGCATAACTGTTGTCTTAACAGTTTCATTTCTTCCAATTACAAAAATATTAGGACAGCAGTTCATTTCATTCTATCACAAGGCAGGCATTAACTCAGTAGTCATTCATTACTTCCAATCAAGGGAACATTAGCTAAGTAGTTTTGTTAGTTTTTTCTTATAACAGAGTATAGTTGTGCATTTCCTCATGACATAACTGATGCCTTAGCAGTTCTCTTCATTTCTTTCAATCACTAAAGTAAAAGCAGGTATGTTAATTTCTTCATATAACAAAGTTATCAGCTTAGTTACATTTATTTCTTCCCATCAAAGCCATTACCTATGAAGATCAGTTCATTTCTTTGTATCACAGAGCTTTTACCCTAGCTTTACAGTTAATTCCATCCTATCAAAGCTTTTACCCTACCACCGCAATTCATTTCTTCCTATCAGAGCTATTAGCTCTCAAGTTCTGTTCATCTGCTGCTATCACAAGGTGATTAGCTTAACAGTTGCATTTATTTCTATCTATCATGAAGTAGTGCTGGTTTCTTTGTATCCGAATCTGTTGGCATCAAAGTTAGGCTTAATTTATATCTATCAAAAAGATGTTTGCTTTGAACATTCAATTCTTTCTATCACAAAGCCGTTGGCTTAACTGCTTCATTCATTTCTTCCCATTGTAAAACCGTTGCCAAAGATGATCAGTTCCTTTCTTCCCATCAGCAACCTGTTGGCCTTGCAGTTGTTCATTTATTCATAAAATAAAGCATTTAAAATGGCACTTCTGGTCATTTCTTCCTAAAAATAGAGCAGTTAGCATAGCACACGTTCATTTCCACCCATCACAAGGCAAATGGATTTTCATCTCTATTTCTTCCTGTTACAAGGGTATTAGCTTAGTAGCTGTGTTCATTACTTCCTATCAGATCTATTACCCAACAAGATGAGGTCCTTTTTTCCTATTACGATGCTGTTGGCTTTGAATTACTGTTCATTCCATGCAATAGAAAAGATGTTGACTTTGCAGTTAGCTTAATTTCTTCTATAATAAAGCAGTTAAGAAGATAGTTGAAATCATTTCTTCATAAAATAACTTAGCATAGCAGTTTTGTTCATTTCTTCCTAGTATACAGATGTTACATAAGAATATCAGTACATTTCCTCCTATCACAAGGTTATTAGCCTAGCAGTTGTGTTGATTTTTTTCCTGTTAAAAGCTGTTAGTTTAGGAGTTGTGTTCATTCCCATCACAAAGAAGTTTGGCATTAAAGTACATATGTTCATTTCTTATCATGAAGGTTTTACCTTAGAAATAGTGCTGGCTTCTTTGAATCACAAAGCTGTTGGCATCGAAATCTGGATAATTTCTATCTATCAATAAGCTGTTAGCTCTGCAGTTGTTCATTTCTACCTAAAATGGAGCTGTAAGCAAGTTCTGTTCATTTCTTCATATCCCAAAAAGTGAGAGCTCAGCAGTTATGTTCATTTCCTATAACATTATTAGTTTAGTAGTTGTTCCTTTCTTCAAAAAAGAGCTGTCAACATAGGAAGATACGAATTAAATGCTATCACAAAAATATTAAAAAAGATGTTTTCTTTTCCTTCAATCAGAAACCTGTTGGCTTAGCAGTTATGTTAATTTCTTACTATCACAGAGCCGTTACTCGAAATGTTCAGTTCATTTCATCCTATCATCAAACAGTTAACATTGCACTTCTTCATTTCTGCCTATAATAAAGCTGTTAAGAAATAGATCTGTCATCTTTCTTCCTATCACTAAGCTGTTAGCAGTTGTCTTCCTTTCTTTCCATCACAAAAAAGTATTCACTTAGCATTTCTGTTCATTTCTTCCTATCAGAGAACCCTTAACTAAGAATTCATTTCCTTTCTTCCATTCAGAAATCTGATAGCATAGCAATTGCATTCATTTCTCCCAATCACAAAGCAGTTTGCTTACAAATTCTGTTCATTTCATCTTATCATTGACCTATTAACTTAGTAGTGAGGTTCATTTCTTATAATAGTAGTTCAGTATTTGTATTCATTTCTTCCTTTCACAGAGCTGAAAGCTTTGAAGTGCTGCTCATTACTTCAAATAACTAAGTTGTTGGCTATGCAGTCATGTTAATTTCTTAATATAATAAAGCATTTAAAATGGCACTTTTCATTTCTTCTTAAAAATACAACTTACGTCACAGCAGTTTTTTAAATTCCTCTGACCACAATGATACTTGATTAGAAATTCTGTTCATTTTTACCTATCAGATGAACATTAGTCAAGCAGTTCTGTTCATTTAATCTTATCATAGACCTATTAACTTAACAGCAAGGGTCATTTACTATACTACTATAGGTTAGTAGTTGTGTTCATTTCTTCCTATCACAGACCTGTTGGTGCCGCAGTTTTGATCATATCTTCGTATAATAAAGCAGTTAACATGGCAGTTCAATTTCTTCCTAAAACACAGCCGACAGTATAGCTGTTTCTACCCATCTCAATAAAATTTTGTACCGCAGCCATTTCTCCCATCCGCAAAAAAAATTGTGTCATGCCCGTTTCTCCCCCATCGCAAAACATCGTTGTACCACGGCCGTTTCTCCCCCTCGCAAAAACATTTCGTAGCGCGGCCGTTTCTCCTCACTGCAAAACATTTTTGTACCACGGCTGTTTAAAAAAATTTTATGTCACGGCCGTTTCTCCCCATCGCAAAAAAAAGTTCGTACCGCGGCCGCTTTAAAAAATTGTGTCACGGCCGTCTCTCCCCATCGCAAAAAAAAATTTCGTACCGCAGCAGTTTCTCCCTATCGCAAAACATTTTTGTACCACGGCCATTTAAAAAAAATTGTGTCACGGCCGTTTCTCCCCATCGCAAAAAAAATTTCGTACCGCAGCAGTTTCTCCCTATCGCAAAACATTTTTGTACCACGGCCATTTAAAAAAAATTGTGTCACGGCCGTTTCTCCCCATCACAAAAAAAAATTTCGTACCGCAGCCGTTTCTTCCCACCGCAAAAAAATTTCGTACTGCGGCCTCTTAAAAAAATTTTTGTGTCACGGCCGTTTCTCCCCATTGCAAAAAAAAAAAATAACTTCGTGTCACGGCCATTTCTCCCCACCGCAAAAAAATTTTGTACTGCGGCCGCTTAAAAAAATTTTTGTGTCACGGCCGTTTCTCCCCATTGCAAAAAAAAAAAATAACTTCGTGTCACGGCCATTTCTCCCAACCGCAAAAAAATTTGTACCGCGGCCGTTTCTCCCCATCGCAAAACATTTTTGTACCATGGCTGTTTAAAAAAATTTTATGTCACGGCCATTTCTCCCATCGCAAAATAAAAAATTTGTACCGCAGCAGTTTCTCCCCATCGCAAAAAAAAATCATACCGCAGCCGTTTCTCCCCATCGCAAAACATTTTTGTACCATGGCTGTTTTAAAAAAATTATATGTCACGGCCATTTCTCCCCATCGCAAAATAAAAAATTTGTACCGCGGCCGTTTCTCCCCATCGCAAAAAAAATCGTACCGCAGCCGTTTCTCCCCATCGCAAAAAAATCGTACCGCAGCCGTTTCTCCCCATCGCAAAAAAAATCGTACCGCAGCCGTTTCTCCCCATCGCAAAACATTTTTGTACCATGGCTGTTTAAAAAAATTTATGTCACGGCCATTTCTCCCCATCGCAAAATAAAAAATTTGTACCGCAGCAGTTTCTCCCCATCGCAAAAAAAAAATCATACCGCAGCCGTTTCTCCCCATCGCAAAACATTTTTGTACCATGGCTGTTTAAAAAAATTTTATGTCACGGCCATTTCTCCCCATCGCAAAATAAAAAAATCGTACCGCGGCCGTTTCTCCCCATCGCAAAAAAATTTCGTACTGCGGCAGTTTCTCCCTATCGCAAAAAATATTAGCATAGCATTTGCATTCATTTCTTTTATCAGGTTATGAAACAATGGATACAGCTGTGATCTAATAATAGAATGAAGATTTACTCATACCTGTTTTGCTTCTATTCCTTTCCTGCTATAAGCAACAGCTTTTCATCAGCAGTATATTTGTATACAATAAACTGTTTTAAGAAAAAGATTGAATATTTGCTAAAAAAGAAAATAAGACTACACCTTTCTCCTTCTTTGCACAGGGTATACATTCCTTGAAACTTATGTACAGTGAATCTGTTCAAAACAATTCTAATAGTATAAGGGAAAAATAGTAATGTATTCCCAACATCTCATTCCCCCCAATTTTCATCCCTGCTATGACCAAAGTGTACTTACCAATTTTGTATGATTTACATATGAAGATGAGACAGCATTGGGTGAAGGTAGGGTATTAGTCAGAGAGAGCGGGTGGTGACAGGTCATCAGGGTCTGACTCCACCTGCACTTCACAGAACTAGTAGCCGTCTGAGTGAACTGTTTTGGAGATTTGTTCATATTAGGTCCAAGGGAGGTAACAGACATGCCTCTCTTAAGCAATCTAATCCAATAATTTCGAGTTTTAATTTTATTTTAAACATTGCTTTTGATTATCTCATGAGGTGGGTGTGTGTGTGTGCCATGATGCAAGAACACAGTTCAGAAAGTGTGTAAAAACAAAATAAATCTATGCAAATCACAAGTGTGGTGTATGATTGGCATGGGAGAGACAGACTGAAGTCACAAGGCTCTGCTTTGTTTATGGGTCAAAGGTTAGGGAAGCATGCTCCACCTCTCCTTTCCCTGCCGCCTTGCTCACTCACGACTTCATAAGCACTTATCACACAAGTGAAAACTATGCATTCTGAGGCCATGCAAAGTGGGAGAAAGGTGTACTCTAAACTAAACTAGTTTACATTAAAAAAAAAAGTTATAACAACATTCAAACTGCAATAATAAAATAAAATTCATCATACTTAACACTGCTATTTATCTGAGGTACCATGCTGTAACCTGATACATAATTAGCATCAAATATGAAATTGTTTTTTTTTTTGTGTGGGAGGGTTAATATTCATCTGTGTTACAATCAATTTTAATTTTTAGTCTTATATACATACTTTCTGTGATCTTTACTTCCAAAAGTATTTTTTTTTTTGTTGAAGTGACAATAATTTCTGTTTCATTTATTACAATTTTTTTTACCTGTTGTACCATACTAATCTACATTCTTTTCAACATTACTCCCACAGTACACACTAGGTCTCGTACTCACCTAGCACATTGATCGTCCCCAGTGTGTTGGTCTTAATTGTCTTGATAGGATTGTACATATAATTGGGAGGAGATGCTGGAGAAGCCAAGTGATAAATCTGGTCCACTGAAAAGAGAGAGAGAAACAACTATTCTTCATAGAAATATGGAAATCTATGACATGTCAGCATCTTAGAGAAATAAAAATTAAATGTTATTTTAACATTTAATAAAATAATTACTTATCAATAATAACCAACC
This sequence comes from Nautilus pompilius, assembly GCA_018389105.1. NCBI lineage: Eukaryota > Metazoa > Mollusca > Cephalopoda > Nautilida > Nautilidae > Nautilus > Nautilus pompilius. The sequence goes on along the minus strand of JACATO010000296.1, from coordinate 276,657 downwards.
ATTGAGGTATTTTACAGTATGCATTTTCCTGTTAAAAGTTACAATTTTTAAGGGACATAATGTGCTTAGGCGCACACCCAATTCTCTAAGCATACCTTACACAATTTGTCATAGATTATGCAAGTACTTCAATGCTCTTCAAAAATAAATACCTAAAGCCTCCATGCACTATAAAAGCATTTTATTATAAAAAAACAGTTTAAAATCAACATCTCTTTCCTTTATAAACACCAAATGATTCCCCAACGCATGGGTTTTCACTGATTTTTATTTGCAGTTCCAAGCTCAAAAATCTGAATTCAACCACTGATTACAAATTCGCTATAAATGCTTGGATAAATCTTCCTACAGGTAAATCTTAAATATACTATCCCTTTCCACCACACATTTTATATTTAATGAATTCAAAGATTACAAGTTACATTTCATTGAAATCTTAAGATTCATTGAATTAAAGAGATAGATAGATGCTATTATGATAGCCATATTTTGTATCCCTTAGTTTTTTTTTCATTGGCAAGAGAGATATATAATGCCTGCATACCTTCTATGTACAAAGGATTCACAATGTCATGATGCAACAATTCAAAGTTCTCGTGCCCAATCCAGTGTTCGATGTTGCGTTTGCGGCCTGTGAAAAAGTTGTCCACTACAGTGACCTCATGTCCTTGGATCATCAATCGATCAACAAGATGGGAACCAACAAAGCCTGCTCCACCGGTCACCTAAATGTTTTAATGTATGGTGCAGATTTTAAGTAAACCTGAAAACACTGTACAAACCAGAATGGCAAAAGTTGCAGAAAGACTGAGCCAGTGCTGTTCTAACAAAACTTTTCTGTACATATTTTCAGTGACTTAATACATTTTTCACAGAGAAAAGGCACAATTAATCCAAGATCAGAGAGATTTTCGTGGTCACTTTGCACCTATATTTAGTTAGCTTACCTATGCTGTTGTCAACTTCAACTCAGGATATTTAAGTCAGGTACCATGTTGTATAAGTCTGAAAAATAATTTTCTGTATCTGATTCCTAGTAATGTAAAGATCAGCTTTTCATTAGCTAAACAGATGATTAACTGTACATACTGGCACCATAAATCTCTTCAAGTTTCTCATCCCGTTATTTTATTTTTTGGTGGAGGTATAAAAAAGGACTGCATCTCCACTTTTGTTTTGTTGTTACATTATTATTTCCCCAATCCAGAGCACTACCCAGGGAGAGAAGGGGTGCAGTATGACACTAAAAACCATGGCCAACACCAAAGTATCCAGTATAGTTCAACCTATCTACTACCAGAACCCTCCATTTTTTAGATAGAAGAGGAAGCCAGAGAAATCCCCATCAGGGCAGTACACCAAACAAGAATTCAAACTTGGGCCCTCAACTGTAGCAGTCCTACTACTAGGCAACCACACTACTCATCTCCACTTTACTTCTAATGGCAGACTTTAGATAAAAATGATTAACAGCAATTTAATGGTAGATATTTTAAAAAATAATAATGCAAAGTAATTTCCATGTGCTGAGATGTAGGGTAATTATGATTTTTGATTCATCAAAATGTGCGAGTGACATAATTTACTTAAATGGAACATTACTGGACTTTTGTAGTCCAGTAACCTAACCAGGTACCAGTAAACAATTCTCATTGCTTAATTTCAAAGTTAGATTAACCCAATATCAAATTACAGAGAAACTCCAGCCTAAACTGGTTGTCAGTCCTTTTTTACAATTCATTTTTCCATCACTCAATTTACAATGGGTATTATTTAAGTTCCAAGACTTTTGAATTTGACGCATTGTGTAGCCCCCCCCCCTCTCCCCAACATCCATTGGAAGTTCATTTTAATTCCATGCCACTTGCTCCTTTTCTTCCATTAAAAGTATACTTGTGACCACTACCTAACTCTTTATTGGACCTATAATCACAGATAGTGTGGTCAGTAGGAGAGAAATCAATCAAAACGTTTTGGGAAGAAACACAAAAATCCAGACTAAATACTGGACAATGCAATGTATGGACAAATGCATTAATGACACCAGGTGCATCACTGGGTGGAACAATTCTGTGGTGAACTAGAGTCTGTTAAAGACAATACTGGCCTGCAACCAGAGAAACGGGGAAAGATCCAGCCCAGCATATAGTTCACTAATGTAATTATGAGGTCCCCAAAACTTCCCCTATTCACCAAGTGGGTTCAAGGCTACTTCTATCTTATGGAGGAACACAATGCCAAAACCTTTATCAAAATGAATTCATACAATAAATTCACACTTAAGGGAAACACATACAGACCATACCAAAGTCCAAACAGCAAGAGAGCAGAGTTTTCACACATATACAAAAGCTCAAATGTGTAATAGCAACTCTCATATTTAATCTATTTATTTTTATTCACCTTTGTAATGTGATTTCAGGGTTTCTTAAGGCTAGAATTTTAAAAAAATTTTCCGGAGTACTGAGTAAAACAAAAGTTCATACATTATCAATAGAAACTAATTCCAAAGAAACAATCAAGGATGTAGTTTTACACAATTATTCAAGTAATGTACATAAAAACAAGAGTGTGATACAAACTGCTTGAATACTGTATTCTTAGACTGTATAAAGCTTGTTCTTTTCCCAACTTATTGTTAATATCATAATTTCTTTATATACAGCAAAACCTGCATGTCTGAGATGACACTATGCAATATTACAGGTATTATAAAACAGTGTAAATGAAGCAATTTAAAATAATGCATAACAAGAAATACTAACAAAAGACATCTTTAATGTGGCAGTAAATATCATGTAAAGTCAGTCTTTATCCAGTAAATCCACAACCCAATAACTATCATTTACTGTCCATCTTTATCAGTCTCTTTTTCAGTGAATCTTTGTCAACTTAGTTTTGTTGTTTCAATTTCATTCTGTGTTCTTTACTGCATTGGACATCTATGCAATCTTTCATGAACTTGCTGCCCCCCCCCCCCCCCCCGATGACCGACCACACGTGCTGATCGGCCGCAGCGCGCCCTTAATAATGGACGATTTAAAAATGAGTAACTTCTCGTGAGCGCTACAGCGACAAAGCTTATATTTTCAGGTACGGAAAGAAGCTACAAGTAAATAAGATAAATATATGCTTTTGTTTAACTAAATTCTTTCGACTCCAAATTTCTGGGGAGAAAAACACCACCTTTCTACTGGTCAGAGCATTGGGAAAATCCTACCTCCCCCTCCCTCCAGAGAGAAGGATAGAGGGAGTAGGGTTGGGTAGCCGCTCGCAGTCTCAATGTAAACTAATTTTGGCTAAAATCCTTTAAGACCATAGTTTTCATTTTAAAAAAATTATCAAATTTTGTTACTAATCGAAATTTAAATAAATTTCCTTTGAACTTAAAAGAAAAAAAAAAAAAGATGACAAATATCCACAATGTCAGCAGGCAGAAAATGAATGTCTTTTCTGACGTTTTCAACCAGTCCTCTTCAAATTGAGTATAGTGAAACATTTAAAATTTGGAATTCTAAAGTTCAGAAAACTATAAAATTCTGACTACCTGGCCCCAGGATCTGAATTCTGAAAATTGTATCAGGTTGTTACAAACGATTTGTTGGTTTTTATATTATGTTAATTTGGGGTCCATTGTTTGCATGCTTGGGAAGGTGTATGTAGTTAAGTTATATATAGTTTTGTAGTGTGTGCTTTGGCATACATTGTGCAAAACCTATCTTTTTAAAATCATAAAATGGATATTTGTTTCAGGGTTCTGAGTGAGCATGGATAGAATAGTTTTTTTTGTGCTATTTTGCTTCACGAGGACAAACTAGGCCACAGCAAATGAGTGCACAATACAATGATGGTTTGTAAAGAATTGATCAGGAGACGTGAGCCTTAAAAATAAGGAAGGTAGCGAACATCCTTCCAGCTGTGATGACAACCGTCTGAAAGCCTCAGTTGAAGCCAATCCAAGAAAAATGCAGAGAAATTGCTGGAGAGCTTGACGTAAGCACTGCAACTGTTTCCCAGCATCTTGATGAAATCAGCCAGGTGAAAAGACTTGGCAAGTGGGTGCCTCACGAGTTGAATAAACAACAAAAACAACCCATTTCATGACTGAATCATTACACGTGATGAAAAATGGATCCTTGATGACAATTGCAAACGATTTGGACAATGGCCTGCCTGACAGAGACAAAGTGCCTACCCACATTCCAAATCCCAGCCTCCACCTGAAGGTGGTAATGGTCACTCTGGTTTACTGCAAGTGGTGTCATCCACTACAACTTCTTGCAACCTGGCAAAACTATCACAGCTCAAAGATATTGTGTATTAATTGTTGTTCATCAGAAACTCTCCCAACGATAGACAGCATTGGTGAATTGAAGAGGCCCAATCCTGCTCCACAACAATGCTCATCTTCATGTTGCAAAGGTGACTCTTCAGAAACTGAACACGTTAGGGTACCAAATTCTCCCTCACCCAGCCTATTTACCAGACCTTTCTCCCACAGACTACCACCTTTTCAAACACCTCAACAGCTTCCTCCGTATGAAATTCTTCTCCAACCGAGTAGCAATTGATTACAATAGAACTTACTTTGATTAATAAACATCAGGTTCAAGTCTCATTGTTGCGGTAAAAAAAATGACAAATTTTTTTAAAGAACCCAATAGATTTGGATCATTCACAAGTTTCAGAGTATGCCAGCATAGTCCAGAATCTTTTCACTCACAAGTCTCAGCACTGTCAGTGCACGTCTAATGGTCATTTTGTATGTTTGATCCTAACTCATTACAGCAATATTCTCTTTAGAAATTGTCCTTTATATTTTGCCCCCTTTTTTTAAAAAAGAATTTAAATCACCTCTTATTATGCCTCCCACTCAGAAAAATAGCAATTGACGATGCCACAAAGAAATTCAGTGGTCAGGAACATACTCAGAAAGTTCTTACAAGGATGAAATACTGAATAAATCACAGGAGGGAATGTTGGTCCATCATTTATGTGAAGAGTATGCTGCTGGAAAGTCTACTAGTTTGACAAAATTTTTAAGTTTTCTGCAGAGTGTGACATGAACAAAGGCACTGATGTGCATAATTATCTACACCAAGCAAAATCAGTGGATGATTTGTTGTACAAATGGTTTTTGGCTAGCCATAGCAAAAACATTCCTGTCTGTGAATCAAGAATGTTTATTCTCAAAAGGTTGGTATACAACATTTCTGCATTTTTATTCCAAATTTTGGAAAGGCCCAGGTCCCAATCAATCTGAATTTCAGCGGTTTGACTAATAATGCATATGTATTTAAAGATGAACTGTAACCAACATTTATCGTCACATGCCTTGGAGGCTTTCATGGTAGCGTTCCAGTGAATGGTCTATCTCGGCTGAGTTGTTTATCTGAACTAAGTGACCAGCCTATCATATCTGATGCTATCTTTTTCTGTAGATGCCCAGTAAGTGATCATCACTATCTGCAAACAAGTTTTCTAATTATCCACACAGAATCAGTCATAAGAAAATATCATTTGTTACTGCAGAAGTTAAAATAAAGGTTTGAGTTTAAATAATTTTTAATAAGTATATGACGTTAAAGACTATTCATTAACATAATATTGGGCTTTAGGTAAGTTGCAGATATTGACTAATAATGGAGAAAGATGATTTTGATGATACTAACTAAATCAGTCTTAAAAAACAAGACAAAACAACGTCTTCAACTGCTAAGCAGCATGCAAGACACAGCAACAATAATGCATTCTTTGTCATTTAACAAAACAAATGTACACCATCTGATCAGTGTCTTTATACATACCAGAATTCTTCTTCTATCCTTGTATGTCAAAAACTTCACATCTGGATATTTCTTTTTGCTGTGAAAACATAAGAGTTACTATGCAAATCTCAATGTCATGTCAATGAAGCTAGCAACTCAAAATTTTGAATGATAAACAACATCGACACTGAAATTCTAGACACAACACATCTACATTAGAACACAATGACCCATAGAACAGCACCTAACAGAAACAGAATACACCAGCATACAACAGAATTGACCACACCACACGACATGGTTCACAAACAAGAACAGATAACAATTACCATTCTTAATAAAGAATCACTATGGTAACATCAGCATTTATCTTATAAGCTAATTCTATTTTGGTTCTTAAAGATTCTTAGCTTGATACTTTTTGATTTGTTCAAGACTTATGACTGATGCTGAGGTACTTTGCTGATTTATTTTTAAAAAGACATCTTTATTTTTAAGGTGACAGTTAAGAGAAATAAAATTCCTGCTCCAGCTGATTTAATTAACGTGTCAACTTTCTTCTTTCAATGAAAAGGTATTGCTTATCAAAATACTAACAATAAAGACTTAAGCTTCAATAAAATTTCACAACTCAATAGGCACAAAATAGGGAGAAATATACTCTCAAAGATCCAATTAATACTAGATTGTATTATAAAATAAAAGCAAGTTTTTATTCTAATTGATGACTAAATAAAATGTTTTTTTTTCTTCTTCTTACAATTTGTTGAAAATATGAGCAGTTATTTATTTTGTTGGCAAAATGTGAGAGAGATCATAAAAAAATATACATGCATTGGTAGTCAAAATGACTAATCAGCTTATGTATTTAAATGAATTATTTATTGTGTTATATTGTTAAAAAATGCATTTTTTTCATAATAAATCAAAGATGCAATGTGTTGATATTCATACAGCCCCGCACTAAACATCCTGAACCCACTACATAATACATAAGTTTTTACCTTATTTGTACTAATGACCAAGCCTAGGAGCACTAGTTAGTATCTGTGTTGAGCTGTCTGTATCCAGTGGACACATTGGGGCAAAAGGTTTTGTCCACAGATAACTAGTGTCAGTGCAAACTCAAATCAGAGCTACTGCATTTTGGTACTGCTGCATTTGAAGAGTACAAACACATTTTTATTACATGCCCTTGGCATTTTAAGGTGTGAATTTCTTAGAGGAACACTACTTTAATGTACTCAAAATCATTGAAAAAAAATCACATTTGTCAGACTGTAAGGGAAGACTGGATCTTTCTAATATAACAAGAATCTTGCTAATTGCACTAGAACAGGCAGTACAGCAATGCCCTTGAGCTGATGCCACAGGTGATGCAACCTAATCCACAATACTGTTGCCCCCTCCTCCAACTTCTGCCAGACATGGCCTCTTGACCACCACTGCCTCAATGGCCACAGCATCATTACTGTCAGAACCAGTTTATCATCAATTTCCAATTTCTCCAAGCTGATCTGGGTGTCATCTCACATTGTCATTCTTAACCCTCTAGCAAGAAGCACCAGTTTCACCCATCACAAAACTTCTCTGCTGAAACCAATAGGCAATTTTTTGGGGTTACACATGTTCCTGTCCTCTGGCTGTCTTAGTGATAGGATTGAGCATGGTAGTGTGACAAATGACTAGAACCACCATCTGTTACCTGCATCCTTTGACTGATGTTGTCAGTGACATGCCAGCACAGCTTCTTGCAGTAGTCATCTTTGAAATTACAGAACAGTACTTGATCCATGGATTAAATCAGAGAAAGAAATTCAAGTATGATGCTCTTAAAGCTAGCAACATCTGGATTTGATAAAGTATTGTCAACAAGAGCAAGATACCTTGCAGTTTCTTGATGAGTTCCTCATCCCACTTGCATAACCATCCTCCAATACTGACATAGACAAAGTAGCAGGATAAACTCCCTATATACACCTCAGATGCTGGCTCTTCCAAATGACCAAAAGCCTTCAATGACCAATCCTGGTTATGTTTGTGCATACCAGAAATATGACTGTCCCTCATCTTTTTGGAGCTGCTCAGTGGACTTCCTGAAGGGATCAGGCCTGCTGTCCCCCCCCCAATACAAATTGGGCCTCTACTCTAAATGCAGATGTTTCTTTTCTCCCACATACTGTAAAATCACTATATCAAAGACAAAGCATGTTGATGGACAGTGCTTTTCTCTTTGTTAAGATTTTATATACATGTACAAGCAACATCAAAGACAATTTTCAGTGACTGATGCCAAGGTGTGGCTGTTAATCCTTTTGTACTGCTGGTTATGCTTTTAAATGATCTAAAAGATTGAAAAGTGACATCAAAAGAAAAGAAATTACAAATGTAGCTTAGTAAAGTATTGATTAATGGAACAAACCAGTATAAATAAGGAATTTGACTAATGTTGTTTTCATAACTTAACTGTCTATATCATGGAGTATGTTGAACCTGTTGGATATATTTACACTATACAGAAGATCCTTGTAAAGGGCGAGATTTCATACGAATGTGAACAGCGAAGGCAAGGAATATGCAAGGCTAAGGTGAAGGTTCATGGTGGTCAAATTGTTGACAGACTTCCAGACACATCAAGATCAGAAATGCTGCGCGTTCGTAATGCTATAATGTGCAAATCAATGGATGGTGAGGAAACAGCACAGTGGATCATTTCACAATCTGTATCTGAAGCTGCCTCTGTACAACTTCCAGCTATCCGTTCAATCCACTGTACCATTCGTAAGCATAGACAAGCTACTGGGAACTCATCCTATTCCAGCCAACCTTGCTGAAATAATCATAGCTGGACAGTACCCAAGCTAACAATTCTCTTTTACTATTCTAATGATATCATATCATTAATTATGCAAACCCAAACTTAAGATAGTATTTAAGTAAATATATTAGTTATTACCCACATCAGAACTGACTTAGATAATAACTTCAGAAGTTGTCTTCGTGATTAATTTCACTATCACTTTCTTTCCTACCTTATCAGATTAGCTAGTCCCTTATGTATCATGTGTTGCTGGAAATACAGCAATAATGATAACAATGACAAAGAAATATAGATTTTCATTTTCAAAGGTTACTCTACAAGGTGATCACTTTCTTCAATTTGACAGCATCAATCAACACAAACCATCATGTTCTATTATTTGCATCTGATACCTCCACTCTGCTCCAAATCTGATTGGTTATCAGTTATACACCATCTGTGCCTTGAATGAACACTACATAATTCCATGTGTTTATGCATTACTCCCAAACAAACAAGAAGCCACATACACCAGTGTTCTGCAACAACTGATCAACATCAAACCGCAACTCAATCCCAGTTCAATACACTGACTTTGAATCTGCTGCTATCAATACTACATACATCGTCTTCCCAGATGTAACCAAGAAAGGATGTTTCTATCACCTCTCCCAGTGTGTGTACCACAAAGTTCAGGAAGCTGGTCTACAATGGTTGTACACAGAAGATAATCACTTTTGGCTATCAGTTTGTATGCAACTGGCACTCACCTTTGTTCCAGAGGTCATTGGTGCTTTTGAGATGTTGCAGGAAGAGCTACTAGAAGAGGCCATGGTAATTTGTGACTATTTTGAGGAAACATTCATATGCCATGAATGTGGTCGTGGTCTTCATTACCATCAACAGCCAAGGTTTCCAATCTCTCTTTGGAATATACATGACAGAACTGAAAGACATTTGCTATGCACAAGCAACCCTGTTGAGGGCTAGCACCAGATTCCAAACAAACGTTGCTGCTCACCATCCAAACGTGGAGATTCTTGGTGTGTTAAGAAGAGTACAGGCCCTAACCGATGTTTCAATTAACCAGATGATTGCTGGTCACCCACCTGCACCACAATGCAAGCAAAACCAGAAAAATAGGCAGTCCATCAGAACAAATGTTGGAACATATGAAAACAGACATATAATGGATTATCTGCATGGTATTGCCCACAATATCTCATTCTAAAGTTATGTGACTACTATAAAATTAATCGAAAATCATTAACTAATATGCTGAGAGTTGTTTTTTTTTCTTTTCTTTCTTAGTGTAGGCATATTACCTCAACAATTTTTCTTACCTCTTGACATGTATATTAACTATGTATAATAAAATATAAATAAATAAATAAATAAATAAATTGTTGCTTTAATTCAAAATTTATGGGGGACAACAGTCCAGGGAACAATGGGCCTAGATGCATCATAAAGCTGTTAGTATGGTAACAAAGTCCCATCTCATTAGAATTGAAAATGTCTGATGGGCTATAGGTCTCCAAGAGCTCCTTGCTACTTTGCATGTTGCCATGTATAGCAGCATAGAATCATCAACTTCAGCAAATTTACTCTTTGATCTCTTTTCTGGTTGTTGAGTCACATTTCCTTCCTCTAGTTCAGCACCATTTTTGTGCAACTCTTTTTTTTCTTTTATTTTTGGCTATCAGCTTTCCAAGAAGAAACTTTGAAACATTCAGGAGAGAGTCCAGTTTCTAATAACTTTCTCTTGACTTTGGTCTAAAATCAATGTCTTCAGCAACAGTTAATGTCCACCCTCTTGAATATGATGCCTAGTGCATATGAACAGTGATAACTAATATGTAATGTAAAAGTGTAATTTAAGTTACTACTGGTGGCCAGGATATTTAGACTTCCCATATAAGAACTGTCAGTTACATTACAGTTGCATGTATGGGTAAGGCAAATTGAGTGAGCACGTCATAGAGACAAATATCATTAGGGTGTCAGTACTCCTGCCACAATATAAATAATAACCAAAGAATTTCAGTGCAGTTTTATTGCAAATGAATTTGGACTAGAGAGTTTCTCCATGTCTAAGTGATGCCCACTATTTAGTCAACACATCTTGTAATTTAAAACATGGAGCAATACAGATTTGTCATTACAAAGGGTTATATTAATGAGAAAGGTACTGTGTATTATAGTCCTTATGGCTCAAACCAACCTGTGCTGAGTAAGGGTAGCATGAAGGTGGCATATAAAGATTAATAAGTAGTTTTTTTGTCAAGATGCAATGATAGAGTAACAAAACATTAAAATGCCCACTTTCCAATATTTTAACAAAAGAAGAGCATATGTGATAAACCAGAAAAAAAAACAAAAAAAAAAAAACAAAAACAAAAATCCTTAAACACTGCATTAGTCATGCTATAATCATACTTAAACCAAAACAAAATTCTAAATTATTCTGGGTTGATGCTATAAATTTAATTTTTGCAACAGCAGAGTACATCAAGTCACGTGTCCTTAGGAAAAACTACAGCATTTTCAAACCCATAAGAAGCAAGCAATCTCCTATTGCTCAAACTCCTCCTAAACCATGGTGGCTAAAAGGCGCTATGCTATATCTGCATTGTAATCTTTACAATACATTACATTAAAAATTAGTTCATTCAAAAGCTGGTCACTTCAGAAAAAGAAAAACAACCGAATGTTCACTTTAAAAAAAAAATATTTGGAGTGACAACATTGTAATAAAGAAAAGGAAATGTTTGTTTTTTTTCCATCTATCTATAAGGACTGAAGCAGCAAAACTTACTCATATTCTAATTCTTTCAGCCTGTTTTCCAATCTTCGGATATCTGCATACACAATGCCATTGCCATCAGAGAAGCTTCTGTAATGAAAGGAAGGAATAACATAAACAAGAGTTATCTTTCTTGCTCAAACACTGGCAGAATTATGACATAAGATCCAGATTTAGAAAACAAAAACCACCCTAACAAAAAGAAAGAAAGAAAAAAAAGGTGTTGTCAAGAAAATCATTAATAGTTAAAAAAATAGTTGGGAATGGTATACACATTAAATGTCATGTTTTGTTTTTCAACATAGAGCTTTTTACCATAGAGCTTGCTTATACTACCCAAATGTAACTATAATTAAGCACATTTTAAAATTGTCATGGAAATAAAAGCTTAAAAAAAAAGGAAAGTTGTTTTCAAAGATACAATTAATACAAAATATTGCAATCAGCCAAGTATTTTTTTTTATTGTTACTGAATGAGCCTTTTTACTTTTATGGGCACAAAGACAATTTTAAAAAAAGACACTGCTACAGCTAACATTAGGTTAGTTTAGTAGTTATGAGAAGGCAGAGGAAAAGCATATTGTATGTAAGGGACTGAAAGAAAGACAAATGGCCATCAATGCAATTTTTAAACCAATTAACACTACCTCTCTTAACCACATATATATTTTCTTATCTCTAAACATGAAAGATTAGTTATTCACCTAAGAAATTTCTCTCTGTTCACATGACTAAACATCTTAATTATTTTGAAAACTTCTGAAAAGGTCAAATTATATATATGATATATCATATCATATGGTCTAGCTGCTTGTGATATTTTCTCATTTGCCTTTTATTTTGTGAAGACTAAAAATTAAGAAACAGCATTTATTTCCCAAACGAGTGCTCTGCCTGAGTGATTCTCTTGCTGTGTATTCTCCTCTTTCCAAATTATAGTCAGCAACTTCCCTTTAAATGACAAGTTCCAAACTAAGCAAAATGATATTCAGTACCAAGTTATTGCCAAAAGATTAAGTGACCTCATTAATTAATGTCTGTTTACATCATGTTTAAATGACACCCTTCACAAATGTTGAAGTGTTGAATGCTAATCATCCTTCTGCATTTCCATTACTAAAAAACTTCTGTCACCCAAGTTGTCTCCTTCCACTCGCAACTGTTAAAATAATTTCTATGATAGAAACTAGATGGTTAGTTTGGGCATTTCCTTCCACCTTACACATTTTTAAAAAAATTAATTAAACTATTTCCTAATGTTAAAGTATCACAAATTATTTTCAATCAATCTGTAGATGTTTCTTCAAAAGTTTAGGTATGTGGATATTTCACTCTTATCTACAAAAAAATGTATTCAAATTATAGAGATTTTTGAGAGAGAGAAAGCAGGCAACACACACAGACAAAAAAAAAAAAAAAAAATTCCATATTACAACTCCTGGCTGAGAATAGGCTGGACATAAGTCATGCATTTACCTCTCCAATCAAGCAAACCAAACAAATGTTCACTAACTCCACTAAGTGTTGAGGTGAAAAGTACATTAAGCCAGGTTCCTACCATTACCATGCGATATGAAGTTTAATTTTGGGACCACCATATATATATATATGTCCTCATAAAAAGACCTGTGACTAGATCATTGATAATTCCTACAGTATAGCTGTCCATAAACTAAATAATTTGCTGTGACCTACTCAATTTGAAACTTTTTAACCAACTGATCCCCACAAACACATCCACCAAAATCAAGTGATCCACCATTATCACATTCAAGTAATTTGATGCCACAAAAAAGTCCCTTACATTTATTCAATGTTTAAAAAACAAAATTAGTATTAATGCTGCTTTTTTATTTCAATACTCACGCTTTCTGTAATCCTGGAATGGCACTCCCAAAAAATATAACTGAAATGATAAAAAAAAATAAAAAAAAAATTACTGATTAATAATCAAATAGTGTCAACAGATTAGCAATACTTAAGCAGTTAAGAATGGTATTCAATAAATTTGTTTCTAAAATATTTCTCTCATACCACTGTAGAGAGCTAAAAAATCAAGAAGAAAAACAATTCTAGGAAAACATTTAACAGATTTCTTCCCTTTTGTTGTTTGTGCACCCCTTTTAACTCTTTTAAGCCTCACAACTAAATCAACTTTCTGGTAGGATTCAAGAATACCATTAATGCAACATATTTTAAATGCTGAAGAACTATAGCTAGATATCATGTTAATAACCTATCCCCGGTTTAAAAAAACACCCCCCCATTTTTCATAGCATGATTAAAATGTTAAGGTTACCACATGGTATCAGCCAAATCAATAGTACTGGCATTTACTGATAACTCAAACAAGAGGAATAGTTGCCAAGCACTTGAATCCCTTGTCAGCTGCTACCAGTAAATTAAATTAATATCTATGCAGTTTTACCATGTATTAGTACTGTATTTATGATTTTATTTCAATGCTAGAATCACTAATCACATAGTAGTCAAGGCACACGAAAGATAAGTGATATTCAAACTCACAAAAATACCATTCACCACACTATCTTGCACATCCATTATGCATAATCAAACACCACTCAACACATAACTGCTGTACACACTAAGTAGTATGTAGACTTATAGAAGAGACCTATGCATGCTACACTTCACCATACACACATGATAAATTTTTTTAATGTATAATATAGTTAAGTTATAATAGTTGGAAAATAAATAAAGCCTATTGTATATTCCAAAAATAGTATGGTTTACTTGACAAAATAGAAACAAAACAATCATTTATAAATTTGAATCTGCTAACTCCACAAGTCTTTTCTTTATAACAAACCATTATCAAAAAGTTTAAAAAAAGGATAGTCAAACCAAAGTTTCAAGCATAAAAATTACAGAAGTTTTAGTTTTGCTGTATAAATCTTAATTATTTCCATTTCTCAAATATGCTGTGCAGGCCTGAAGTTTTATTTGAGAGAGGATATTGAAAAAGATTGTTCCTTTTGAACTGAAGATGATGAACTGAGTAGAGAGTCTCTCAGGCAAGGATGTGGACAAATCAAACCTATACTGCCTACCACATATCACAATTATGAATAGCCACACACACACACACATTCTAATATTCTGTACAGTTAAACACACTAATTCTGACCACAGTATGCCCATGCACACTTGTGCATCATAGTGGTGACATAGCTGGAGTGGATACCAATGATCCTAGCTATAGCACCTTCACCAAGGAGAGATAGTGTTAGATGTCAACGCTTCCTTCAAGCCCACCCCAAACAAGTGTTGGTGGTGAAATGAATGTGGACATGGAAGAATTACCCCAGATAAAGCTGTCTCAAGTCAGAGCACATGTGGATGACCTCATGAACTACATGGCTATAACTGATATCCACAGGTTCCTTCAATTTTGCCACCACCACATAGCTGTGAAGCAGCTGCAGAAATACAGTCAAGAGGCAGTGAAAAATTGGAACTACTTTACCAACATGCCAGTGCCTATTACCATTCTCACCCCCCACAGTAAAAATGGCCAAGTAACACCCCAGCTACAGATGGCACAAACAAAGTAGGATGCTCTGTACCATACATACCCATTGATGCCTACAAAGCCCAACTTCAGATACAGCCCATGAGTACAACATTAAATAGTTATTAAATTTTATTTTTCATTGTACCACCATCATTTTTCTTTTACTGCATTTTATTCATTTTCTCATTTTTCCAATAACTTGAATTCTCTCCTAACTGGAATGGCACTATACTTAGTATTCCAGTTAGTAGGGAAGGAGTACTACTACACAAGTATTTCTAAACTTTATCCAAGCAGACAGGGTCATCCAACCCCTTACCTACTGCTTGCTATCTTGTTTTTAAATAATTTCGCAATAACAATGAGCTCTCTCTCAATGACTTTTCATAACATCACACATTCTACCTAAAATTGTTGTTGCTATTTTACATTCTCAGTTTTTTTTTTGTACATTTTTCTAAGGCTAAAAATTCAAACCACCAAATTTATACATCACTAAAGGAAATTTTGTTTATTGGTAGAATAAAGACAACACAATTTTCTTTTTTGTTATTGTATGCAGAATATTAAAAAAAAAAATTTATTTCATTGAATTATTTAGCTTGAAGGCTTTAGCTTTTAGCGGTGTAGAGATTTTGATTGTGATTTTAAAAAATTTTCTTTCCTTATTTATTCCCAACCATTGATTTTCTTTTATAATTCGCTTTTTCTTTAAATATTCAGAATAAGAAAAAGGATCCTATGTTCATCAAGTTTCAGACTAATAGTTAGTCACAGTAGCCAAATCTATTCCACACGCGTATAATGAACGTCTCATGTAAAGAAAAGTTCTACCTACTCCCCGAGTTTAACTACCAACTTTATCTTGAAAGGCACATCAACTATTTCAGAAAGTCAAAACCTAATTTAAGGGTTTCATAATTTCCTATGCTTCACAACTCACTCCTATTATAAAATAGCTAGTTTTCAAGAAGATATTTCTTTTTAAACACAATCAAAGAAATTATCAAACTCCTGAGAACGAAAATCTAACTGGTACTGGGTCATTTTCTTCTTCATATTAACCACAGAAAGAAAGCACCATTAGACAGCGAAGAGATGTTACTATGTAATGTTTTTTTTGTTGTTGTTAATAAATTTAAAAACTTTCATCAAGTACTGGCGAAATAGCTATCATCTGTTGTTGCTGCTGCTGCTTTGGAGATCGTGAGAAAAAAAAATGACGGCCTGGAAGCTTCTGTGTACTTCCCTAAGCTGTACGCATGCGCGAGACAGACACGCAAGGGATCTCATTAACTAAACGCAAGCGTGTGACTAAACTAGCAAAACAGCAGATTGATAGTTAATGTGTAGCTCTAATACATTAAAACTGCGAATTTTCAAACCAACCATAGGGAAATAATCATTGCTCTTAGCCATTTAAAACGATCTGTTCTTGATAATTTTTTCTCTTATTATTATTTATGAGGTGGGTGGAGATTTTTCGCGCTGAACAAAGCAAATTATTTCTCAATGTTTTCACCTATACGAAGTATATATATTTACTAATTTAAATAACGTCTGCATACAATTTTGCCTATAGCATTATCTTTCGCTATAGGTAAATGACATAAGTCAACGAATCCCTTTTGGGAATTTTTTTTTTTTTTTTTTTTTTTTTTTTTTTTTTTGCATTTGTTACAGCCTCAATGTCCGATCCCTCATATTTCATCTTAAATTTTAATTTAACAAACAAAGAGCAAGCATCTGCTTAGTTATATTTTCATTTTAAATCCAAATATAAATTAAAGACAATAAGAGAAAAAAAAATAGGAATCACTGACCTTAACAATGACGTATGAAAATTTTCAATGGTCTGACCACACAAAGATTACAGTTCAGATATAAATAACTTTAGAAACAGAAGCTCGCGTATTATTATTGTCATAATAAATATTATCAATATCAGTGCAAGCAAAGCGAAAACCTTAAAGTAGTAATGGTAGTTCCCTCACCAACAGCGTAAATTACGATAATCAACTTCAATCGGAGAGTCAGACATATATGTATAAAATAAAATGGCGGATAATTGATAACTTACCAAATAGGATCACGCAGATCAATCCAGTAACTAAAAGAGCCTGCATCTTTCTCTTGCATCGAAAAGGCGCTATCAAAACTGGCATACCTAACCAATGTAACGTAGCATCTTCTTTTTTTTTAAAATTCTGGCAAAATTTGACGCAGCATCAAAACCATCTTTTCCATCATGTCGCCTTTTCCCATAATTATTTCCCCTTCGCCAGCCTCTATATCCGGCCAGAGGCCAGAACGAGGCTACCCTTGTCACTAGCCAATCAATCAACCAGCACCGCTCAAAAAGTGGCGGGATCGTTACAATCCAACTCTAAGCGAGCTCGTTACTTCTGCCCTCATCCCGTACGTTAGCGAGTTCTTTTGTTTGTTTTACGTGAAACAGCGCAGCGTTTGTCAGGAACCTTACTTCTGTTTTTTTTTTTTTTTTTTAGCATGCCTCATGCAATTGACGACGATAACGCTGCAACTCCAATGGAGGTTGGTGAGCAGCAAGAGTCCGGTAGACCTCCAGCCTTTTCACGGAATTTCAATTTCAATCCAAATGGTAACGCATTTTGACAGAGCTGTTGTCGGTCTTTTGTTCTACAACACTACACTATAAAGTTAATCGGGGGTCATTCATTTATCTTAAAAAAAAACAATATAAAGCGATATGAGATAGCATCGTCGTAATGTCATCTGGCCGGGTTTTGTTTGAAGGTCTCTGAAAAATGTACTCTTCAGGATAAAGATTGTGGGAAAAGAGAAGAGTATCGTTGTAATAAATGGCCATGCATTTGTAACTAGAAACAGACATTGAATATAAAAACTTTACACTTATGGAAACGGAAATATGCATGGAAGAAGCGATACAGATATAATGAAAGTCTAGAGATTAACAAGGCACAATTAAATTGTAAAAGCCATCAAATAAAACATGGGTAACTTTAATCAAGAAATTGTTATGCCTATAATTTCACTTATTACTGAGAGTAATAAACCTAATAAAAAACAAATTTGTTTATCTTTTGCCTGTTTAAATTTGGTGAGACTAATGTTACTGGCAAATAATTTTAAAATGCCACCACAATGCAGGGCTATGAAAAACTACTCAGCATGTACAGCTCTGCTGAAAGGTGTTAGTTGGGAAAAAACTAATGACTATGCAGATGTTTGACACTAGAAATAGTAATATTTGAACTTGGAAAACAAAAAGAAAGATTGTGGCTATGTTGAGATAGATTTATTAAGGGGACATTTTAATATCCTCTGATAAGAATTTCACTATCCAATCCATCCATCCTTTTTTCAAATATATGAGCAAAGCATGTTTAGAGTCTGAGAGACAACTCTAATATTTACTGGCTTTCGAGTCTGTATTACTAAGCACAGGTTGAGAGGGAGGGCTATGACATGCAATACCTTTATTAATATAACCCTCGAGCAAGGTTTCTCAAACTTTTTTTGGCCTGTGGCCCCCTTTTAAAACCCCTTGTACCACTGTAACCCATCTAAATAAGAATAAAAGATGTGGCATATTGTGTACATGTTCTATAGTCACTTCAAGGTCCAAGAAGGTTGTCACCATAACAATATTACTCTCAACAACTCAAGAAACCAGCCAAAACCGTGTGGCCCTGCAAATATGTACTTTGACACTTGAGAAAAACTGCTTTAGAGCAATAAATGTGTACCAGTCCAACCCTACGTTTTTTGTATTACAATTGGGTTGACTAAATATACATTCAGTTCAGCACAAATATTAACTAGTGCTGTTTCTAGGTGGTATAAGTAAAATAAAAACTAATATGGTATATGGAGGGTTAAAAATTTCATTCAGAAATTATATGAAGGTAACATCTCTCTGGTCTAAGATTGCCACAGCTGCACTGCAGTTGTAAGAAGTGGTAACCACCTGACTAGCATTCATTATACAAGGAGTAAGATGCCTAATAGATATTGTAACTTTTATTTATTGTTTTTAGTTTATTTTAAGCATATTAAAATTAACTCTTTAATGCTGGTTTTTCAAGCAAATATTCTGCCATTACTTTTTGTGACACACACACTTTTAAGAATAAACATTTTACATATCACTTTCTCAAATTATATCTGGATTGGATATAAAATAATGGATGTTAATTTTTTTTTTCCAGATTATCGTCCAATAGAAGTTTCTCCAGCTGCAGCAACTATAGCCCAAACTGATGCTGCACAACTGATGATTACGCACATTGAAATTGTTGACTTCAAGTCTTATGCTGGAACACAGGTCATTGGTCCATTTCACAAGGTAGATAAGCTGGCTTTTTATTTTTATCACGTTTTTAGGCGTATCTTTCTTTCTCATTATTCAGACATTGATCATGCAGCTTTACAAAAGAAGTGTGTGATAATGTATAACCTAGGAAAAAAAATTTTTTAACAGCTTTACTGTGAAACTAAAACTAATTTCTTATCTAACTTTATTCCCAACACTGTTATCTTTCCATGCTTATCATTTCCATTGTAGATTTTATCATCTTCAGTCTTTGGTAAAAGTTTGCTTCTGACTATGTCTTTCTTTTGCAAACTCTTTACATTTTGTAATGTCTTAAATAACTTATTTAAATTTCATTATCAGAAAGCAAGCTATAGTCATAGGAAACTTTTGTCCAAAAATAGAGATTAAAGAAATTTAAGAGTTTTTTTGGAATCATTAATTTGTTTTCCTTCTATGAAAGCAGTCTTTGCAAATATAAGTGCATTGTTGTGCCTGCAATGCTGTACTTCTGTATTAGCATTAAATGCAATGGAAACTCCTTTGTAATTTATTTATAAGGCATGTCTATTGTCATCTTCCTTTTAGAGCTTCAATTCTATTGTTGGACCAAATGGAAGTGGAAAATCCAATGTCATTGATTCGATGCTGTTTGTGTTTGGATACAGGGCCAACAAGATTCGGTCTAAGAAGATAAGTGTGTTAATACACAATAGTGAAACTTGCAGAAACATAGACAGCTGCACTGTCAGGGTGCATTTCCAAAAAATCATTGATACAGGCGTAAGTTTTTTAAGCACGCCTTTCCTTTTTATTATATAAAAATTGGCATGAATTCTGATATGTGTACGTATATATTCTGAAGATAACATTTGTGTTGAGTACGAAGTCAAATAAGGAAAGCAAGAAAACGAAAGCAGCTTTTTTGTCCACAAAGCAAAACCAAGTTGTTTAAGTAGTGGCACTATCAATATTTTAAAAAAAAAAAAAAAAAAATTCTTGCTGTTTGCTGATGAAAAATGTGGGAAATACTTCTGTCTTCTGATTAGTTATTTGTATATATTATTGTTGGGCAGCGTGTTAGTCTGTTGAACGGCTAAGGTTGAGTGCGTGAATTACATTCCTAGTCAGAATGGTCTTGGGTTCGGCATACTTCCCCAACATTGTTTCTTCCCCAGCTGTGCATACCTTTCCTTTGAGTGCTGTAATTTCCTCCCACATCTAACTATGAAGAGTATGGATATAGATTTCCTTCCAAGGCAGACACTCCTCTAATCTGGACTTGGTTTCTGTGAAGGGTCTTTGACCTGTATCCCTTTCTAATTTAGCATTGGAAAAGGAGGCTTCCTTCCTGTAGTGGAGGCATTCTGACTAATGATGGTACATTATAATTGTGTGTTTGTGTTTAAAAATAGAATTTCCCACGGGTTAAAAGTATTCATCCACAAAGAAAAATGTTGCAATTCATGTCTCAGATACCGGGCTTCAGAGTTTGGCTAGTGACAGTTGTTTGGGTAACCATGTTTGTTTGTTTAATTATTCCTAAGGTCGTATTATGCACCAGCATTTTCATGTATGTTCCTCACTGTGTACTATAATTCATTTTTATTTTGGAAGTAGGATCACTATTGGTCTATGAATTTATGAAATTTCATTAAAACTCATTGATTAAGCAGTAACTTCACTAATTAGAGAGTTTGCAATTTTATGCACTTTTGTAGATTATGTTTAAAAAAAGAATTGCTTTTCTTGGTCTATTTAAACAATATTTAAAAATCATCTGACTTTTTTTTAAAATTAAAATATTGAAATATAGTAAAATGTTTAGTTAATGCTATACCTAACTGTAAACTGACTGATCTTTGTTCATAAAATTTTGAAGGTTTCTAATAATTTCTGACCATAATTTATTTCAAACATCAGTTTTTCTTTTTGGTGTCTCATTTCTCAAGTAAACACATACTATAATTTAGCAATCATCATCATCTCAAACCCTGTCCTGATTTTCAAAGTCTAAAGATAGATATCTCATAGCAATCACAGTTAGAAAGTGTGGGGTATCAGCTTTGGTGACCAAGCAAATTACCGAGATACAGTTCTTGAGCAGTTATTGAGAGGCAAGACAATCGACAGTTACCTGTGGAACCATCACCATGTGTACTGGAAAACTCTACTTGAACTCTTCATTTTTAGATGTGAAAGAAAACCCATATGGCTGGGTAGAGAGGAAAGTGAGAAGAAACAGTGCTGGAGAAGCCAGTTTTGATCAGGATTCAACCTGGGCCCTCAGCCATAGTAGTCCATTAGTTTACCACTGGACCTCCATCCATCTACATAATCTTCTAAAAATGCATTCAGTTTATGGAGAACCAAAAGTTGTTGAAACAGGAATATGGATTCTCTGTCTTGACAACACTGGATTTTTTATGCTTTATGAACACCATGCACATTTATTTCATTGATTCTTTTCTATCATCAGAGTTAACTACAACCTGAAAGTGTGACTTTTGGATGCAATGCAAATTTTGTTAAAATTTTCAAAGTTTTAAGAAAAAGCGATCTCTTGTGATAGTTAAGTTAAAACAGCTTTTTATGAATATGTCGTGTGCAGTAAATCAACTGATCTTAGTTGCATTGCTTTGGTGGTTGACTGGAAAAGATTGCAAGTAGAGTAACTTGCTTGCTCACAGGATTAGTAATGTGTCAGTCAGCCACGTGTTTGATTTGTATACTTTAGCGTTATTGACTTTTGATAGATAGAACTAAAAAGCAGAGGACCTCAAAGGAATGGGGAGATAATGCATCCTTAATGAATGCTGCTTAATCTTCCAGGATGTACTAGAAATTTTCTTCTTTTGTTATTTGCAGCCAGAAGATAGCGACTACACCATTGTTCCCGACTCAAAGTTTACCGTGTCACGAACAGCATTTAAAGACAACAGTTCTAATTATGCCATTGATGGAAAGAAGAAAACATACAGAGAAGTTGCCATGCTCCTTAGGAGTCAGGGTATTGACTTGGATCACAACAGATTTCTCATTCTTCAGGTGGGTCTGTCACTATTTACTATAGCTAACATTTTTTTTTTGACAATAACTTTTCGATATTAATTTTAAAAAAAATTCAGTAAAAATAAACTTTAGATACTTTTCACTTGTCATTGAGTGTTGCCATGGTTTTGTCAGAACCAGCCATAAGCAGTTTTTTGTCTCTTAATTATGCATGGTGGTATTTTGTATGCCTTTTGAGCAAATAGGTTAAAAGAGCAGCTTAAACAGATGAAGGCAGTCCTCAGTACTGATCTGAGAACATTTAATTGCATTTCATAATTTGTGATTCGTAATGTTACCCTTAAAACCTGAGTGGTAGTAATATATTTTAAATCTGGACTTCACTGTTCTTTTAACTTGAATGGTGTTAGTATATATAACAGATTTGACCTCTTTTTGGTACTAACTGTAACTTGAGAACTTTCCTTCTGGTCTACAGCTTTGCAATGTACAGCTCACCATGAATAGGTTTTGTATTTTAAGAAAATCCCAATAAACTATTTTTACTTTTACTTCAGAATAAAATGTTGAAAAACAGTTTATTATTACCTAAATCTACAGGTTGCTTTTTATGTGCAAAAACTCTGCTACCTTGCAGTCATAAAATGAATTTGCAAGTTTATTATACATGTTTTATTTTTGGATGAACAGTTTAAAATTTCACTAAAGCAGAATTATTCTGCAAATCTCTTACAATTTTGTATAACAACTAATACTGGTAAGCAAAAAGGATAACTCCCTTTTGCTTAAGAGGCAAGTACATAGGACGTGCTGAAAATAAAATACATAATGCTATAACTCTGACTGTTCACAAATGTTTTAACTTTGTGAAAATATCACTAAAATTTTGTTTCTTAAATTCTGAAGAATAAAAGTTATCTTGCTTAGCAAACAGCAGCATATGGGTGTTCTAGTATACATTCAAAATTAGGGTGTGATCACTGAAGATCAGTTTATTTCTCACTTTACATTTTACAACACATTAAAGTGAAAGCACAGACCGTGTACATTTACTTGTGTGTTCTTTATTTTTTATAAAAGTTCTAGAATGGAGAGATTCCTTTGTTCAAGTGTCATAAATACATCTATCATTTGGAAGTTTGCAGCTAGCAGAAACTAATATTTCGTGAGGTGGTAGTTTCCAAACCAAATAATATTAAATAAATGTAATCCAAATTCTTCCTCTGTAAATTAAAATGCCCATCTTATAATAAAATAGTTTCTGATTTTTCTATTTAAGTATGAACGTTGCAGGAGTTTACTTCAGCTGATCAAGGTCTGATCCCAAATGTGGTTTCCTCAACCTTTCAAAGCCTGGTGTCCTTCCTTTTCTCTTTCAAGAGAGAAATCTTAACCAGAAACCCTGGATATTTTAATTGAGAATAAATGTTCAAACCTTTTTTGTAAGAATCTAAAATTTCTGCTCAATGTTTGAATAAGCTTTTTTTCTTATACTCATCAGAAAAAACTTACTGGTCATTTATTTTTGTCAACATTTCTCAAGCAGTCTTTTGTAGAGATTTAAGCCATTTTTCTGGTAATTAAAATTACTATTATTAAATAAGGGTGAAGTGGAACAGATAGCATTGATGAAACCTAAAGGGTTGACAGAACATGATGAGGGTATGCTGGAGTTTTTGGAAGACATTGTTGGTAGCAGCCGCTTCAAGGAGCCCATTGAACGTTTAGCCAACAGAGTGGAGGAGCTGAATGAAATGCGTGGAATAATGGTATTTAGAGATTTTTAATTACTTGTTTCTTGGAATAGGTTTTGCTGTTGTACTATACACGAGACTATATCTTTCAGTCAACAGTTAAAGTCATAAAGATGGAAATGCTTTGATCCAGCTGAATGCTTTATTATTGTTTACAAAAATAAAATTTAAAAAAAGGGAGATGCTGTTTATATCCATGACAGATTTCATTTGAATGTCCTAGTAACTAACTTTTTTGGTTACAAAAACTGAAAAGAAGAAGAAAAAAAAAACAATAATTTCTTTCTTTCTTTTATATTTGCTTTGAATCTGTTAACAAAAAAATGTAAGTTCTACTTTCCATTTGTCTTAGCTTTTTTTTCTTTTTTTAAAATATGGCATACCCACTTAATTACTGGAAGAATCAAAGAATTTGTATGAAATTTGACAATTTTTTCTTATAACCTCAGAATCTTTGAAACTGCATTTGTTTTCCAGCTAAATCGTGTGAAAGCTGTGGAGAAGGAAAAAGATGATTTGGAAGCCGCTAAAAATGAAGCTGAAGAGTTCCTGTCTGTGGAGAACAATATGGCTATGCTGAACAACAAAATTTATCAGAAGTATCTGTGAGTTTTTTCTTTTGGTTAAATTTTAATGCAGTGAGCAGGGCAGCATTAGCAAATAAAGCACTCTTAGCAGTAAATTGGTAGGTGACTTGGTTTGTCTTACAGAAGCCTTTAGCATACTAGAAAGAGAACTTCCTCTTTGAGATGGTGTTGGTGGTTTACTTTTTGTTTTTTTGTTTTTAAAATTTTGTTAAGCAAACCGTAGTTTGTAGGAATTATGCCTGTTTAAACCTGGAGTATTCTTCCATTTTTTTTTTTGTTGGCTTAATTATTTTTTAGCAAATAATTACCAGGGACATACAAATGATACCTATGGACTAAGCAAGAGAAATGAATGAAATTAAACATAAATTGACAATAACAGATAGCATGAAACTGTCAAAATTATTATTTTATCTACTTGTGAAAGTTTTAATTGAAAGGATATGCTTAAAAGGTTTTATTTTCAATGAAGACTAAATAGTAAATACAAGTGTTGAACTGTCACTGTGTGTGATGATGGGCACAAAAGAGTGTTCTTGATAAAAGTGTAGCTGCTAGTTGGGGCCACATAATTTTGCAATGTTATAGAAAACGTTGAAGTTAATAAGCATAAAAGTTATTTGAGATACACGACAATAGTAATCTTTTCATATATTGCATTATAAAGTTTTTGAATATAATAATTTCTTGTTTGTTCCCCTGCAAATGAACTTTAGCTCTGTTAAATGCTACCAGCTACTAGATCATTTAAAGATAACTTTACTAAAGATACTAAATAAAAGCCAGATTCACCTGGAATAGGTGATTTAAAAAAGCTGATGTGTTGAATGATCAAGTGAACAGTGACAGAAGTTTTGTATATTCAGATTTCTGTGAAAAAAATTTTCGATTATATTGTGATATTGGTATCCAGACAACTTAAAATCAGCAACGTGGCTTGTGCATTATCATCAAGAACAGATAAATGTTTTCAGCCATTTAATTTTCAATCCTGGTTCCACCAGCTTTTTTTTTAAAAAAAAACAAAAACTAAACTATAAATGAATTCAAATGTCAAGAGTATGGATGCTTACCACCAGTTTATGACTGCTTTTGTTCATGATCTATTGCTATACACTTGATGAGAAACTATTGCGAAGACAAGTAAATAGACATTTTTCTATTTTTGCACTCATCTTGGATGAACAGCAATGCATTGTGGGATGATTTAAAATTTTCTAGAATTCTTCTTAAACAAAAAAATGTACCTTGGCACTTTCTGGCTATGATTAATTTGTAGTCAAGTGGAATTTACACTGGATCTTTTGTGCACTGTCCAACAGGTTTGAATGCACAAGCAACCAAGAGAAAGCAACAGAAGAACTCAACAAAGTGAAGGAAATCCTGATGGTGCAAATGAAGAAAGCAAATAAAATAAATGAAGAAATGAAAGAAAAAGTTAATAATCACAACAAAATTTTCAAGTAAGTGTAATACTTTTTTGTGGGGGGGGACCTTTACTTAAGACTGACCCCTACACTATATACATTTCTTATGATACCTGAGGATTTTAGAACAGACTGCATGTTTAGGCAAAGAAAACAAATTTTGGTATGAAAGAAAATGCTTATAAACATAACTAGTTTCAAGAAAACGTTTTTCTGAGGATACCTATTTAAACAAGGATAAATATGTTGCTTTCCCTCCTGTTCATTAGCTATTTTATCCTAAGCTCTGTTTGTGCCAACAGGGAATATGAGGCTCTGGTTAAAGACGGTGACAGTTTGATGGAAAGGTTCTCAGAGTTTGAGCACCTGGATGTGAAGTGTCGTGAAGATCTCAAACATACAAAAGCCAAGGAAAATAAACTGGAAAAGACTAAAGAGCAAGAAAAGAAGAAGGTTTGAAATGCAGAATCGCTTTTCTCACTCACTCTCTTACATGCACACATGCCAGACAGCAGTAGCAGCATCATAAAGACGCTTTCTCCTTTCTGTTTTTTTTTAAGCATCCTTGAACAAGTAATGCTTTATTATAGATTACCTATCTTAAGGGCCATTTACTTTCAATTGGGAGGTATACATACAACAATCTTTATTGAGGACTTTTTATGAAGGTGGAGTTTTACCATGAATTGCCTTTGTTCTCAGAATTTTAACAACCTGTTGGATTTTTCATTTTTTGTTATCTCTTTCAACAAGTCACCCATCTAAAACTAAGCTGTTGAAAAATACCTGTCATAAGTACATTCTTTGATTGAAAGTTATCTAGCTTTTCCTCAATTTTCCCTTATGTTAACTTAAATTTTCTTTCCCCATCTCCCAAATAGAAATGATCAAAATTTAGATTTAGTAGTGAGCAAAGTGAACAAATGAAATAGTATCTCTTAACCCAGATTTCTCTTTGTTGGCTATCTTTTATTAGTTTTAAAAGTAAGTACTTTTGGCATTGAGTTCTTTGAATTGGAGTGCAGAAGGAATGTCTTAAATCTATCTTAGCACTATTTTTTTATATTTAAGCTATGGCTGCATTTCATAATACATAATGAAATAAAAATTAACACTTGGGTACCAAATGCAAAAAATTGACATTTCTAATAGTCTTGATTCTGTCTTATGTATTGCTTAACTTTTAACTTAGTACATGTTCTGTTATGATAGATTGAAGAGCTGAAGGCCATGCCTGGAGAGGCAGAAAAGGCCATAAAACGCATGAATGAAAACTTGGAGAAATTAGAGGAACAAAAGAAGAAAGAAGATGAAAAATTGAAAGTGGTTATGGAAAGTTTGAAGACCGAAACTAAGGTAATGCTGTTTTGCTGGTAGAAATTGGTTTGGTTTTGGAACAGTCAGCTTAGTGGACTAATGGATAAGACAGATGGGCATTGGTGTGTCATGCTGTACCAATGGAGGATCTAAACCTGGCTTTGATGTAACAATAAGTATATATGTAGTGTTTAAGTTAAAAAGTAATATGTACAAAATGGTAAGAATTAATTAAGTAATAAATAGACATTGCAAGAAAAGAAAATTTTTTTGTAAGTGCTTCCTACCACTCAAATACCATCTTATCTTTTAGTAAACCCAATAAAAGCCAAGCTCCTTGCCGTGTCGTATAAACACCCAAAGTTTGAAGCCCCTCATTTAGAGTGAGAGTAAAACAACTATGCATGATGGACCGTGCAATGTGTGTGTTGTTCTACCAGGTTATCTTCTATGCTACATTTTTTAAAATCCTTTTTGCTTTATATTTTTTTGAAATATGAAATGGTCTCTAAACAGTTTAGGATGGGTGAGAACACAACTTTAGTCTTGTTCAATTAATGCAATGCTTTTTTTACTAGAAATTCTTAGTACAATCTGTTATACTGTTGATATAAAATCTGTTAATGAATGAAAACTTTTTAAAGGTTTATTACAATCAAATGAAAATTAAAAATAAATAGCTTGCTTTAAAAAGCTGATAATAATTGTAATAAAAATGATAAATTTTAAAGCAAACTCACAAGGCATAACACATCAACTGCGCTATGATTACTCAGCTCCATTGATCAAACTTCAGAAAGTCTGAAAATTAAGACAAAGCAAATAAAAATGTATTTGCTTGTGTTTTCTTTTTTTTTTTTTTGTATTTGCAAGTGACTACAAACCTTCAGTAGCAGACATTTGTCATCAACTAGTTGTCATGCAATTTCATTCATAGCCTGCAATAGTGAGAGGAAATACTAGATAAAGTGAAACAACTTAAGTTTATTTAATACCGAAGAATTTGTCTCGAATCAGTTTCAAAATTTTTTTTTTTTTTTATTGAAGGTTATAACAAAATTCTATGGTGCTGTGTTGAAAGAATACAGGAGCAGTGATTTTAGGTGTTTTACTATGACACTGACAACCGTGTTGGAGCTTTTTTCAACACGGTTATCACTGTGTCTTTGATTTTTGCAGGATCTTCAGGCTGAGAAAGACACCAGTGAAAAACAACTGCTGGAACTGCAGAAGGCCGTTAACGAGACCAGGTCTCAGGTGTGTAGTATCTACTTGGGATTTAGTTCTTGACTCAACTTTGTCTACTGGTTCCAGTGGACATGATATGAAGGTTTTTGTTTTCAGAGCACAAACTCCCATATAGACAATTTTCTATATCTGGCTGCACTTTTACCCTAGAAACTATGGAATTCTGCACAAGTTCTTTAAGCAATTTTACTTTGTTTGTGTGAACCATCTGTTAAAAGATGATAATGTTGATTAAATAAAAACTAAACCACAACTCGTATACAATTATTAAACTGATACCAGAGTATCAAAAACATTTAACTTTCTAAACTTCTGAAAAGTTATGGAAAGAATTTTTCATTGATTGCTTCTTTAGAAGGAGCACATTTTTGTAGTCTTATTACTACTTTGTATATTTTTGTCTTGTTTATTGTTTGAGAGAGAGAGGTATTAACATGTAAATCTGATATGTACCATGACCAGTATCTGTTGTCTGCCTGTTTATAAAAGAGGCAGTTTTTTGTGTACATACCTATGGGATAGATTATTTCAGAAGGCAAAGCAAATTTGCAAATTACGTTTGATGCTTAAAACAGTTTCTTTATGAAAAAAGAATTGCTTTTTTGTTGTTGTTTTTTCAGTTTAGCCTCTGCCAATATGTATAAAAATATGAATTTGTTTCAAGACCACAAGAAAGCAACAGTACAACAGTAGACTTAAAATTACAGAGATTTCTCTGCTATTACAATAGAAATTATGCAGTCAGCCATGATGTTTGAGAAGGAAGACAGGTAACAGGGGGACCTTGAAAATGTGTATCTCTTGACTGCAAATTCCGTATATTGGAAGTAGGTGTCCTCACAGGATCTGAAACTAGCCATGCAAAACCCTACTAGAACTCTCCGACAAAAAGGCAAAGAAGCCTATGGTACAAAGCGAAAGAAACCACAGATGTGATGATCATGATTTGCAAGCTCATTTCAACCTAGTTGTCCAAACTACATTGAGTGAAATTGGGAGAAAAGAAGAATTACTGCATTATGTAAAAAAAAAAAAATTTTTTTTTAGGTATCCACATTTTGCTTAGAAATGATCATAGATTTTAAATCAAATGTTGCAGCAGCAGTACACTTACCAGTGGTTATCTCCCTGTAATTTCAGTTTGAAGTGGCCCAGTCAGAACTTGAAATTTGCCTCAGTAATCAGCAGTCCGAGAGCGCGAAACTCAAAGAAGTACAGAAGAACCTAGATGCTGCTACTTCGACTCTTAAGGATAGACTGGTGTGAGTGCTTTATCATTTGCTGATGTTTCTTTGTTGCTGCTTCTTTTAGAGAATGAAACAAAAACAACTGATTTTGCTGCTGTTCGTTTCTTGTTTTGTTGTTTGACGGTTGATAGGTGATTCTTATTTTTATTTGACCACCTTGTCCACACAATTAATTCTCAGTTGTGTATTTAATTATGCACACACTGTTGTTAGTAAATCATTGCATATATTATGCAAATCACTCCAATAATAATATGACTACAATTAATTAGTACAAACATCATTCTACTAACGGTAAGAAGTGTTTATTTTTGAAAAATATTGTGAAAAAAAAACAAAGCTAAAGTGGCTGCAGTTGTATTTTTTCTTTTGTGTTTAGGATGAACATTACTTTTGAAGTTAAGTTTAAGAAAATACTGTTTCCTAGCCTTCTACATAAATAATGTGCTAAGAACCAGAAGGATTTGTGGGAGAGCCATGGCAGGTGTATTCACAATACCTGCACAGGAGCAATAACAACATTATAAAATTCAGAAAGAAAAATCTTTGTTATAGAAGAGAAACCTGATACTAGTTCACAATGTTGTTTTTGCTTTATATCATATTACAAGCATTGTAAGTATCAAAGCTTACAAATCTAGTATTCTACTGTATGTATGAATTCTGTTTAGGGTGGGGCTGTACTTCACTGGACTGCTTGCTCTAGCATGGTTTTCTTCCACATTTGAAAATGACAAGCTCTAATAGGAATTTCTTTCTTAAGACAAATATCCCTTTCTA
Organism: Nautilus pompilius; assembly: GCA_018389105.1. Classification (NCBI taxonomy): domain Eukaryota; kingdom Metazoa; phylum Mollusca; class Cephalopoda; order Nautilida; family Nautilidae; genus Nautilus; species Nautilus pompilius. The sequence continues at coordinate 246,058 of JACATO010000296.1, read as the reverse complement.
ATTTCGCATTGGAAAAGGGGCTTATATCCTATAAGGGAGGAATGTTCATCAAGAAGAAACCAATTTTTGTTAACAAACTTATTAACATTTAGAACTGTCGATCACATTGTTACACTTAAAATCAGGAAAAGAAAAACTACATGACTTCCATGATGAATGAACTCTAAAATGTACCACACAAATACCATAATGAATTAAAGATAATAAAATTTATTGATTATGAAATGTTGCCAAACATATACACATGAATATTTTATCCAACTATATAAATTTATGTAAAACATTCCAAAAAAAATAAACATACCGATGTATACATATCTGGAACGAAATTAATGCTGCAATATGTCCCAAAATGGTTATTTAAAATCAATAGAAAATCAAACAAAAGTTACTGCAATCAGATCAGATCCAAGTAAAATAAGGTTTCAAAAATCATGCAGATTCATACTCTAGAGAAATAAACCAAATGCAAAGTATGATGTGGAAGATTCTCCCAAAGATTCTGAATTTTAAATCACTTTAACCACAAATTTATATCTGCACCAAGTCTTGGTTGGGTGATGCTGTAAGCCTGCAAATGATGATGGTTCCATAAATGCATTGTGATAAATTTGCTCTGGCTTGAAATAAAGGTGAAGGAAATTAAATAAAATTATTTCTCTCTCAAAATTGGATAATCTAGGCTGAGGCCAGGAGGCCTTATTGTAAATAAAACTTTGGCATGAAAAATAGTCAAGCGAAGCAATGCAGAGACTGTCAAGGAAAGCTGCATTCCCAATGCTAAAATACACGAGATGCAAGTGCAGGTTAGGAAAATTTATAACATTCCGGTCAAGTTACTACACTGGGAAATCAGAATGAAGAAGATTAATACAAAATGTGGAAAGTCACTAACAATTCATGTTGACTCTCGGGCTTGAAAAGTGCTGCACAAACAGGCGTGGATTTATCGTGAACAGCAGAAGCAGAGGACAGTATACCACAATCACTTAAAGAAAAATTTGAACTAATTACTTTGCTATTAAATCTCCAAATATATAATTAATTCCCTACCACAAATATGCTTAATTACATCTTTAAATAAGTGTTCTGAAGATTAAGAACAATAAAATATAGAATAACAACAACAGTATTAGTGCAGTAATGTATTCTAATACACTGATCATTGTTTGTAAAGTATAAATTGTAAAGTAAGCTTATATTAATTACTACATTTTTTATTTAATAACAATTTGAAGGATAGATCACATCTTGACTGTAAATTTCAAAACAAAAATACTAAGGTATTTTTACTGTATTTTTTGATTTGTTTTTATATATCTAAAGTTTTATATAGGATTTGTTTAGCTTTCTCACAAGACTTAAAGCTCCACATTTACTACAGTAAACTGTGTGAGAAAAACATTCTAAACCAGCATAGTTTAGAAATCTTAATATTTGAAAATTAATCAAAATATGTTCTGAGAAAAAACTAATAATTTTATATGGTGCTTTGTAATGACAAATCTGTGTCACTCCAACCCATGTGTGTTGACTAAATATAGAGCCAATTTAACACTAGCATTAACTGGTGCTTCTAGACTGGTGCTATAAGCATGGTAAAAAATTATGTATATGGAAGGTTAAGACTTGACGGGATAAGGCTTGTTTGTTTCTTTTTAAGTCGACTTGAAAAGTTGAAGGATATGATTCCAGAGATGGAACAAACATTGATAAAGACACAGGAGGAACTGAAGGTAGCAACATCAGCAGAGGAGAAGTCAGCAGTTGAGGTATAGATTACATTTCATTACTTATCACCAGAGTAGAATTTATATGGAAAAGTCTTTGAGACCAATTTTTTGAATTGTCACAACAGATTCTTTTGTAGTAAAGTCTTTCTGTCGATAGACCAGCTGTATTGAGAGATTGGTTGTTGTCTTCAGGAAAGGTTTTACTGTGGTTATCAAAAATATATCTCTGCAGTTTTTTTTTTTTGGTGGGGGTAGATCTTTGTTCTTAAGATAGATGGTACATAGGTTATGTCCTTGTAAGGCTGCCAATTGAAAGTGTATGTACAATGTTTTGTGTTGATTTATAGCAGGACATTTGCCTGAGTAGGACACCTGCCACAAAAACGTCTACCATTCATGTTGATTGAGGCCATTTGATCAGTGGTACAAACATGCTTGATACTGAATGGCTGTTTGTAATACTAATTTCTGTTGCAGCTGCGAACAGTAAGGATGAAAGCTGAAGAAATGAAGGCTTCCATGCAAGCCTCAAAAAGCAAGGGAAGTGTCTTAAAATTCCTGATGGAGCAAAAAAGAAGTGGGAAGCTTCCGGGGATACTGGGTCGACTAGTAAGCTTTGCTCATTATATATATATACATAAGATTAAAGTGAAATTTCACATAGTACATCATTCATCTTCAACACAAAAGCACTCAACCAAAAGGAAATATACAGCCACAGCCAGGCTAACAGATCACTGTGTATATGTGTAAAGATTGGAGAATAAGTTAGCTGGTGATTGAAATTGGGGTGGGGTCATTTAATTAATAGAGAAATAGAAGTCTGATCACTGAGTACTGGTTTGAGATTTCAGTTTGTTTTGTTTTTTTTACTTAGAATCAGCACAGACTGGCCAAGACCCTGCCATCATCTACTTCAAATTGATCCTTGGTTTATGCAAATTCCCCCCAAATGCAACTAGATAAGATAGTACAAGCAAACCCTTTCGTTATCAGAAAACATTTTCCACAACAACAAAAAGTTTGTTTTAATTAGAAAAAAAACAAAACAAAAGGCTAGGTACACTTATGCTGAACTTGTTTTATCTCTCTTAGTGGTGAGATGAGAATTTACAAATTAATTTAAATTTAAAAAAAAACAAAAGTCATTACCCCCCTGATTGATATTCTGAAAGATTTGTAGGAGACCCATGCCAGATGTATCCATGGCACTATTGCAGTATCAATAATATTAAATTTGTAAATATTTTGTTTTATACAGAATAGAACTCTGATTTGTTAACTAGCTATCTGTTATACTTTTGTTTGCAAGAAGACAAACATTGTAAACATTCAATAACTTTAAATTAAATCCATGTATTTTACTGTATATGTTGTCACTTGTATGAATCTAAACTTGTATAGACAAATTATTCACCGAGTTCTTTTGTGTCAAAGATGGATGTTATGCAGAAATTCTACATTTATTCTTCTCTCTCTCATTTTCATTTAAAGCTTAAAGTTTGGTTCAGCTAAACCAATCATTGATTGATTATCAGCTTTTCAGCTTATTTTTTAGACAGATTACTTGAAATTTGATTGAGTGAGGGACCCCCTCATTACAAAATGAAAAAAATAAGATGATTATTTCTGAGAAATATGAAGGACGTTGTATATAATTAGTTGTTGATTATGAAAATTAACATCAGTGTTTAGTATGAAAGTTGTTCTGACCAATTACTGGTTAGTCAGGTGGACATTTCTGGGTATAAATCCCAGGTGAATTCAGAAGTAATCCAAACTCTTACATATCATCTACATAGATGTATGAAAGGGGTAATACAAGCTGCATTTTTTTTTTTTTTTAAGGGTGACCTTGGTGCCATTGATGAGAAGTATGATGTGGCAATATCCACTGCCTGTGGTGCTCTGGACAACATTGTTGTTGATACCATTAACACAGCTCAAAAGTGTGTGGAGTTTTTGAAAGCTCAGCAGATAGGCTCAGCAACATTCATTGGTTTGGATAAAATGGGCAGGTGGCAGCAGTATGTGACAAAGAAAATACAGACGTAATTTTGTTTTTGTTGATAACATTTTCCCTCTAAATCTACATTATTTGAAGTCTGGAAATCTTAAAACACCTGTATAATAAAAACTGTGACCTTGATTAATGTCTACTTCTAGGTCAAAGTCCTTATTGTATTCTGCATACAGATAGTCTCACAAATTTATCAAAAAATACATTCATGTCAGAAACTGTTTTGCATTACCAGATTTATTTCTCCTGAATTATTAACAATTAGAAAGATAATTTGGGCGAGGTGTTAAAGAATACAGGTAGTCTTACAAATTTGTTTCACGTATTATAAAAAACACAATTGTGGTTGTCAGGAGAGTAACATTTGAAATTGTTTTTTTCTTCAATGTATAATGAAAATCTTCATCTGAAAAATTAATGGAGATTTACTTTGTTTTTGTGCTTGCATGCTGTTTGATGATCATAAAGAAATGTATTATTGCTAGAGGTTTGGGTATGTTGAGAATAGCCATGAAAGGATGTGAGCAGCTGAGATTATCCCTCCCCTATTTATTAAAGATCTATGGACGTAATTTGTGGGTTTGTGTAAGTTGTGCAGTTTTAATTCCTAATTATTTTGTTTTAATTTAGGCCAGAAAATGTCTTGCGCCTCTTTGATCTGGTAAAGGTGAAAGACACTGCTGTTTTGCCCGCATTTTATTTTGCCCTGCGAGACACCTTGGTAGCAGATGATTTAGACCAGGCTACAAGGATTGCATACGGAAAGACTCGTTACAGGGTGGTCACATTACAAGGACAGCTGATCAGCATAGCAGGTGAGCTGTCTGTTATTGCTAAGAATTTTTTGTGCATCTTAGAATGAAAGGACATAATTGGCCCTAGTTTTCCTGTGTAAGAATGCACAAGTTGAAGCCCTAATATTGTGCTTTTCTAACTCTGGGAAAAAGGATTTTTATTGTATATTTACCAAAAAAACTGTTTTACAAATTTGCATATTAAAATGGCACCAGATGTTTCAGTATTCAAAGATTTTAATATCCTTGTTCAGCAACCATGGCCAGTATATTCATTTACCTCAACAACATCCTCAGTCTATATTGATAGATAGTATCATATATTCATAAACCACCTGCCATTTAGTGAGACATCTTTTTGTATTTACTATTGTTATTCAGTCACAGTGGATAGACAGTCATTTAATTGATTTTAGGTTTGATGTATTAATATGCTTTGAGAGTTGGTTCTTTAGCTAAATTGTCATCAATATTAAGTAGATAAGAAACTTCATGGAATGGATATTTATTTCTTTGTAACAAATTTTAATGTCATTTTTCTTATTTTTTTTGGCATTTAATGATTTGCTTTTTAAACACAGTATAATTTTTACTTTAACCCGAGTCCTGTCTGTAATGAAATGAAAATGAGAAATAGCTAGGAAAATGCTTGTTGTCATAGCAGTCTTGGGTGAAATAAGTTTCCTGTTTTTTTTTTATTGGTTAAAACCACCATTTGTGACGGTACTATCCAAAGTCTATGTATTGACGACCAGCGCTGTGGGTAATGTGCTTTGAGAATTACTTTATTGACAACCACGTGCTAAACAATTGCTGTTGAGGATCAATATAATGAGTACTAGAAGGACTAGAGTTAATTTTTCGCAAGTCTGCACTAAAAAAAACTCTTGGGTGCATGATTTTATTGCACTATAAATGTGATTCTCTTGTACAACTAGTTTAATCTTAATGCTCGGGTGGTTGGGAATACCTAATACAAAAACATTAAATTATTTTAAGTTAAAAATATAAATAATTTTTTTAATAGGTACAATGACTGGTGGTGGAACAAAAGTTTCCAGAGGTCGGATGGGATCTTGTGTGATTCAGGAATATAATCTAAAGGAACTTGATGACACTGAGGCTCACCTGACCAAGGTAAAGCAATACTGGATGAGACCTAATCTTTAGTTTAAAATAAATTTAGATATTCTTCACTTCATCTTACTACTACAGATTTCCTCAAATAGAAAAGACTGAGGAAAATTCATGTATGGGTTTGCTGAGACAATGTCATGGCTGACCAAGAAATAGTCAGAATTTTGGGTCATTCAAATCTAGCACATTCCACCCAGAGACAGACAATGGGACTGTTATCAAATAGTAGTAAATTTTTTAAACTCTCTCTCTCAGATTAATTCACACTTGGACAACAAATTGTGTAGTTGACAGGCCAGTTTTATTAATTTATTTCAAACAGAGCCTATCAGTTTTAGCAAGCTTACTGATCAGCTCTAGGCAGTGTAAACTGTTGTATTCCATTGTCTTTATTTAACAAAATTGCTTAGCTACAGAGTGATGTGGCCCTAATGGCATACTATTTGTTTGTTGTACTTAAGATTACAGAGATTTCCAAAAACAACCGAGTGAAGAAAGCTTCACTGGAGGAGAAGATTAATCAGCTTCAGCAAGAACTAAAACTGCTGAATCACAACTCTAAAAAATGGACACTGGAAGTAAAGGTATGACATAAGCAGCTTTAGTTTTTTTGTTTGTTTTTTTCATTTGTTATTGTTTTCTCAATAAGTCTTCTCAGCTAGTAACTGAGGTTTTTTGTTAAATGGGAAGATGCTGAATGATAGTACTTTTAACATAGCTGATATGCATTAACTAACCTAGGCATATTTGTAGTGTGAAGAAATTAATTTTGTTTTAAAAAGACTACAAAGAAGTGTTTTTGATGGGGATTAACCAAAAAACAACAACCCCCTTTACTTACTAAAGCAACCAAGAGGAACTTGTTTTATAATTTTATTTTTTATCAAAAATACGTTCATGTCAGAAAGTTTTGCATTACCAGATTTATTTCCATGAATTATTATTAATTAGAAAGATATTTTTGGGCGGGTTTAAAGGAAAGTCTTAAATATTTTAATCAGGCTCTGGAGGAGCAGCAAGAATCACTGAGCAAGCAGAGTGAGCAGCAAGAGGAAAGACTAAAAGCTGCTGCTCCTGATGAAAAGCAGAAGAAAGAACTGCAAAGTAAAGTTTCTGAGTACAAAAAAGGTTAGTCTTGTATGTGCAAAGTATCCTTGGGTTGCACCCAGGGCTTTACCAATTTTTTTATATACATAGAAGTACAGCCATCAGAAGGAGAGAAAGTTAGGCTGTTAACAGAGAGAATATCATGTCTCATCAATAATATTTTTATTTGAAACATTTTTCATTTTGTGAATAATTAAATCAGTTTTCACATTGAATTGTTATTTGCATAGACAAAATTTGTTGCAAGAAATGTAAAATCTTTCTAATTGCTAGTGTCTTTGTGTATTTCAAAGAAACAACTTGCCTGTCAATTTAACTTGACTATTTTTTTAAAATATGTTAAAAGAAAAAAATAAACAAAACAACAGACATTGAAAAAAATGCACAAAATTAAGCTGATTGTGTCATAAGAGTCACTAGAGGTTTATGTACATGCAAACAGAAAAAATCATCTATACATGGACAGAAGTGGGGAAAAAATACTGCTGTATTTCGGATTGTCGTCATCAGCCATATGCTGGCTGGCTGGCTGGCTAGTTTTGTTGGCACATTTTTTTTTTATCTTGGATTATTTGTGAAAACTTGGTATGAATGAGTGCCATTCAAAATCAACTACCTGCAGTGTGATGACATATTTGCCAAATTTTTAGGGCTTAAGTACTGCATTGTGAACTCTGACATTTAAATAAGACAATGCCAGGGAGCTGCTGTATGTGCCTTCAAGATCTGTTATGGTTGGTTCAGATGTGTCACGAAAATCCTTCAAATATATATTAGGGCTTAAATTTATGTTATGGGGCATTCATGCCATATGATAAATTTATTGGCTATAACATGTTGAATTTGTTTGGAGATTGTATTAGTGAGAGCTCCCGTGCTGCACTGCAATAACTAATTCAAATGGCAAACAAGTGTGAGCATCTTTTGAAAGATCAACTGATCTTGAAATTTCTGTGAAGGGAGGTATCCTGACCCTCCATACTTATCAAAAAGTAACTAAACATTTTGGAACAGAAAATGCTGCACCAGATGTTTCAGTATTCAAAGATTTTAATATCCTTGTTCAGCAACCATGGCCAGTACATTCATTTACCGCAACAGCATCCTCAGTCTATATTGATAGATAGTATCATATATTGTTTGAGACTGGTTTGCAAGCTTTTTAAAAGGATGATAACATGAACTGGATGATAAACAAATATCCTGGGTCATTTCTTGTTGTTGTTGTTGTTGTTGTTGTTGTTGTTACTGCAAAAAACATTCTAGGGTCATGGGCATTGTTCTGGTAGGTGGTGGAGGCAAGAGAATGTTTCCTATACGTAAGATCACTAGGCTTTCAGTAATGGTTCATTGAGGTGAAAGTATCGTGGGAAGCTCAGTTGTCTCAACATTTGCACTGAACTCCATGTGGTGTATGTTAAACATGGAAATATCTTCCTACAACATATTTTGACATGGGATCAAACAGATCTAAACAGTGGAATGGAAAGAAATTTAAAATCCAGCCCATACATAGCATACTTTGGGACATGAAGGAGATCGTTTACTAAGACTGTTATATAATCTCCTATTTTACTGTCAAATCTCTATCAAATCATTTCTGTACACGGCCAATAAGGAAAATGGCTGCTTACTATGTATGAATTATTATTATATTATGACAAGAATGTAAAGTTATTTGTGATGTGTTAATTATAGAAACTAGTCATCTTGTTAGTAGAACCAACCTCAGAATGTTGCATATTAGAGTGAACTTTTGTAGATTGTGCTATCTAAAAGAAACAGCAATATTAATTAATTCAGGTTTGATTCTACACCAGGATAATGTTTGTCCACACATGATCCTTGTAAGTTGGAAAACCTTACAAGGATTGATGTGGGGTGTTTTACATCTGTTTAGTTTCGATTTAGTCTCTAGAAATTATCATTTGTTGGGCCATTAATGGAAAAGATAATCACTTTGGAATAATTTATAAATGCCAGATTGAAAACATTACACTGCAGCAAGAATTATTTTTATTTATTCTTTTATTTGGTTATTTATTTTCAAAATGTTAATATTCTTTCTTAATGTAGTGTACACAGAAGCAGCAAATGCGGCATCCAAAGTTGAAGCAGAAGTTCAAAGGTTAGATTGCAGAATTCTTTTATTCTTCATTTACTTATTTTAATCATACTTCACTTCAAAACCTCTGCAGTACTTGCCCAGGGGTTGAAAACTGTTGGTCCAAGGAGTTTTCTCTTGTACCAGAAACAACACATCAGTGTTTCAGGGATCAAGTAAGACCACTAATCATGTATATGTTTTCAAAGGATAGAGAATTTTTAACATTTGTTTCAAGTCTCACAACTGAATCTGTTTTTACTGTAAAATTTTGGTATTGCAAGAGCATAGCTTTAAATGTTAAAATATTCACTGAAGACATTTTTTAAAAATCTCATATTTATTCTATCTTAAACTAATTGCAGATAAAAGAAAAGAATTTTTTAATCTTGATTTGGGGGATTGATCTCTTTTTTTGTCTTTCCATGCTGATAAATAACAAACTAATATGTATGGTATCAAAATTAATACAGTATGTTTAAAATTATATGGAATGCAGTCAAAATTACTTACAACTACAAAGTTGTTCTTAGGAAGTAATAAACATAAGCACAATAAGTTTTAAATGTAAAAAAAAAATGTTTGTCTTGAAAGCTAGTCTTGTTTTAATCTTAATGCAAAGAAGAATGGTTCATATAACAAGTCCATTTTTAGGTTGATTAAATATTAACATTAGATAACTATTTTTATATTCTTTTGTCCAAAGTGGTGGTACAGCCGGTGCATTTCTTGCAGATTTCACCAAACAGATTATGGATTTTGGTGGTGGAAATAAACTGAAGGTTGTCCAGTCTCGAGTGGATGCTGTCTCTGCCCAGATTGATCAAGTTACTGGTGACATTACTAAGGCCAAAGTGTCAGTGAAAACATCTGAAAGGTCAGATTTGTGCTCATTTGTCACTATTTTATGATAGAGCGAGAGAGAGAGATGAGCTTAAACTCTCCTCCTCTCTCTCTCTCTCTCTGCATGTTTATCTGCATCAAAAGTAGTGTATAAAATGTAGTTATAGGGGATTCAAGATTTTAAATATTTGGAAATAGTGGTACTGTTTTAAAATTTCTTTTCACCAGCCAAATCTATTCCTATTCACTAATGCTTGTGGTTAAAAACTCCATTAGGGCCTAGCAATGACAATGCATAACAACTTTTTTCTACTTTCCCTGACTTTTCTTTTCTTTTCTTTTTTCAGAAATCTGAAGAAGGCTCAAGTCAAGTTGAAGTCTATTGAAGAGGAAAAAGAAGAGTCATGTCAAAAAATGAAGAAATTTGAAAATGAATTAAAGAACTATGAAGTTGGTGCTCAAGAAGTTTTGGATAGCTATCGAAAAGCTCAGGTAATGCATAGTACTGCGCAAACACAACTACTGAAGAAAACTTTTATGCCAGCCACAGAATTTTAAGTAATAAAACCTTTTAAGGCCTCCTCCAATTCATTTCTTTTTTTTTACTTTTCCAGAACGCCATGAAGGAACTAGAAGTGGTGCTGAAAAATGTGAAAATGGAACTTGCTAAAATTGAAGAACAGGAGAACACTATGAAGCAAGAAAATATAGAGATAAAACACCAGGTTGAAAAATATGAAGACATTGTGAAAACAAACAACATTAAAATAAAACACTGGGAAAAGGAGGTACTGAGGCACTCTAGCAATTTAAGGCTGCATTAAACCGACAGTTTTGGCAAGGCATGGTCGGGGAAACTGACTGCACACATTACAAAAATAAGTTGTTTTTGTTTTCTAACAAAACATTGAATTAAATAGCTCTGCCTTGCACCCTTTTAGATGCATTGGGTTCACCTGGTGATAGATTTTTTTTTTTTTTTCGATGGTCTTCAAAACAAAACCCCAAAGCTTGGTATGAGCAAAGTCTTTTTATAAAATTGTGTTTAAAATAGACCATTAACATCTACTGGGTCTTGCATGATATTTACTCAAAACAGTTAATAAACATGCTGGAAATAGTTCAAATACGACATTTGCTGGTAAGATATGTTTGTTAATTCCAAGTTCCTTTTGGCTTTATTGAACCTGGTCTTAAACAATGATCAAAAACTTTAATCTTTTCCCATTCGGGAAATGCAATATTTTACATGCACAAATGTGGAGACAATTTCCAAGATGGCTGCACAAAGTTCACTTACCTGATTAAAACTATTTAAAACCATTAAGCGAAATGACTTTTCAGTAATCCAAATGATGAAAGGAAAAACTCAATTTATAGTGCAGAAAGTGGAAAACAGAGTAAAATCACTCACTTGTAGTCACTGTCCGTTCTCATGTTCATTAAAACATCCCATTTTGTACAGGGAAATGGTGCAGAGCTGGTCTCCACTCGAGCCTGAAGGGGTTTTGCAACTATTCCCGGAACACAGCACATGGGCTCTTTTCCTCCCCTTTATCCTTTATCCTTGCCAGGATGTGGTGGTCTTGGTTGTCAGTACACTTGGCTGTCACTCTTGGTTGCCTTTGGAACAGAAGCCATTCCTCAAACCCTCTTCGACGTCCAGTTGGAAATCTTTGCGGGTGTAGCACTTGTTGCACCTTACTTGGATTCCCTTCTGGCCTTTGGTGGATTCAGAATACACTACAAAGGCATGGGCAATGCATCAGGTGTTCTAAAATGCTATCCGCATCATATGCACTTAACCACTGCCGATGTTGATGCTGGGTATCGTGTAGCTGCTGAAGTTCAGGGTCTAGCCATTGTGCACATCAGCTGCTGCCCACACCTTCAGGTCTCTCTTGATTTGTTTTGATGGAGAGGAACTGCATCATTTGGCACCTGCTCTTGAAGGCCAACATAGCCTTTATGATGCTAATCATCTTGTGTGGCTGTTATTTGGTCTTAAATTTCATCCCTCATTAATTTTGACAACCCTGCCATTCTCCAGAAATCCTCACTGGCTAGAACAGAATGAAATGGAATTAATGATAGTTGTATGCCTATATGTAGAAATTACTAAGAATAATAGATGCTTATTCTGCCCGGATACTTTATTTGTCATAAAATGCAAAGGGAATTGACCACTTTTTTTTTTTTATTTTGTTCCAAGAACCATTTAATTTTATATTCACCTTTCTTGGACCCCTATGACTCATTTCACTTATTATGTAGTTGTGACTCTGTTCCCAAAGACTGCATTATATCTAGAGACTACTGCAATTAATTTTAATAAATTTTTTTTTTTAGTTGCAAAATCTTGCCCTTCATAGTATTGGTGGTAATGAGCCAGAGGCCTTACCAACCTTCGCACCAGAAGATCTAGAGAACATCAACAAGGAAAACATCCGTTATGAGATCACTATCCTAGAAGAAAGACTGGTTCATATGAAGCCAAATATGGCTGCAATAAATGACTATAGAAAGAAGGTAAAGAATGGCTCATCGGTTGGCTGAGATCTCTATTTTTATATCCACCTTGATGTTTTTATTTATTTATTTTACAGCTCTCTAATTTAGACCACAGAAAAATAAATATCTTTTTAACACAACTTTTTGCTTTTTTCTAGTCAGTTGCTTCTTAGGCATTTCTAAATTTTTGAGTTTTTATGCCCTGCTTGTAGGAGGAGTTATACTTGAAAAGAGTGGAGGAGATGGACCAAATTTCAGAGGTGCGAGAAACGCAGAAGGGCTTCTACGAGGAGATGAGAAAACAGCGTCTTGATGAGTTCATGGCTGGGTTCAGCATCATCACGAACAAACTGAAAGAGATGTATCAAATGATCACCCTTGGCGGTGATGCTGAGCTAGAACTTGTAGATTCCCTTGACCCATTCACTGAAGGCATAGTGTTCAGGTGAGCTTGTAAGATTGTTTTCAGAAATGCACACTATTTACTTTTAAGCTTTATCTACTAGAGCTGTTTAGATAAAACCCAGCCAGATAGAATTACAGCAATTTTATTTTCAGCTGGGTTTCATTTTAATGTTACCAGTATAGTTTTGTTTTGCTGCCATCAACTTAAGAAACATTTTAGCCCTTCATGTACCACATGTTTTTGCCTTACCTATTGAATTGGCTATATGTTTAGTCAACACACTTGTAATGCAAAAAATGTGGAGTTTTAGCAGTAGGCAGATTTTCTGTTATAAAAGTTATTAATGAGAAAACTACTTGTGTTACAACTCTTATTGCTCAATTTGTTTTGAAGGGTAGCAGAGGCAGAAGGTTAAGAAGTCTCGTCTTTAAAATAAATATCAGTGCTTTCATCATAATTTACCAATCATACTGTACCTTTTAGCTTAGGAGAATTCTTCTCTGTTTTGCATGGCAAAAAAATACTTTTTAATTTTCGGTCCAAACTAAATATTTTGAAATGGTAATATTTCATATCTTAAAATGAATCTTGTTTAAATCTGCATGCCAATGTTGATGCACAAGGCTTTGGTTTCTTAAACTAAGCAGAGTGAAACAGGGTGTGGAGGTTAGTCACATGCCTACTGCATTAAGTCCCTACTAGAAAACTTCATTTTTAGATGTGAGAAATCAAAGAGCCCAGAGAAAATACATGTGGCTGGCTGGGAAAGAGGAGCAGGAAAAAATCATGTTTAGGAGGTAGGCCAGAGTCTGGTAGTCTACCAATGACTACTTCCCTGTAATGAATCTAGTCTGTGGAAACAATTCAAAGATACAGACTGATTAATAAGCTTGAGAGGGCAAATTTGTTTAGTTCTGATTTGCATGAATCTTGAAATAAAATTTTCTCATAAGCGTTTTTTTTTTTTTTTAAACTGATTCTCTTCAGCGTAAGGCCTCCAAAGAAGTCTTGGAAAAATATCTCTAATCTATCTGGTGGAGAAAAAACACTCAGTTCCCTGTCTCTTGTGTTTGCTCTACATCACTTCAAGCCAACACCCTTGTACATCATGGATGAAATCGATGCTGCTCTGGACTTTAAGAATGTATCCATTGTTGCCAATTACATCAAGGTACAGTAACTATGGAGATTAGCTGAATTGTCTGTCTTGCACACACAATCAAAGGTGTGAAGACATTTCAGTGGAAATGCTCCACAGAAAATGTGTATAATAATAATAACATCCAAATTTTAGAAGCAAAAAAAATAACACCACTACATCTTTTATGACAATTTTTTTTTTTTTTCAATATTTTATAGACCTATAAAAAGTCATCTTTAACAAGTAATGCATGTAGTCCTATTTTTAACCAGTACAGAAGATATTAAAATGGTTTAAATTAAGTAGCTTTTTGTGAAATTTTCTGTCGGACTTCTGAGGTAACAGAATGGTTGGTTGTAATTTGTTTATTAAAATCATTTTCTTACTAAAAAAGTATTAATGTCTGCAAAACGCTGACAAAGAAAAAACATTTAAGGTTCAACGAAATAATGTGGTGTTTCACTTTTAGAATATAATCTTTTTGCTGGTGGTGGTTGGTTGGTTTTTTTAAAACATTGTATGGGACTTTTGCCTATCACATTAGTTCTCTCTACATGAAAGAAAGAAAAATGAAACCTGACACCACAATTATACCATGTCTTTGCTCAGATTTGTTTCATTCTATTTATGCTGTTGAATAAATTGTATTATTGCATTTAAGTGATGTACTAATAGACATTCAAATGTAATCTGGGGGCTGGATGTCATTACAGTGTTGCTGTTTCAGCCAGGTTTGGTCTGATCAACCCTAGTATTAATTTTTTCAGTTTTGGGTAATTTATCATCTTAATGGTACATAATTTTCATAGTTTTTTGTTTCATGTTTTCTTCTGGTGGTGCTTTTTATTTACTGAATTCTCTGTTCCACATGTTTAGATTTTTGTTTGTTAGATGTTGTTTCTGGGAAAACCAGAGTTTTTGTTGGCTTTCACGTAAGACATTTGCTAGTAGAAATTTCCTTGTTTTTAATACTAACAGTGAAAAGTGCCTAACTTAATTAAATCTTTTTTTCCTCTCTCTCTGCAGGAACGAACTAGGAATGCCCAGTTTGTCATCATCTCACTGAGAAACAACATGTATGAACTAGCTGACCGTCTCGTTGGCATTTACAAGACTAACAACTGTACAAAATCAGTCACCATCAACCCTTTCACACTCTCATCCAACTCTGCATGAATTGTGTATACTGTCAACATTTTAATGGAAACCAGAGCTAGTTAATAATGTGTGCAAATAGTGACGTTTTCTTTAACTTTATAAATATCTGAAAATAAAATATCTACTTCTATATATTTTTTATCTTTCTCACACATGCACACCAGTTTTAAGTCAAAACCTTGGGGTTTTTTTTTTTGTTTTTTATTATTATTTTTTTTTTGGTCATTTTAAAATCATGCACTGGATCAAAAAGTTATGCTTTCCATCATGATAATCTTGCTCTTGATAATGTCTTTCAACCAGCATTCTCGGAACCTTGATTTTCCTGGTCTGGAATAAACAAATGTTTCATTTTTGTTGAAGACATTGCAAAAAAAAAAAAAAATTCTATGCTTATTTTTGGAAAATAGTAAATTTTTCTTTCTTTCCAAGTTTCTTTTTTTTAAAAAAGTAATATGCATTAGTAAGAATTTAAATGCCATGCCAATAAATTCCTGTTTACATACATATGAGTTTGTCACTAAAGCCTTTGCTCTTGATTGAGATTCTCTCTCTAAGTTTTTGTTTTGTTTTCTTTTCATTAAAAAGTATAAAACAAACTTACTGATGTACCAGCCTGTTTGTCTCAAATATGTAGTAAACATCTATGGGATATGACTGTAAAAGAGTTGAACAGTTAGTAACTTATGCTGTATACAATGTGCAATCTCCAGTGTGAATCATACCAACAATATGACGAGTTGCTGATGCTGAACACTATGAGTTCAGTCCTCCATCCAGATTGGGTGGGGAAGAACATCTCTATTTCTGTACTTGTTCTACTAAAATTTTATTTTGGTTTGATGATGGCCGTGTACATTTTAAATGTTTGTAAGGATATAAAATTTTTAAAAACCATCAATAAACATGTAAACTTCAGAGCTTGGTTATTACTTTATTTATTCTTATTTAATGTGGCACACAGTACAGTCACATGCCACAATCTGGGAATTAAGATTTTGATCATAACCAAGTGCTTCAATAAATGAGGTGTTGGACAGACTGCTTCATAAAGAAACAGAAATGAGCTACAAGTTCTGATGATGATAGTTTCTTTTTTAAGTGACAAAACCTTGACACTTTAAGGATCTTTGTAGGAAAAGTACCTTTTTATTTTGTTTGGGCATCATCGTGAGAAAAGTTATTTAATTTCAATACTTCAGTAAAAGATTCATTTTTGAGGAATGACAACAAAAGCCATGATGAATTGACTTAGTTTGGTGCAGATGAGTAAAACTGCAAAGGGCAGAACTTCTGAACTAGCTTATATGATGGAGAGATTTTCCAATTTAGTTTGCTGAAGTTGACTGACTGAGTTTAATGACTTAAGAAAATTTCATCACCTTAGATTTAAATGATTGCTTTATGATTTAAAGCATTAAGACGATGTGTGCTATGTTTAAGTAAATATATAAAAATAATACCTTTGGCTTGATTTTGGAAACTTGAAGAGTGAAATATATGCAAGCAGTTGCTCGAGGAATTGGTTTTCTGCGAGTTGGTAAGCTCCACTTCACCTGAAACCTGTAGCGGTTGTCATATTCATATTCATCCATATGGAGAAAATCTATGCAGTATAGCCAGTTTTCATCAAAGTCCCATGTCTGTTAAAATTGATGTTTTAGATTTTTAGAGTTTTTTTATTTTAATGTAAACATAAACTTGCTGCAAAACTTAAATCTGAAATTGCTGTGTGAAATAACTTAAAAAATTCTAATAATGAAATAAAACTTTGGAATTTAAATATAAAATTATTATAATATAAAACAAGCAACCAATTGGTTTTTTCAACTCATCTAGTTATATGCAAGCTGATGTTCTGATTTAACCAACTAGACTTCTATAAAAAATGTAAGTTAGATAATACTTTGATTTTAACTTGCAAGACAAAAAAAAAAGAAAAGAAATTCACAGTATTAACACACTATTTTGGTTAGTTAGTTTACTACTATCTACCTAATAGATTTTTTAAAATTTTCATTATAATGGTAAATGAGGAATTCATTTAACTGTTTGTCCCAATTAGAATATTATTATACCACTTGACTTTAACCATTTAATCAAGCTTCAAAATCTTACCGTTATAAATTCTTTGATTTTGCGTTTAGCATTCTTAATTGCAAAATCACCGATGGAAAGCCAAGAAATGTTTTTCACCTGGTAATTATTATCTGACATGTAATAAATTTGACCAGCATTTTCATAGCTCTCAAAGACATCATTTATGACTTGGTCAGTTAGCCGGTGAGCTTCTTCAGCATAGTCTTGGATGTTCGACATAGACATACTGCTTTAAGATAGCGAAATCTAAAATTAAAAAGGAATAACGTAACTAAAATAAAATTGACTAGAACAACACCTGAAATACACATTTCTGGTATTATTTTGTCTAGCATATTGTGAACTATATAACTGACATGTAAAGTTGTCATATTTCACATTATTTGGAGGGTAAGTGGTTAAATCAAAATAAAAGGTTACAGCATGAAACTGACAAACCAGAGATTTTCAGTTTACTATGCAGTCTGAAATGTTTATATTTCTAGTTGTGAATCAACTAGTAAGGAATTTAAGTTAAACTGTCAAATGAAATATTAAGGTATTTAGATTTCAAGAATTGATGATATTTATTGTTTGCAATGATGAATTATTTTTCTTGGTTTACTGATTTCTCAAAATAGGAAATGGGATGCCAGCTTATTCAGTACTTTGGAATTTTGTAGGCTCTCCAGTTGGCTTCTGTTCCAATGTAGGATCAACAAACTGTTGGCTGAATAATAAATAATATTTTACATTTTGTGAGAAACATGCAGGGCTTTTGTTCATTCTGTTTCAAAGAAGTTCACCTTTTAAATGAAACTTCAGAGACTTCTACCACAAATTACAACTGAGAATTTATAAATGTTTCCATTTTTCAGTTCTGAACTATTTCACTTTTTGTTTGAATCAATACAGATGTTCATATTTTATTACAAAATCATCAAAATGGTTGATTGTCACTCTTCGTTAAAGTAAATAAATTCTTAGTGACTGCTTAAAATCTAAAATAATTCCTTCCTTTGTATTCTTTTTTTTCCTAGTATCTATTCTACTGTTGACTTCAAACTTCATGCAATATCAGTGCCATAGCTAAAAAAATTATCCAGGGGAGGTCAAAACATTACAAATTTTCTGTATGCCAGGTATGTGAAATAGGTGCCAGTTAATGTAATGTTTTACTCTTACAGTTTACATCTGCATTTGAAATTTGTAAATTATATACCAGATAGCTGCAGCATGACCAAATATTTTACATTTTCATGGAACAAAGTCTATAAAGTGGGGGGAAAATCCAACTAAACATTAAAATATCAGACAATTTTCTGTGGATATTTGTTATTTTGCAAACACAAGAGAGACTAAATTTATGGAACGGAAAGAAAAACGATGCATATATTGAAAGCTAGTAAACATAATGAATCTTTTAAAAAGGTAAATCAAAACGTATATGGTGTACCTGCAAAAAGAAAACAGTGGCCTTTAATCAAATATCTTGCTCGTTTTGTTTTCCTACTGTTGCTATAGAGACGGGCGCACATTCATGCGCTAAATCAAAACAAGTGTTACAACGTAAACATTACAATTGTGATGATGGCAGCAATTGGTTCATCTCATGAGACATGCGCACTAATGTAAAATCTTTATGATGGCGGGTGAACTTGAAGAGTATGTTAGCAAGAAGATAACGTGCTGCGATAGTTTGCTTAGGTTGAGAGAACGCGTGCGTCATTACATTGATAAGGTTTGTGTTTTAAAAAGGATTGTGTTATTTTCTATCAATAAGTACTAAATCAATTAAAAACCTGTCGCTGCTAACCTAATCTGGTGCTTTATAAAAGAAGTAAGCGTTTTCCGACTGTGGCGTAATATTAAACTTTTACCAGATCGAGATGAAAGTCTGAAGTACGTGAGAATAACATCATAGTGTATAATATTTTACTTTTTATTTTGTACTTGTTTATGTGCGGAAAATCGCTTGTTACTGTTTGTCAATACTCGAAATAATTACTAAAATACGAATTCAAATAAAAGTTCCACTCTGCTTCTCAGTCTTAGCTCTTGATCGATGGCTCTGGCATCGTCGGGCTGTCATTTTAACGTCTTATCTTTTATAAGATGCAGTTATTTTTCTTTCTATGTTGTTTTAAAATATAACGAAAACATTAAAAAAAATTATACTTTCTATTTTTAATTATTAAATCTAAGTTTCTTCAATTTGATAATTAACAAGTTTTTTTTTTTTTTTAATTTTTTTTCTCCCAGCATCATTATGACTCGGCTGTGTTCTGGGCGGACAAAGCTGTCTCTTTGTCAAGTGGTAAGTAACTGACTTGATTGCTGTAGGGCTAACTGAAATGCGTCCTTTGTCAAACTGATACAAATATACTGCAATAATAAAAAAATAAAAATAGCCAGTTCTCTCTGTGAAAGCGAAGACACTTGCCAGAAAGAGGTGCGTTACGCATTCTCAGTTTGACTACTGGGGTGTGCCACTTATGCCATTTTAGGTTAAGCTGAAACAACCATGTCAGTTTTAAAAATAACTGGAAATGCATTACCCGTGACCCCATATATGTGTACACTTCCGTTAACACGTGTACAGTTGTAGAGTCAGGAACTAACTGTGGGCACCCAGTACATGTGTGTATATATGTATATATATATTCTCAAAAAAGATTCAGAAGCTTACAGATGACTACCATGCAATGCAATTGCATTCCCTTGACATTATATCAGTGACACAAATGTACAAGCATTTTTGGATGAACACGTTACTGGGAGGTGGATGGAATGACATAGATCACTATACTACTGCCATACTATCCATACTCTGATCACCAAATTTTTTTCTTGTGGGCTGTGTTGAAGGACAAGGTGTATGCCACAAAATCAGCTACCAGCCATTCACAGAGAATTGTTGACTTTTCAACAGCTATTTCTGTAAATGCACTACAATGTCTGTGTGGATGCTGATGGTGGACATTTTGAAAACCTATTGTAGTGTATCATGTCTGAGGTGTCTGAGGTAAAAAGCAAAAATTCTCTTTAGCAATATGTCTTTGTTTACTAGTCTATAGAAAAGTTTTATTTATCCTTTTGGGACACCCGGTATATAGTGTATTTATATACACATACAGAGGCATGTACATAAACATACCTCAACCTATAAATCAACCTGCTTGTTAGGCAAGCATGTTCTACAGAAAGTAAAGAACAGATCTATTTGAAAAGTGATGTCTTTACAAATAAGTTGTCTATTTCTTACAAGTTTCTGTAATTTCTTTTTCCCCCTAAATTAATTAACCATTACATTTTTTCTGTTTCAGCTTTATAAAATTATCAAAATATTTAAAAATATTTAAACAAATCTAGTACCTGGCCAAACAAAAGAAAAAGTGCATCTTTTTTTCTTTGTGTTTTGTTAACAGTGGCTCACAGATGTATTGATCATTATTTATTTATTTGTTTCAGAAATTTATTTAAAAATAGAACTAGGTAACTCCTTTTCTAAAGACAAAATGTTGATTAGGTGTAGTAAGACACACTACCCTTAATTTTTCTGTTTGATATCATCATAGTGTATGTATTTATTTTATTTATTTATTTATTTATATACTTTAGTTTTAATTCCCATATTTTACCATTATTATAGGTGCTGTTGAAGATGTGTACTGGTATGCACAAACTTTGTATTAAACTGGTCAGTACCATAGAGCTTCACATTTGATTCTTAGCAAAAAGTTAGACAAGGTAAGACCATTCATTCATTAAAAATAAATAATAAAATGCTAAAGAGCATTAAGTTTTTCATGAACTGAATTATACTTAATGTATTTTCATGGTGGCAAGACAAGTAATTGGAGCAGCATACCCAGTGTTCAGTGCAAAAGGATTTGCAGTTGAATAAGGCTTTTATATATATTTTTTTTTTCAGGAATAAGTCTGTTTTGATAATTTGAAATTTTCTGATACTAGGTACATGAAATATGCATTACTAAACTACTTTAAACTTTTTTAAAATTGGTTTATTCAAACAAGATATTCAAGTTTTTGCCTTTCAGGTTTGGGCAGTATAATAATGAAATTACAAATTATTGTTTAGTTAAAAATACAAACAAGTTTAGTCTTTGAAAGGGTCTGAAATTCTAAATGTCAGTGTTTTTCACAAAGCACAGTACTTAACAGCTAAGCTGATGACACCAAAATACTTTCAGGTTTCCTTGCTAATCTAATTACTTGCTCAAGCAGCCTCAAGTATTCCAAACATACTCTCAGTACATTATTTAATAGTTTTTGCTGTCTAGTTATATATATGCTCAATTGTTATTGTAATTTATTTATTCTTACAGTTCACATTTGCATTTTAAATTTGTAGATTATATACACCAGTAATTAATTGCTCATTACAGCTGCAGCACTGATAGGGTATTTTACTTATTTGGGTAACCAAGTCTATAAAGTGGAAAAAATTGCAGTGGTGACAAGTAAATTACAATAAACAGATTTTTAAGATCCTTAAATTTTCAAATTTTTTTTTACCACAAATTTTGGCAGTGGGGAAGTTGCCCCATTGCCTTAGCAAGTTAGGTAGAAATATAGCTTGCTGTTTCAAGGAATTTCTTTTATTTTTCTGATAGAAACTGTCTCCCAAGCATGAAATATAAAATTTTCAGTGCCAGTGATTAGTTTTTGGCTTTTATAAATCAAATGAGCAGAAAATAATGTTTAAATTGGACATAAATTTGGAATGAATCTTTTGGGGGGGGTGGTGTGGTGCAATTGTTATGGCCTGTTTGTTAAGTTTGCAAGTGTATGTGGTGTGAGCTGGGTCGGTTCCACGACCGGCCGCCTCAGCTGTTTACAAGTGAGGTCTTATTTCGACCTGTATTCTTTTTTCTTAATGTTAGTGTACCTCATCCTAGCAAGAGCAGCGGGCTACCCAACTCCTTCGTTATCTAATACGCTCAGGAGAGGTAGGTTTATCCAGGCTGAACCCTCTAGAACAAAGTAGCCAATATATGAAAATGAATGAGGCTTTTTTCTGTTTCTTTCTTTCTTGGCACAGTATACTTTGTTTCACTGTGTTTGGGGTTGGCAGAAGATTTTTTTCCCTCTGATTTCTATCTTTTTTAACTGAGTTATTCAGCTTTTTTGTTTTTATGGCAGTACTTTGATGTATGATACTTTCTTTTTTTCTACCTTGCAGATTTATTCAGCATGTAGGTATTTAGCAGCAAAATGTCATGTAAGTAAAACTTTGATCTTGTCACTTCTTTCTTATGTAAACATTTTAGTAAGTTAAAAGCATTTATTCAAAAACATGGACCTCACTTAAAACAGATCAGAGAAAGTTTCCACCAAAATCTCAGTGATGGTAATGAAAACTGTTATGAGCTGACTACTAAGGTGACTTAAGTAATCATATCTTTGTAATCTATTATGACAACTATGCATAAATGCATACCAACAGAACCACTTGGCTCTGTGCTGTGTTTTAGTAGCTTTTTATGCACTCTCAAAGATTTTGATAGCAGATGCATAGCATTTCTTTCTTATATACTGACAGCCATAACTTCCTAACGAAATATTTTATATTCCATATATTTTATTTGTGCATCCAATTGCAGTGTATAAGCATGTGTTAGAAAATATATGACAGCACGTTACAATATGTAAGAACTTTAGTCTCAGGACTTTTTCATCAAAACATTTTACTGAGATATTTTGTTGAGTCCATAATTATGACTGCTTGTGCATGTCTTAGCATTTAAGGTTTAACCAGCAAAAATGTTCTTAAAGTAACCCCAAGAATGATATTAGATGTGATGATTACATGACTTTCTAAAGAAACAGAGTTGGTGTTCAAAAACATTTTTATAATAGTAAAAGATCTGAATAAACTTCCAGTTTCTAATAAGATTTAATAGAATGCAAATTCACATGCTTTCTTTGGTGAGTAAAGAATTATCCATGTTCACAATCAGGTACAAATCTTAACTAGTTAACCAGTATGGATGCAGTTAATGTTTTAAAGTTTTAAATTCATGGTTAACATACCCACTGTAAAGATTTCTTTAAAATTTTGCAGCAAAATTAATCAATTTTTAATTGTTTCTGATTATGATTGAACTTTAATCCCTTTATTGTCATTTAACTATTTTAGTATGAATGTAAGGAATGGCAGCAGGCACTAAATATTTTAAGCTGTATAGATGGTGACATGTCAAAGTTGTCTGTAAATAAGAGCAGCGACCAAAACCCAGAGGAGCAGGACTCAGGACTGCCAGTGCACAATGTGAGTACACCGATTGTTTTTGTTTTTTTTTTTATTAACTAGTGCATACTCAGAACATTAAATGCTCCACCACACAAGACACAAGTCTGGTAAGGGTAAGTTTCTCTTAAATCCTTGATGTAATGAATGGTGTGCAACATTTATGACCGAGTCATTTGTAATTCGTGCAGTGTTTTCTGATGAAATCAAGAAATGAACTTTTTCATCCTATTGTGTTGTACAAAAAAACTAGAAGCTTATAGCAGCTTTCATTTCAAATCAGCTGCAGGGATATCTTCCTAGGCTGCTTTTTCACTCCCACTTTTTTTTCTTAAGTAGCTGTGTTCTGTTGTAGACCATCTTAAGTGAGACTACACATGTGTAACATAATAGCAGCTTTTAGGCTTTCACTGGTGCAGTGAAGGAGCATCACTTAAAAAATCATCTTCCTTGAAGACTTTTTTAATGTCTCTACCTATTCTGTAAATATTGTGGTAGTTCAACTGAAAGCCATTCGAAAAAACTTCTTCATTATGTTATCCAGCCAGGTTTCATATAAATCATTATTAGAAACAAGTTTCTTTGAATTCTTGCTCATTATTGTATGCAGTTTAGTGTCTCATGCATTTTGAATCTGAATTGAACACAGGCCCCCAGCCTTGGCATCCAGTAGTCTAAGCTCATACAGCAACACCATCCTACAAGTGATATATAACTGAGCAATATTCGCAAGATATTGTGATAATCTTGACAGGAGAGCCATGACCTTGTCTGTACCTGTTTGAAAAGCATCAAAAGTTTGAATTACTGAAATCCTTTTCAAATTAATAATGTAGGTAAGTTATTTTTAAAAAATATATATTATGGAATAAATTAAAGTCTGTTAAGTGTTCCTTTAAGATTTGTTTATGGACTATCTTTTGGACATTTTAGTTTATTTCATATATGTCTAACTCTGAATAAACTCAAATGAAAAAAAACCTTAAATCAAGCATAATTATGTCCTTTTTGTAAATGCTCTGCTCAAGCTTTTGTTTTCTGTCTATTTAAGATGGAGAGTTCAATAAATCTCTTGAGAGGTAAGATCTATGAAGCGATGGACAGTCGCACTCTGGCCGTGGAGTATTACCGAGAAGCTCTTGTTCAGGATATCTACTGTTTTGAAGCATTTGAACAACTTGTGTCACACCATATGCTGACTGCTCAAGAAGGTGAGTTTTTTGTGTGATGGAAAACTGGAAGTTGCTTGATTAACATTGAATGTGAAATAGTGTATAAGATGCTAGCAACAGAAACGTTTTTGATTGAGTTTTAGTTTTTATTACACAAAGAACAAACTGTTCTTGGGGAAGTAATCTCTGAAGAAACATATGGCAGGTATTATTAACACTGTAAATAGAATTGCATAAGAATGTTGAAAAGATTCTTCAGGATTGAAACTAATAAAAAAATAGCACTATCTTAAGTGGAAGGTATTCACAATAAAAATAAAGAATTAATATGAAATCAGAATTATGCATATTGAAGAGTTGGTGAATTGTTAATACACAGTGTAAGTCACAAGTTGTCTATCTGGAGTACAGAGGCGAGTTTAAGAAAACAATCTTGCTTGCATGTATCTTTCTGAAAGGCAGGTTACACACGTGTTCCACTGAGGCTTTTTTGTACCCTTTTTCTTGGGTCTTGCACATTCTTCATTGCTCAAATTGTATTTTTCCTTTCCTTGGCTTGCAAGTTTTATTTCCTGACAGTTTTCAGTTGTTGTGGTATTTAAATCTCTTACCAATGTGTAATGTGTGCACAGAGGGAGAAAACTGTCGTCTGTGTGTGTTTACTGTTGAACTTTTGCTAGAATCCAGCATGGTGGAGGTAACTCGTAATTTAAAGTCCTTTATTCTAATGAAAATTATGATTGAAAAATCTAATGTCGAGGTATGTTTAGTTCATCCAAAATTTTATTACCAGTTTACTAAGGAAATGTTTTTAAAAACCTCACTTCTAGTAAATCAAATTTTTTATTTATGTATAACGGACCATCTGTTTTTCAATAAATTTGAAGGTTATAGTTTTGTTTGGTACTTTCTGTTGATTCAAAACTGCATCTTTCTAACAAAATATCTTCTAGTAGCAGAATGAAGAATTCATGGATCTCAATTTCTAAATTATTTTCTTAAATATGTTTTTGGCAGTTCTGTGGTGCTTGAAATTTAAATTCAGACCAGAGATAAAAGTATGAAGAGGATCAGACTTAAGTTTAGAATTAATGAAGTTTGTCATGGAGCATGACTCTGAGTGCTAATGTTTCCAAAAGAGAGATTCAATAAAATAAAAATACTGAATCTAAAACAGACCTTGATGAAATACGGGTTATAGTGATTTTTAAGCTGCAGTTAAGCTTGTTTGTAGAATCATATTATATTTAAATTATTGTACTTTTTTTTTTCTAAACATTACCTAATGTTGTTAACTTTGTGTAAAATTTTATATTGTTGAATACTATTAAGAAATACCATTGCAGTTAAAATGGCTGTATAGGAATGGAAGGGCTGCACAGTAGACAGACTCCTGAGCTGCCAAGGTTGAGGGCCTGAGTTTGAATCCCAATCAGGAACGGGTTTTGTGCATCACCCTAGTATGGTTTCTTGCTGTTACTTCCAACTGGTTGTGTAGGTTTTTTCTGGGTACTCTGGTTTCCTCCCAAATCTAAAAATGAACAGTTCTCGTATGGACTTTTGATGGGTTTGTTAGCTCACATTTTTGTGCTGGCCAAATTTTCCAATGTGTCACACGCTCTCTTCCTCACCCAGCTAGCCTTTGTTAAGTCAGGTGCAACAGGGAATAAGAAAGCAACAAATGACAACTAGCAGTGATAAAGACTATTAATAAACATTTTAATCTTCTTTTGAACTCAATAATATGCAGTAACAAAATGTTATTAAAGGCATACTAAAAAAAAAATAGGGAGATCAGTGTGTTAAAAGTAAAAAAAGATCTACAATTGTGAAGCAGGTAATGCAAAGAATAATAAACAGCAGTGCATGGCTCATTGCTTGGATGTTTAAAATGAGTACTAAATTACTTAAAGCTAAAATAAAGTATTAACACGCAGTGTAATATCTTCTTAAGTCTTATTTGAATAAACGTGAGTTTTATTTTAAAAAGGCAAGGTAGGGAATTGTCAAGTAGAAAAGAGGAAGTTGCATTCCCCTGGAAGTAGTATCCGTCTGTAACTGATACAAATCTGTCATAACTTTGTAACCTTGAAAAGGACAGTCTTTAAATAAATGTTCAACAAGTGTATATTATGATTAAAGCTTTTTCTTTTGTTTATTATTAATTCTTTCTATTACATACATGGTAGATGAGAAATCAAAACAAAATTGTTTACTACATTTCAGGTTTGAAAATTAGACTATTAAATTGTTTAAACATTTTTTTTCAAATATTACTTACAGAACTAAACTGGAGATGGAACTATAGTTAGTCAGCGGTAAGATTTATAAGTCACTGTGGATATAGAAGGAAGCCTGTGAAAGTTGTATGCCTTCCCACTTCTCCATAGACAAAGTAAATTCCAGCACTTAGCTGGAGCCATAGTTTATCTCCACCTTCCAGCTGTAACACAACATTGTTGCTGACACCAGCATAGCCTCCCGTTCCTCTAGAGTGTACAGATGCAATTGTTTCTTCATTTTTAAGCAGTGACACCTCCACAGGCCTGCTGTGCTGAGCCAGTATGTTGAAAGTGAAAACATAAATCCCGGGAATCAGGGTTGTGAAAATGCCAGTCTGCTGGTCATAAGCACCACCTGGGAAGATTAAAAATGAAAATCTTACACAAGCCTTACTACTTCACAGCAGTTTCTCTTCTCTGCTCATGTCTGTCTTACTTACTATAACTTTTGTGAGATAGGTGATGCTCTATCACTCTGTGGCCATATCACTTGCAGAAACTGCATGCATTCAGATGGAGAAAACCATAGATGTCTTGCTTATTTATCAAAAATTTTCTGTCCAACTTATACAATCTCCAGCGGTTAAAGAATCCAATATTATATTAGAAACCTTGGGTATTTTGTAAATTGGCGAGGAATTAATCTCCTTTCCTTGTAGTTTTTATGGATGAGAGTTTTTTTAGGTCTACCTTGTATACTTACCAACATTTGTGATGACATCTTTAAAGACCAGTACTGTTGGCTTGTAAACTGGTCCAGTGTTTCACGTCCATAGCCACAGTGAAAGCTGATGTGTTCATGTTGGTTGACAGCGACTCTCCTGTGACAAAAGAAAGTTCATCTCTGTAAGAAGATACTTTTAATCTCTTGCAAGAGAAGAAAGCATTTGATTGTAAGAGAAGTTAAAGTAGAAATTTGATGATCCTTTGAAATAAAATTGGTCAGAAACTATTTGTTTGTATGAAAGATATGCAGAGTTATAAACTTAGTTGTTTCTAAGACAATGCCTATTTTTTTATTTTGTTTATTACAGTCTGATCATGATGAATAATCTCCTGTTTTGTTTTTTTTTCTTGGACAGGGTTTCACCTTTCTAGCATAAGGTGCCACAACTTTAAAAAAAATATATTGTTTAGCCTTTTTCTAGAATATATTTGCTAATTATGAAGGAATGTAAGATTTTTTATGGAAATTTTCAAATAAATAAGTTTGAATATGAGCAAGGTTTCTTTAGTCTTTAAAAGTGAGAAAATGTATGTTAATCTGTTCATCACTGGCTAGGAAAGATTGTTTGGGGGGGATAACCAGGTGTAACAGTTAGTGCTGATAATGTCAGGGACTTTTATACAGCTGTAGGCATCAACGTGCACATTATTTCTTATATGGGGCTCAGGTGCTCACTTCATGTCTGTAACTTTCAGAGAAATGTCAAGTTTACAGAGATATATAGTCATTTAAACTGCAGAAACTAAATGTCTATACATTTAGCAAAATAAACTTTTTTTCCCCTTTCTCCTATATATTTTGACTTTAGAAAATTTAAAGATTTATATTTAGAAGCTGAGCACTAGTTGATCTGGCTGCCAGACTCCTCAGGAATGATCTACCTTTGCTAGGTATGGTTGAGTCAACATCAAATTTAACCAGATTTAGCTGAGATTTTTACTGAAAACATTAGAAATAGTAAGTTTCCTCAGGGACCAAAGTTCAGAGATTGGTAGTACATTAGCTTGGAAAGAGTTGAGATTTTAAAAGTGTGTTAATAATTCAGCATTAATTTTGTCTTTAGTACTTTATGAACAGTGACCGCTGGCTATGTGACTGCACACTGTTTTAAAGATTAGAAGCTTTAACAAGTGCTAAATAGGTTTTGAAAATTAATTAAACTTAAGATGAAGCTATGCAAATGAAAATACAAGTCAACATGATACAGGAATCTAGACAGTAGCTAGAAATCTAAAAAAAGATCTGTAATTAATACAAACATAGCTACAACAAGATCATGCTTTTGAAATCTGGCTTGAAATACTAATTTAACAGAACTCTCAGATGTTCCAAGTGAACATTTAATCCTCCGCTTGATCATCCCTTCTCTACACAGTGATACTGCAGCAGCATAATATTTAGGTATTTCTCTGGTCATCACAAAATGATTTATTTGAATACAGCAAAGTCACAAAAATACCCATTAAAATTAATAATTTTACTTTTTTTCAATTACACTGTGATAGCTATTTTCAAGTTTTCAAGTTTTTTTGGAGTTTAGGCAGCAAAATCCTCAAAGTGAGATGTAAATGTTTTTTTTTTGCTTGTTTTCATGCTTTAGAAATTTTATGCTTATGTTATTGTTCAGTACTCATTAATTAAGAGAACTGTAAGTTAACTTTTGTAACAATTTACCATTAAAATTTGCTTTTGGAATAAATAGTTCAAATTTAATAACAAAATTACATTACCTGGTTCACCTTTAGGCCCTTGTGGTCCATCTTTTCCTGGATTCCCTCGTGTACCCAGACGTCCGGTTAAACCTGGGTCTCCCTTCTCTCCTTTGATTCCCTGAGGACCTGGTTTTCCTCTTTCTACAGGGTACCTTCGGTTGTAGGGTATGTTACTTTCAAACTTCTGTTTGACTGACTGTTGGTCAGATTGGAATGAATTTGGCATTGATGACTCTTCTGTGTGTTCTTTATTTTTTGACATGCTGTTGTCATCATGCAAGCAGTCACACACTCCCTGTTCTCCTTTGTCCCCTTTCTCTCCTTTTAATATTTGTCCCACTGGTATGCCATAATACCCCAGAGTAATGAACTGAGGTGCAAGTATAGATTGGTGACTGGCTTGTACTTGCTCATGTCCATTTTGTCCACAGGCATCACTTTCCTGCTTAGCTGCTATGCAGCCAGCTGTCGTCATGAGCATTACTAGTACGTACATTATAAATCCTACTTGCAGCTTCACCTGCCTTAACACAGCAACCAGAAGCAAGCAATGAGCCCTTGCTAGCTTGCATATGGTTCTGATACTCAGAATTATGCTAATGTACCTGACTGGTATTTTCTCCACATACCATACCCTGTAATGTTAGACAGTACCAGAACCACAGATTGGTTGCCATGTTTTTTAATAGCATTCTATTTTATTAGATGTTTGTTGTTGTTTTTCTTTCTTTCTTTCTTTTCTCCCCTCTATTTATATTAAGTATCTTTCTCAGGGGTACTTATATGAAAAAGGGA
Organism: Nautilus pompilius; assembly: GCA_018389105.1. Classification (NCBI taxonomy): domain Eukaryota; kingdom Metazoa; phylum Mollusca; class Cephalopoda; order Nautilida; family Nautilidae; genus Nautilus; species Nautilus pompilius. Next base: position 216,063 of record JACATO010000296.1, on the reverse strand, counting down.
TCATTGATGAAGGATGTGTGTGCCAAAATAAACTGAGCAGTTTGGTACACCACACAAACATGCCTAATAAAGAAACTCTACCCACATGCATCTGACAACTGACTTTTCTGACTTCCTCCCCAAGACTGTCTGTCCACCTTATGGCTTTCATCTGTTGGTTGGGGATTACTCTTTCCATCTTTCATATCTGAGCTATATTTTTCCTATGTCCCTTGATTTCTGTTTCATATCCCTTCCACAGGAACATGTTATGTTTTTTATCATGTAAGAAAGGAGAAAAAAACCAAAACATTTACTCCAATTGTTCATTAAAATAATAAGCATCTCCCTATTTATGTTACTAACAAAAGAGTGTTTATCTACAAGGAAACAATAGTTTATAAAATACATTTTTAATGGATATCTCAAAATTAAGTAGCAGATGTTGAATTCATTTCTTACTGCTTTGATATAGTTACAAAATGTGTTGAAAGTGCAGGCATTTTTTCTGAAAAAAGAAAAATAAATACTGATATGGAAGAGATTAGTTAAATATAGTTTAAAGGGTTTTGGGGGGGGCTTGAAAAATAATTGCTATATTTAGCTTTTAAATGTATGCAGATTTCATAAGTTGATATAGTTTGTATAGTAGAAGAGAAACAGGAAGTATAGATTCACTGGTACCATGTTAGTCTATTTTCTAGTGCATTTTCCCTATTTTTTTTTCACAGTATTTATCATATATGTTAACTATAACTTTGCTTTTCACCTACATACCTTAAAATCTGGATTTTGGTCTGACTATGGAATGTCAAATTCAATGTCATTTGAAAATGATGTTATCTGTGATACTTTAAGTTTTGAGTGAGTATTTCAAATTTCATGATTCACTAAATTGTAAAAATTAAGGAAGTAGCTAAAAATAAAACCTGAAAAATATGTAAAATTTCTTTGACATTTGTATTGAAGCAAGTGTTATCGTTAAATTTTTTTAAAAAGTCTGGAACTACAGTAAAATCTCAATTTAATGGACGCTGTCTGGTATGCTCAATGGTGCTCAATAATAAGTTATCAGATATGGTCATTATATAAGATCATATGTAAACATCCAGATTTAACTGACATCCCTTCTCCTATTACTGTTAAATCAAGGTTTTGCTGTACCAGAACATTTTCTCTCAATCATTAAACTTGCATTGTTATGACAACTATACAAATAAAATAATATGAACATTCATATCCTTTGTTGAATATCAAGTATATCATAAACCTTTCTTTTAAATTGGTTTAAAATATCAAATTTGAGTATTCTGCAGAAGATCCCATAAGAAACTCTTCATATTTTGCATTCATTTATTCATTGCTTAATGTAGTTTCTGCTACTCTATAAAGTTTCTTAAACTATTTATCATTGGTTTTTGGAGAGAGGGAGAGAAAGAGACTTAACCATTTAGTTTTAAAACTGAGAGAAAATAGTGAAATTCAGAATTATAAAATTTGTTGAATATTTTAAAATGTGAAGGTGCATTTTATTTTATTTTGATGAAAAATGCTTTGCCTGGCCTGGAAATTATTTACTGCCACTTTAGAATTAAGACGTTTTCTTAATGTTATTTTTACTGTTCTCAAACAGTGGGATTGTTGATGGTGCTACAACATGAAGGAGTAAAGAATGCAAATAAATTTGGATGAAGAAAATTCCCCTCCCTCTAGATTTTGGAAATTTATTCTTGTAAAAATGTTTCACCATTTTGTCTGTTTATCTCACTAACAATTTTTTGATCATATTTGTGTCATCATTATGCTCATTAAGAACAGCTCTTTTCTTCTTGCCATTCTATTGTTTATTCAATTCTGTTCTTCAAACACATTCCCAGTAATTCTTTTGAAACTATGTATTCTTTATGACTTTGCAATGACAGTTTGATTTTGTTTTATTTTTAAATTTGTATTTTATTGCTAGATAAAAATGAGATCTAGGCAAATTTCCAGGTTGGATGCCTGAATATAGTGGAAACGTAACTATAGTATCATCTGATATTTTTCATAGATTGATATTTATCAATTTTTTTTAAGTATAGTTTCCTTTATCATCTCTGCATTTACTAGTCTCAGCATTTTGTGTACCTCAGGTCCTAGTGCAATTAGTTTTTTTTTTGTGAAATAAATTAATTTTTTAATTTTTATGAAGATAATTGCATTTTTTTAAAAGAAATTTTGAGTTTTTTATATTTTGCTACAAGTGTATCATGTATGCATTTTAAATGTACTTCCATGTTATTAGGTTAGAGAGATCACTTTTGATACTTTAAGAGTTAAAACTCCCTCGGTTTCAAATTCTACATTAGTGAGTTTCTGTCTAGAACTGCTAAAAGCTACGTTTCTAGATACTGGTGTTAAGTAGGTTATTAGATAAATTGAGCAGCAGCTGTTTCTCAGATTCTTGCTGTAATGTGAGAACTACATCATTACTTGTTGAAAGATGAGATGAAATAGCAATTTGGCAGTTAACAATTTCAGTTCTCCCTGTGCAATATGTCAGAATCTTTCTCCCTGCTAATTGATTTCACAGAGATGCTATGAGGAAAGATGACAGGCTACTGTGCCACATTATTTAGCTGCAACAAGAGCAGAGAGATAACAGGGCTGGGATGTCGAAAACCGACAAAGATCAAATTTACAGGGGGAGAACACCTGACCACCTTTCATCATAATAAGAACCACGCTGTTTGATGCCTGAAAAAGCCTTGTCAGCATTTATTTATCGAAATGTTATACATCCTACAACACACACACACACACACAACACACACACACACACACACACACACACACAACACACACTCCTTTACTACTATTAATTAATATATACCTTTATACCTTATTGAATTATATTAAACACTGCATTATCAATAGCAGTGTTAGTATCCTTAAAGTTTCACTGTGTTTGTGCAGAGGAGATTGTCACTGGCATAAGCTATTAAGGAGGGCAAGCAATGGGACACCAGAGTATCCTGCCCTATAGATACTAAAACTCCAACAAAATAGTTCTTATTATAAATGGTCCCAAAATCAGTTACAAATAAAGATGGTACTTTAATTTGGCTTCAGAGCATCTATAGCAGATCATATTTCTTCAACAGACAGGATGTGTTGTCACCTGAAATAGCATAGTTTGATTGGTGAAAGGAAGGAGGATGAGGGTGGCCACATTGATCTAAGTCAAGCTAGGAGGGTTGGGAGAAACTCAATTGCAGTTATCGTTATAGATTAATCCAGTGTGCACTGGTATTTTGGTGCTTTTGTTTTTTAATCAAGTGTCTCATGGTTGAAAAGAACTAGTTTCTCACTGAGATTCCTCTTGTGTATTACATGATTACTGTACAATTCCAAATTCTTTTGGAAGTGAAACCTTTGTTTCACATTGTACATAGACATGGTAAGTATTGATGTGGTGCTGTTCTGAACTTAATGCATTGCTATCTCTTCAGAAAATCAGTTGATGGACTCCTTGCCAATCACTGCCCAGTGTCCAGAAGAAGAGAGAGAACTTGTGACATTTTTGTATAGAAACAGATTAAAAAAGGTTAGAAAAGGCATTTTGATACTGGTTTAGAGGTATTAAAAGAATAGGCACTAAAATGAGCTAGTTGGCTTTAAGACTAATAAGATGTCATTTTTATAACTAAAAATGTAAATAAATGTGTAATTATTATCAAGAAAAACCTGAACTACATTTTATATTTTGCTACAGTGACACATTCTTATGTGCAAACTGTTTTTAGGGAGTAAACATGGTAGCTGTCTCTTTCTTTTCTGGTGATCTCTTGATTCAGAATTGAGTGATCTGGCATTATGAGTAAGCCAATACTCTGTGGGTTGAAAATGACTATTTCTTGTTATGATTGTATCCAAATGAATTTTTTGGTGCAAAAATTACATTAAAAAAAAAAACAAACTGAAACTTGTTTATGTTACATCTTAATGCATACAACCACAAAAATCTGAAACCTCTGTAGTAAGAGAAATGGAACACATCCCTTTTTCTTGCAACAAAAGTTTCAGCCAGTTAGTTCAGTGATTTTCACAATATTACACAATAATGGCAAGAAAACTATGCTTATATCTCAGAAAAAAAAAAAAGTGAAAGCCATGTTCAAAGTTAGATCTTATGCTATGCTTACTGTTTGTGTGTGTATGTACTTTGTTTTCTATAATATACGAATTCCCCTGAACATGATGAGTAAGGTATTGTACAAGATTTCTGAATTGATGGTACTGTGTGTCTAGTTCTAAAAAAACACAGCTATGTATCACATTCATATAACACTTTGTCTACATCTAGATAAGATGAACATCATTTAGTCTACTTGTTTTTGGCACAAAAGTTCCGCATGCATTTGGCCAAGTAGCATCTTTATAAATCTTACTCTAATTCATCATGAAAAGAGTTCCCATGCTGTGAGATACAGTTAGCAAACTGACAGATGTATTTGGTGTATGTAACAGGATAGGCAGAAAATTTGTTTTCCATCACACCAAGAATAGTTCTCCCTTGACGAGGGAGAGTTGTTATTACTGGAAACTCAGTCTCCCACGGTAGTTGGGCTAGTATAACAAGTGATTCTTGTCATCTTTTTATGTAGTAAGACTTTAAAAAAAATTTTTTTTTAATAGCTCTGAACTTTAATTTATTATCAAATTGAATAAAATCCCCCTTTTTTGTATTATTAGTACAACAAACCTGGTCAATTAAAACTTCCAACAGCACTGGAGATTTTGGGGAGCAATTTGGACATAGTGGTTAATCTGGCTGAAAGGCATTATTACAACTGTGACTTCCGAGAGTGCTATAAGATCACGCATGGGTAAATAATTTTTGTTTGCTTATGTATGTATGGAAAATATTTTTATTATTAATAAGTAAATTTTAAAAAAAACTGTAAAGTGTTCATTCACAAATGCCTGTACATTTTGATGAAAATGTGAGAAAATGCCATCTTGCTGGTAAAACACTTTTTTATTGCCATATGTGGTCTTAATGCCACTTATAAGGACATTGAGGTACCAGTCACCTGTGACTATCATTGAAGAAGAGTGGCCCAATAGGACTGGGGAAGAGACACCTATCCACACTGTGACCCCTGGCAGGTTTACCACTTTCTCACATCTTGTATGATGTCTTCAGCCTCAATTTTGTCCTTCAATCATATGATTATAATGTGGGTTGGTGGTGGTGATTTTTACTTGTCCTTGCACACTACCTTGGCAACACACTCAGATTTCTAATATCACTTCATTATCTGCTTTTGCTGATCAATGGACAATTTCACACTTGTCATTTTTGCTCCACACTGAAAACACATGGTCAGGGGTGCTGTTGTGATGCATGTTATCATCATCTGAGATCTTCTGAACGAAATGAGTCAGCGTTGAGAGAGAAAATGTCTTTGTATAAAGACTTAAGTAAAATGTAAATGTATTTTTACAGTGCAAATGATTGCTTTTATTAAACTTGATTTGTTTACTAATTTTAAAGAGACTTGAAAAATGTTGTTTTAAGTAGATTGTTTCTTTTTTGTTTTTTTCTGTTATAAGTATTGTAACAATTACTTCCTCTTAAAAGAAATTGATGATTTTAAACAGTTTCTATTGTGTAACACTGAAAAAGGAATTTAAAAAAAATAAGATTCTGCTTATTTATAAATAGAGAATTCAATTATCTTATTTTCAGAGTTCTAAAGAAAGATCCCTGTAACAGTCTCTGTCTGCCATTGCATGTAGCAGTTTTAGTGGAATTAAAGAAAGCAAATGGTGAGTGAGAGTGGAGGCAATGTGCATAATAATGCTCTGTTTAATGTGAGAATACTTTTTGAAGATGGGTGTTGTTTGTCTCAGCTGTTGGAAATTAAATCTGTAGAGGTGAAGGGAGCTTGTTCATGAAAAGACCACTTGAATGTTGCTTAAATTGTTCCTCTGTTTAGTCCATAGAGATTGAAAGGAGATCAAATAAAGGTGTTTAACCTTCCTATTATTTTGAGATTACTGTTGTATTTATTATGTTTTGAGTTATAAGGTTTACATACCAGATCAGTACTAAAAAAACATACATGTCAAAGCCATTCTAACTCAACTCTGAACCAGGAAAGTTGAAATATCAGAGGATTTTTTTAAAAATCCTGGAAATTTTAAGCTTGGTGAGAACCATTGTCTAGTCACATAAACACAACAGGAGTTAACTTTATCAAATGGCATAGATTGAGAAAAATACTAGAGACCTTAAATTAAGCAAACCAACTACAAAGTTTGACATTTGCAGGTATTTCTGTAGTGAAAATTGTGTATGAGTGAAGTAAACTGGTAGTAGCAGTAAGTTAAGTTTAAAAAAGGCACATGTTTTTATGTACTGTTTCCCATCTGAGGTATTATGGCTTCTCATATTGTAATGATATGCTAAGTGACTTCATATATAGTCATGTACCAAAATAGTTTTTTGGTTTTTTTTTAATTAATGGGGTAGGTTAAATGAAGAAGAGACCAATATATATATACTGTGAACCCATGCCTTCCTGATTCTGTGCTAAAATACTATTAGACTAAGTTTAAATGCTGAATGAAATATTAGGGATCTTGGATTACGCATTTAGTGGTAAATGGATTAGAAGCATCATCTCTCTTTCTATCACAGACACAGTGACTGCTCAGAGCGAATCAAGACTCATTCAGCTTTATAGTGTAATGTGCATAGATTGGTTACTGCATCTTGTGCATCTGTATAAGATCTAAAGATTGGTTTATAAGTGGTTGCACTGAAGTTTATGGTACTTTAAATATTTCTGATTAGTCTAAAACTGGTAAATATTGGAGTAAAATTTAAGATGCTTTCAATTTAAACAAATGCACTAGATGATTGAACATGTTAGTCTGATGTAACCGCAATGCCATTCTGAAGTTGATGACAGAAATGTAATTGGCCTCTTCCTGCCTCCCCCCACAGAAAAAAAGAAGAAAAGTTGAAAATAGAAAAAAATGGATGTCTAGAATATAAAATTAAGTGGGTAATATGAATAATTAAGTAATAAACATTGAATTTATGTCACTCTGAAGACGTTTGTGTGTTTACTTCTGTGGGGAAAGTACTATTGAAGTAATGTATTGACTGTTTTTCAGAACTGTTCTATTGTCCCACAAGCTGGTGGACATGTACCCCAATAAACCAGTAAGTACCTTACTGCTTTTCCCTTGCATTCTTTAGAAAAGCATTGAGAGTGCGGCTGCAGTCTTGCATGGCATGCTGCACATTCTGAAACATCTACAGAGAAACTGAGCAGTGCAGATTAGCGAAGTAATTCTAACCAGAAATTCGTTTTTCATTGCTAAAAGTAAAATAAGCACATGGTGTTTTTTCTGTTTTGGTACTCCCATTAAAATATCTTTAGGATTAGTGTATGAGAAATGTGTATGCAAACACATTTACTGCAGTAATAGTTCACGTGTGTTGCATGTTGGTAGTTACAGTATTCCATGGTTAACACAACACTGTTGATATCTACTTTTAGAAGTAAGAATAAACACTCACTATGCATGCAGCAGGGTAATCTATAGAACAGTGGATAGGTTTCAAAAGTTATAGATATCATCTTCATTTACTGCACAAGATTCTGTATTGTAAGAACTGCATGTTAACTCCTTTGGGTGACTTCTCAAAGGGTTAATAAACAGTTAATTTTCTCTTCAGTAAAATTTATGCATTAGCTGTAACTTTACAGATGCAACAATATTTTTGTCGAGTTTTAAAAGAAATAAAGTGGTAAATTAATGAGTATTATGCACAGTTGTGTACTATAAATGTAAATGCAGTATTACACAGCAAATAAATATTACAAGTATTAATTAAACAGCTAACAACAACGAATACAAACACTTCCTTGTTTTACTAGAACTACTATTAAGAATTTTGATATGTTAAATGCCAAGATCATCTTTTAATCTTTAGTTAACAGTAATTTACTAATCTGTGCTCTTGCTGTTAATTTTCAGGTTTCTTGGTTTGCAGTTGGTTGTTACTACTTGCTGATAGGTAAAAATGAACCTGCCAGGCGTTATTTAAGGTGAGCTTGCCTGGATTGTTGGTTGAGAGGGACCGAAAGGCATACAAGTATAGTATCACTAATTTTTTGTTACATCTTTGGGATATCAAATAATTTTTAAGTAAATCAGCATATACACACACTTTTTTATTTTTAATCTTTCAAACCTTATCAAATTTTTAATGTTAGGATAGGGTTTTTTTAAAAAAGTGTAATCTATACTGCACTGCAGTTTTCTTTCTTTTCAGTACTTATTGTTGATAAAAATGCATTATTCCATCAAAAAGAAAACCATGAAAAGATCAGATAAACCATGGGTATCAGAACACATGCACCACTAATTGTGATGGTGTTAGCACTGCAAGATTCTTCATCAAAACCATCACCTTTTGTGTGACTAGGCGCTGCATACACAAATAATCTGTTGCAATGGATCACTATAATGTTCTCCAAGTTCTTGGTGGTGATTGTACAAACTTGAGACCAGGAAAAATATGTTCATCTGTAACTTGTGTTGATGGAACAGCTGGTGTGACTTAGCCTTTTTGTACAGTTCTGGTTGAATGTTTCTTTGCTGAAGCCAGTATCTTAAATTGTGTTCATTTTTGCTTAGTCATCTCATGAGTTTCATAAAAAAAAAAGAAGAATCCTCATATCATACTGGATTTTCTTTCCTGCTGAAGAAGCTTAATTTTCTTCCTCTCTGGCATTTATCACCCTTCCTACCCTTTGTTTGATGGTCACTTGCTGCTGTATAGTTTGCTGAAGTGAACTTTAGCCTTTGCTGTTTTCTTCCCCAGATAACGCCAGCTGGCACATTGCAGCAAGAAGAGTAATTTTCTAGCAGAAATCTTTCTTTATTGAGTTTAGCAGGTTCAAGAGAAAGATGTTGACATTTGTAGGATTCTGAGTTGACATTTCAGCCATATGCCATAGAATTTCTCCATAGTCGGCTGTTTTGTTGGTTTGAAGGAAGCGACTATTTGTTTGTTGGTGTCCTACTGGGCATCTGTGATGCAAAACTACCATATTCTGGCAGGATTTCTTCAACTTGAGCAAATGCTTGAGCATATTAGAAGTTGAGTGCCATCTCGCGAGGCAGTCTAAGATAGCGTTCAGGTTTCTTTTTGATGAATAACTACACACATTGGAGTTCTCAGTGTTTTTCAGATTGTATAAGCAATACTTTGATCTTTAAATGTATCAGCTGCTGGCTGAAGAGTGGGCTGAGCAGCAGTCACTTGCTAGTGCATGCATCTCACCTGTACCTGTTTCTTTATGATCAACCTCCTCTTCTGTGTCAGGTCAGCATAAAGTATTTTCTTTCCAGTATTCAAGTTTTCCTCACTTCCCTGTTCATTATCATGTTGGAATAGTGCCTCCTGTGTACATATATAATTCAGTTCTGGAACTTACACCACTGGCTTATTAAGACCTACTTATCCTTTTAGATTTGAGCCTGACCTGAGCTGCAGATGCAAATTAGATTGACCACATGTGACAAGTGATCTCTGCAGCGCTATATACAGTTGTCCCCCGGTATTCCCGGGGGTTACGTTCCTAGAGCACCCGCGAAGAGTGAAAAACCGCGAATATTGGACGTGGTCCATAAAAATGGTTATAAACGTCAAAATATAACATAACATATATAATAAAAAAATATAAGTAAATATATAATAATAATTTAATAAAAAATACAGTAAAATGTATGGGTACTCACCAATAATAAATGATATTGATTGAAGATGATGATGATGAATTAGCTGTGCAGTACGATGAAGATAATGACTGCACAGCAAAGCAGAGGATTTAAAGCTTTTTCTGGTGCTTAGGTTCATTGCCAGAAGCCTTAGAAGGTGCAGGGCGTTTGGGCAGCATCTTAGGATTTTAAGAAACACGCTGCGAAAAACACAACATTCAGAGAAACACGCGATAAATTGGGATGATGCTGGGCTGCATCTGCCTGAGACAGAACCTCGTGGGCAGCAGCCAATCAGCAGCGAGGAGAAATGAATAACGCTCTCAGATTGGCTACTTTCAAACCTCCAGCCAATAGCGTTTATTTTATATTGATATTTTGCCGAATTTACGTTGGTATTTATATTACAAAATTAGTAAATTATATTGTTATTAATAATTTAGCATTAAAAAGTGTGAAAAAATATATATTGCCATGAAAAAAGCCATAAAAAAATTGCGGAAGATATTTGCGATTCCGCGAATATGCGGGGGTTTCCACGAACAATTATTAGTTGGGTTCTAAGGAAAATTCCGCGAATAACTGGGGCCACGAATGCCGAACTGCGATTACACGGGGTCGACTGTAGATGATTTGGACTAGCATATTTGCTGTCAGTCTAACAAAGGAAAGGGCAAAAGTATTACAGCTTTCAAAAGAGGCATGACAGCGGGTACATATCTAGTAGATACCACAGTGACCAAGACTGTTTTGTTGATGGGCTGCTCCAAGAAATAAATCATTTGAGTTTATCAGCAATGACAAAGGTGAAAAGAATGTCTACTGCACAAGAGAATTGTGGTGCAAACAGTGACAAAAAGAGGAAAGCAATTAGACTTGATAGTAAAGTGTAAAGGCCATCAAAAAATGGACCATCTGACAGACAATCAATGCAGAGAAATCCACACCCATCTCTAGCCATACCTTTCAAAGAATGAACTATGGCAGTGCAAGAGCCATTGATCAAACATGATCTGAAAAGATGCCATACTACTGGTGTTCTGATAAGATACTAGCATGCAAACTTGAATGTCTTCTGATACTTAGAAGGCAAAATGAATGGCAAAGCTAATTTAACAGCATTCTGATCATGTGCATCCAAGATGACAATGTTTCTATCTACTGTGCCCACATCGTGCTTTGTGGAACACAATCACTGCTGGTTCCAATTGACCATAACAATGAAAAGACATTTACTATCATGATCTTCTGCCTATCTTGTTCCATTATTGCATAAAATATTAATAAGTGAATGAAGAACTGTCCCTTAGTACACCTTCCATTACCTTGCGGATGCTATGCGTTATCATATCATAGCTGCATTATTAGGTATAGGCACCTGCCTGGAGGAGGAGATGGCGATAGTGTAATGGTGTTATTTTTTTCCCTGACTCACCATGCTCACTGCCTTAGAGGAAAAGTTACAGGTAACAAGCATAAACTTATTCAAAAAGTAATGGATGAATTTGAATTTGCATTGAATAAAAATGTTTGTTTTTTTTTTTGTTACTGAGAGCTTTGATGGGGTAGTGTAATAGCAAAGGAAGCATGCTAATGTCGGAAAAATAAGTTTAAAAAAATTCTAAATGAATCACAAGAAATATTTCTAAGTAAAAACAAAAAAAAACCAAATACCTTTGATAGAAAAAAAATTAGCATCTTTTTATTTTTTGACATTATTATGCTTTCATTGCTAGTCACGTTCCCCGCATTTGATGTTATTTTGTCACCCCTCCCCCCCTGTGTGATTTATCCTGTGGACATTTTTTGTCATTTTGCCTTGCCTTCCTCTTCCCAGGGAAAAATCTTGAGGATGCTCGTGGGTATAGGTCCTAACAAGGCGGCTAGTCAGTCTATTTTGCTTTTTGTTTTATTTCACCTGCTGGTGGTGAAGCTTGTTATTACTCAGTAAGCTGCAGGTATTTTTTAACTATTAGTTTTGATTGATTTCTGTTCCTTTTGTCCTTTAAAATGTTTAAAAACTGTAGATTTAATTTCAGTAATTTAAAAATTAACATTAAGTCAAAGTCTGTAGAGTACCTGACAGTGTGTGTAGCAAAACAAGGTTACAGTCATTGGATTTTGCATAAAGTTTACACATTCCTTTCTTAATATTACAGTAAAGCCACCACACTGGATCGAGTGTATGGTCCAGCATGGCTAGCCTTTGGTCACTCTTTTGCTGCAGACAACGAACACGATCAGGCCATGGCAGCTTATTTCACAGCATCACAGTTGATGAAAGGGCAAGTAGTTGTGTATCCATTGCAACGTTTGTGTAGTCTACACACCCATTGGTTTCATCTCAAGTGTATAGTGTCTTTTATGCGCAATGCACTCTTCTTGAACCTTTGTTTTTTTTTTACTAATGGTTTATTATTATTGCTAATAAATATTGTAATTTTTCTTCTTTTTTAAGTTATTCTTTTCATGCCATTTGAAATATCCAACAAAAGAAGGAAAATTGTAGCATTACTGTAAACTTTCTCATCACTTGGAAGTGTGAATTAATGGCATTCCTTGAATTAGAATTAATTAGCATTTCTGGTTGTTCACCCTTGTTTTTTGGGCATCAAATTTCTTTGTGTTTAAGCACCAGGTAGGGATTTAAGGTGCTATAAGTCGTATGTAAGTTGAATAATTACATTAGCCAAGTGAATCAATTAAATTGGATCTTCTGCATATTTTTGGTAAACGAGTGGTTTTATCTTGGCTTTTAAGTTTTACTTTATGCTTGTTTTCTTGCTAAATATCTTTTATATATTTGTAAGCTGTTATGTGATTTGTATGATTTTTATTCAGTTGCCATCTCCCAGTTCTTTACATTGGGTTGGAATATGGCCTGACTAACAACTCCAAGTTGGCAGAGCGGTTTTTTAACCAGGCATTGAATATTGCCCCAGAGGACCCTTTTGTGCTTCATGAGATGGGAGTCATCGCCTTTCAGAACCAAGAGTAAGAGCAGCAAGTCATTTTACTTCATGACGACAACATTCCCTTAGTGCCGGTTTCTGATTCTAGAAATAAAGTAGGTCTTGAGGAGCTTTATAATAATACAGATAGCTTGTGACTTTTCTGTACTTGAACATGATAAAGGCACAATGGAACAACATGCTATGTTGAAAACAAGCAGCCCTTGACAACATTGTTTATGACAGTAAACTTCGAACTTTTTCTTCTAGTTACTCAACAGCTGAACAGTATTTCCTGGAGGCTCTGGAGAAAGTGCGATGTGTCAGCGATCAAATCACTGTGGAAAAGTGGGAAACCCTGCACAACAATCTGGGACACACCTGTAGGAAACTCAAGTAAGTCTCTGTCATCAAAAATAGTTTATTTGAATTAATAAGTATTTGTTGTTTTTTTTATTTTTAAAATTAGCTACAGTCTTAGTGATTAACCTATCCAGATGAACTATTTCCTACTATGTACTGAACACACCTGGAGAGGGTGTAGCATGGCTACAGAGTACAGTAGAATGTTGATTTGACTATCTCTCCTCCTAGAAAGAAGATGACAGAATTCTGCATTTTGAATTTTTTTTTTTTTTTTAATCAAGAAATTTACCTTCCCGTTTGAGAAGGAATCCTTTAATGCTTGGGTATGTTAGAGGAGCTTTTGTGGAAGAACAAAACTACTCTTAGTATTGTCTTTTTAATGTACCTTGCCTGTATATTTAGAAATGTTGTGCATGTCTTGTGTATGGATTTTCTGTCACCATGAAGGTTCTGAGAAGAGGTGGTTTTCCTTGGGAATAGATAAAAACTGGAATAAAGAAATTTTTCTTCAATTAAGGTCAGTCAACATACATATGAAATAATGTACTGGCAATAAGTTGTCCAGCCATACTCTAAACTTGCAGAAAGTGAAATTTTGTTACTCTTGTTTGTATTTTTTTTTTTTTTAGATAATTTATGAAACAAACTTATGTGGTCTGTTTTTATTTCAGAAAATATGACGAATCCCTTAAGTATCATGAACATGCTTTAACCCTGTGCCCATTGAACCCTTCTACATATTCTGCCATAGGTTATGTTTATGTTCTCATGGGGAAGAACTTAACAGCTGTTGATTATTTTCATAAAGTAAGTAAAATTATACATATAGTGTGCATAATGCTTTAAAGATTCAAATTTTATTATTTTTCCCTCCATACACCACATCAGGTTTTACCTCACTCCACCACCTAAAGCACCAGTTAGTTTTCTGTGTTGAACTGGCTGTATATTTAGTAAAAACTAGTAATGCAGGAGGAAACTCAACATGTGTTGAGTAATACAGATTTGAAAGTTATGGCGCAAATGCAGAGGGTTAAGATAAACTTTTGGGATTGTTACTTCAATTTTCAGTGAATAACTTTGCCAACTACTAAGTCAGTGCAGATTTATAAATACTAACAAATTTTGCTATAAAGTTTGCAGTGATGGTTTTGCAGTAAATATTAATGCATTGTTGCAATATTTTAAGTGAAAAAGTGCTATTATTTGTTGAATTTTTAATTAATAAATGATGCCATAAATTACTCCATCTTTGTTGTTTGTCATTTTGTTAGGCATCTATTTTATACATATGCAAATGCATATATAATTTCTCATTTCAGGCACTTGGGATACGTCGAGATGACTCATTTTCTACCACTCTGCTACAGCAAGTGTTTGAAGTGTTAGTGACGCAGACACAACCATTTGATGGTATGTTGTATGTTTTTATCTTGTCAACATTATGCAACTGGATACAGAAAGTAAACAGTATTATCTATCAATGAAAGTACTTGTGCCTTTTTTCGGGCTGTGTTTCAAGATGAGGTTGAGTGTCAAAGTGTAAGCAAGAATCCTGTAGAATGTTTAGAAAAAAAAAGTTTGTCGTCACTTTGCTGTTTCAGTTAATTCTTTAATGACAGGAGATAATATTTAACAGCACAATTAAACTATTTTGATGAACCTGACTTTTTTTTTTTTTTTTTACCCTAGTTAAGTCTAGTGCTAACACATTAATTAAAATTAGTCTCAGACTGAGCACCTTTTTTTAAGAATTAAACTTTCTACTTTACACAGACCAACTGACAGAGACATCTATTCATCAGATGCAATGTTGCTACTGAAAACCTACATTTACTGGTTTGTTGACCAAATTGTCTTTATTTGTTCTTCTCTTAAGAGGAAGTCAGTCTTTAATTTTGTATATCATGCTTACTAAATATGTCCTTTTTAAAATTTCCATAATGAAATTATTATTAAAAATTAATAATAGCAGATGGTTTTCCTTTAAAATTCATTGAACAGATATGTACTTTTTAGAACAAATTTCTCTCTGTGTGGTCATTGTTTCGCATTTAAGAACAGTCCCCACTTCAACAAGTCATATGTTAAGACTGTTGTTCTGATTACGTTGTTAAGACCATCTGATTTATCTGAGAGGTTTGCCAATCATTCGTCTGGATGTCAGAATTCTGCCTTTAACCACACAACAATAATTTGACAGATTTAAAATGGTTGTCAGGATTTTGGCTAGGCCCTGTACTGATTCAAAGTTAAAAATTATGGGATTCTTTTTTATTAGACCTCTTTTTTTGAATGACCACTTGTCTTCTCCTTTCTTAAAGAATTTTGTCTTTCTTTCTTTCCCTCAACTATGGTCATTAATTTGCATACTTACCATTTGTATGCAGTATATCGCCATAGCCTGTCCAACTGATTGACACGCTGCAATTTTTTTTATTTTCTTTTTGTATTTTTGTATTAATTTTTCATACTTTAATGAATATTACCAGTATATGTTAGGTCTATTGACCCAAAATTCGGAAAAACCTAAATCCAGCAACCTCGGTCTTGAGCTCCCCACATAAAGGGTCGCCTACCTGTACTGATTAAAAGGAGAAATGGTTCTTGAAATGAAATGAAAGATTGATTCCTTTAGCAGGAAACTAATTTGTGAGAATTTTAATAAAGAAAATTTTGTATGGAAAGTAATTGAAAGGTATCAAGTTTATAAAAATTTTTCAAAATTTTTTGTGAGATGAATTATAAGAGGAGAAATGTGCACTAATCAAATTGACTTTTAAAAATCTTTTTAAATATAGTGAGCATAAATAAGTATCAAACTTTACCATACACTCAGCAGTTAAGGATGTGTTTGAATTCTTTAGTATGTAAACATTTGTGCAGTATGATGAAGATTGTGTTTCTTAAAAATTTCTTAAAGGAAAACCAGTGTCTTATTCAGTAAATTGTCTGTTTATAAACTAAAACATTTTGTTATATCTTCCTTGTCATTCTTTTCCTCCTCTCTTGAACCTGTGTGTAAGGCATCCACCAGAGAAGGAAACTTCCTGGTTTAGCTTCCTAAACTAAGCAGGGGAGAATGGGATATGAAGGTTAGCCACATGTGTATCATAGAAAGTCCATACTAGAAACCTTCATTTAGATGTGAGAGGGAACCAGAGAGCTCAGAGGAAACCCATATGGCCATCTGGAGAAGAACAAGAAGAAATCATGTCAGTGAGGTATGCCGCACTGAGCCGGTTCTGACTGGCTTTCAAACTCAGGCCTTTGACCTTGGCAGTCCAGTAGTCTACTACTGGATCACTGTCCCACCACCCTATTCAATTACTTTCAGTGAGTTTAAATTTTCAATGCTTTTCTAACAGATATGGGAAGCTTTCCTGCAAATACCAGAAAAAATTTTGAGTTATATAACTTTTCATAATTCTGTATGGTGTTCAGTTTTGCAGCATAGCAGTGCAAAATGATTTGTTGGCATTTCTAGTGAGTTCTGATGTCTGTACTATGTGTGATCACACTTGGTGTTAGATACTGCAAGATGGCAATCTACAAATTAGTATGAGAATATTTAATTATATTAGTTCTTTCTTAAATGTGTTTGATAATTTGTGATTAATATATCTAGCATTAAAACCAAGTTGTAAATAGTTGCTGTACCAGTTGCCAAGACAGTGTTTCAGCATGGATTTGTAAATGTTAACTGATTTATTTGATTGTTATGAAAGTTTTGTTGATTTTTATATGATGTTAATTTGGGGTCCATATTTTGCATGCTTGTGAAGGTGCATGTAGATAAGTTATATGATGTCTGTCCAAAAATAAACTGAACTTTTAAAACAGTGCACCAACCAGCCGGCACACGTATCGGTGACCTGGTCCTTCAGTCTAACAATATCCACATCATGACATGTCAGTTAGTCATCGATTTACACGTGCTAGAGTGAATGTATGTTTAGTGCACTTGGCGATTTGTCGCAAGTTGAACAATGAAGGATCTTGAAGAACAGCATGTTTGTGTGAAATTCTGTTTCAAATTGGGAAAAACATTTACGGAGACTTTTCTAATGTTGCAACAGGCCTATGGGGGGGGATTGTTTGAGCCGTACGCAATGTCATGAGTGGTACCAGTGTTTCAAATCGGGAAGAACATCCACCGAAGACAATCCCAAATCTGGACGACCTTCCATAAGAAGGGATGATGGTCACATTGAGAAAGTGTGTGCTGTGATCCATGGAAATCGTCGTCTGACTGTCTGTGAAGTTTCTGAAGAAGTGGGCATCTGTAAAAGTTTGTGCCACATGATTTTAAAAGAAAAATTGAACATGCAACGTGTAGCCGCAAATTTTTGGCTGCGTCTGCTGACAGATGAACAAAAAGAGAACCGAGTCACAGTCAGTCAAGAGGTCTTTGATCGTTAGACTGCTGATGAAAGCTTTCTGAAAAGTGTCACAACAGGTGAAAAAACGTGGGTGTACAGCTACGATGTTGAAACAAAAAGGTAGTTGTCGCAGTGGGTTGGAACATCGTCGCCGCGACCAAAAAAAAGCACGTCAGAGTTGCTCAAATGTGAAGGTGATGTTGATCGTCTTTTTTGATTGGAAAGGCATCGTTCATCATGAATTTTTTCCACGTGGTCAGACGATCAATGAAGAGTTTTACATGTCCTGAGGCAGTTGAGAGAGGCAGTTCAAAGGAGGAGGCCTGAGGCATGGAAAAACAAAACCTGGATGCTACACCACGACAATAACTCCTTATCCATGACTTTTTGGCAAAGTACAAGACAACTCTCGTCCCCAAGCCGCCCTACTCTTCGGATTTGGCCCTGCGGACATTTTGTTGTTCCCAAAGTTGAAATCCACCCTGAAAGGTCACAGATTTCAGACAATAGAAGAGATTGAAGAAAATTCGCTACAAGAACTGTGCACTATACCTGAAAATGCATTCCAGGATACGTTCCAGAACTGGAAAAAACGAGAGCAAGCGGTGTATCAACAACGGAGGGAACTATTTTGAAGGGGACAAGTCTGATTAAATTGTAAGCAAAGTAATACATTTGTTTTTTAAAAAGTTTGGTTTATTTTTGGACAGACCTTGTATATCATTTTGTAGCATGTGCTTTGACATACATTATGCAAAACCTACCTTTTTAAAATCATAAAATGGATATTTATTTCAGGGTTCTGAGTGAAGCACGGATAGAACAGTTTTTCGTGCCATTTTGCTTCATGGGTTCAAACTGAGCCACAAAGCGAGTGAGGCAACTCGTAACATTAAGCAAACATGGGGCGAAGACACAGAAGATGAGCGCACAGTCAACAATGGTTTGCAAAGTTTCAATCAAGAGATGTGAGCCTTGAAGATAAGGAACGTAGCAGATGTCCTTCCAGCTATGATGACGACTGTCTGAAAGCCTTGGTTGAAGCCGATCCAAGAAAAAACAGTGCAAGAAATTGCTGGAGAGCTTGATGTAAGCACTACAATGGTTTCCCAGCATCTTGATGCAATTGGCCAGGTGAAAAGGCTCAATAAGTGGGTGCCTCATGAGTTGAAAGAACAAAAACAAAATCATCTGGTGGACTGCGTGTCATCCACTATAACTTCTTTCAACCTGGCAAAACCATGACAGCTGAAAGGTACTGTTGTGAATTAAACGTTGTTCATCAGAAACTCTCCCAATGACAGCTGGCATTGGTGAATCAAGAAGGCCCAATCCTGCTCCACAACAATGCTCGTCCTCTTGTTGCAAAAGTGACTCTTCACAAACTGAACCCGTTGGGGTACCAAGTTCTCCCTCACCCAGTCTATTCACCAGACCTTTCTCCCACAGACCACCATCTTTTCAAACATCTCGACAGCATTCTCCATGTGAAATCCTTCTCAAACCAAACAGCAATTGAGACTGCCTTCCAACAGTTTATCAACTTCAGAAATCCAGAGTTTTTTTCAAAATGGTATAAATGCACTTGTAACTCATTGGCAAAGTGTATTGATTGTAATGGAATTTACTTTGATTAATAAACTTCACATTCAGCAACAATATTGAAGTCTTGTTGCGGTAAAAAAAAAACCGACAAAACTTTTGTAAAAATCTAATTCTATAAAGGAATATGCTGGAGATTTTCATGTAGAATTTTAAAACACGGCTGTCATAATCTGTCAGACGTGTGTGTTTCTTCAAAAGTGAGCTAGAAAAATATGGTAACAGTACTGTACAGAATTGTAATTTTTGCAACAAAAGTTTACCATTTTGTCAACTTTATTTTAATTCCAGTTCCCACCGAAGTGCCACCACTACAGTTGATAGAGCAGCCAATCTGTCCAAAGCCATCACAATCTGTGACCAGGTGTCTGGAAAACACAGGTGTTCTAGACCCAGAGAGCACAAGCAGTATGACTATAGAAGAAGTGGAAATGGAGGGTAGTGACTGACCAACCAGTGAATGTTTTAGTATTTTAAAGCTGCCTGTGATTACAATCAATTGTCAGTAAAATTTTGGTATTCCATTGGAATCTTTAGGAATAAACCATCATGGTTTTGGTGTTAAAAATGTTTGATACCAGTATGTCTTTAAAAATTTTTAAATTATCAATGCTCACTCATCTTATGTCTTTCAGCTTTAATCACATAATCATCTGTATAATTAATTAACTGATGAAATGTTGGCAAGTTATTTTTATGCTTCACATTTGGTTGACCCTAAGAAAATTGTACAGTGGATTAATTTCGTGTCAATGTGATGAAGTCGACCTAAAGAGAGATTGATAAAGGTTACTATTACTATGCACCAATCTGCATATGTAGTCTGTGAATTAAAATTTCTTAGACAAAAAATCTGGTTCATTAACATTTTTATTAATGCTTTTTCATGTAATTAGTATTGTTTCATTTAAATAAGTAAATTTAGCACCAATCATTTTTTTTATAATCACCTCAGAAAAAAGTCAGTTGCTATTGATTGAGAGGCAAGATAGTCAGTCACGTGTATAGATTGTTTAAGTTTAATAAAAAATTTCCAAGGCCAAGTTCATTGTCAAGCAAGGGTAGTGCTCAGGGTTTTTCTCTTCAGAGTAATCCCCAACGGAATGGGCGCAGTTATGCAAGTTTTTCTGGACTTCACAGAGCTCAACAATCACTTCACTCTGAGATGATGGCTGGCTGGAGTCATGTTCAAGAAGGAGAGTGCAGTGTCCACATAAGCTGCTTTCAGTATTTCATGATTTGTAGTCATTTTCTCATTTTGAAACAAAATGTAATACAGCACAAAACTAATTTGAAATCTCGAAAAACTTTCAAACCAAAAGTTTCCTAAAAACATTTCATATAAAATAGAAAATTTATTCCGAAAAACCGACTCTTGTCTGTGATTCTTGGCCTTGGTGCATCGTTTTGGTGCCACTGAGGATTAGTTTTTGGTCCAGCTGCTGTTTTGATAGCATTATTGGTCCCAGCTGTGTATACACCTGAACGTGTGATCCTGATCCTTTTGGAAGCTGCTTGTTCCATTGCGTTTGATTCTGTTATTTTGACTCCCCTCCATTTTAATCACATTCAAAAGCTAAGATGAGACATGGATAAGGGAAATATTTTAAAAAGTAAGAGCATTAAGTTTTGCAAAGAAGGTTTAGTTACTTAACTAGATTGCAGAGCATCAGTCGAGCAGCTGTGTGAGGAGTATAATGTTGGTACAAAAATGCATGATCTGAAAAAAAACAAAATATTGTCATTTTATGCTGAGAGTCATACTAAGGAGGCCATGGACAGCTGCAAAACTTTGCACCAACCCAAAAAGAGTGATCTAGATAAAGTTTCTGTGTTAGGCTACCCCATTTATATATATATATATTAATTCCAAAATCTGAAATGGCCCAGGTGCTGAGCATTTCGGATTTGAGAGTTTGTTACTGTATGTGCTTTGTGCAAATTTTATCAGACCTTTTTAATCAAGCAATATGTGAACAAACCTACTAAGTGTGCAGCCAAAATTAACTAAGAAAAGATGGATCATCATTGTCACACTGCACCCTAGAATATACTATAGTGAAAGCCATAACAACTGTACACTAAAATCAGTACAACTTTTGGAGCAAACCTCTAGGATGGATGGAGCTGCTGTTTTTTTTTTTTATAAATGGAAATTTATATTGGAGCAGTAGTGCGAGTTTCAAATTTAATGTATTGTAAGATTTAGTCAACTAAGTTTAAAACATTAAAAGGTGTAAAGTAATATAAATTTTATTTTAATCTGTATTGATTAAATTAAGGTGAATTTATCACCTCTGCCATGTCTGAAAGTGATGTTAAAATTAAATGTTTGTCTTTAACGATAAAAATTTATTTTGAGAATATTTTGCAACTAATATGCAAATTCTGAGGAGTTCATTCTATCTGTGCAAAAAAAAGAGGAAATCTAATTTTTTTGAGAGAGGTATTTCAAGTCCTAATCTGGATCCAAGTACTTAAATTATACCACACTTTTTTTTTTATGAAGTTTAATTTTCTTGAACTTAAGCGATATCAGTTTTAAAAGAAAACGTGATTGGGGTTTTTGTGCAGAAAATGTAGTATTTTGAAAATTTTAAAGTGACATTTGATGATAAGTTATCCTAACTGAACACCTGTAACACTTTAATAGGAGTGTATCTAGCTGCTTTCGGTTGTACTTCCAAATGACTTTTATAGAGTTTCTCAATACCTCTTCTGATGGTCTTCATTGAAAACAAGCCATTCAAATTTATCTTGATGGTTGTAATGGCCTTTGGTTCCATCAGTTTTCAGGTTTTTCCTGAAGTACATCTAAATAATTCCAGATTGATTTCGTGTGTAAACCAGTAGCCTTGGCTGTGTTTGTCAACTCCTACAGTTGCAACTCAACTTTTTTGAGCTGGTAATCAATCAACTTTTACAAACTCAACTACACTGTAAGAAAATATTGGAAATGAGAAGTATTTTTTCTCAACCTTGTATTTGCACCACCGCCACCATTAGACTATAGTTATAATCAGAATCTCCAAATTAAAAAGTACACTCACCTTTGTACAAATGTGACCTGATCAAAATGAACTTTCCAATGATGTTCTCAGTTAACAAACACTCCATTTTTTAGATCCTTGTACAATGGAAGATTCTTGCGCTTACATATTGCAGCTGCACAGAACATTGCGGCTTCTCCCTTGGATATTGCACTATCCTCGACCAACATTCAGATTCATTCTGTTAGTAATGCCGCCAACCTTTTTTTTTTCCAGAAAATTAGGAAGCACTACTTAATAGAAGAATACCTTATATCTCAGTTGGCTTTTGAAATGACTTTTAGTGTCTCAAGTCTTGTTTGAGAAAAACAAAAGAGTAAGACTTGAGGTCTGTACTGCTTTTAAAAAAGCCAAGTAGTACTCAAATGTTAAATGACTTCTCTGTACTGAACAAAATTTAGCCAGCAGTTTCTTTAATGAGTGCTCAAACCAGCAGAAAGGTCAACACTGAATTATACTTTCTCAAACCTAATTTTTCGAAATGGCAGACTAACCATAAAATGTGTTGCCTTAATGACATTTTGCACTGGTCTGAATTGATTTGTGCACTCCCAGATGAACATGTAAAGTCAACACTTATTCCGAGGAATTTAAAGTTTACTTAGAACTTTATCCATCATATCAATAATAGCTTCGGCAGTTGGAGTTGTTGAGAATGTATGCAAGAATCGGCCTATGACTGAATGTTGCTATCAAACACACACCAACTTTGTTCAACCCATCAATCACTAAACAATATAGTTGAGACTATTTTTATGACATCAGATTTTTTTCCAATGGTGGAGCAATCAAAATTAATTATGCAATCTTTTTCATGTGAAGAAGAATTGGCAATATCACTATCAGTAAACATGTCCACTGATGTTTCACAATGGAATATGAAGTCGAACCTCAGTGTTGCTGTACTATAAACAGGTGAGCTTTAATTTACTGTCTGGGTTTAACAGACTCAAATCTTGATGCTTGACAATTCTTTTTCCTACAATACAGTAAAATGAAATACACTTTCCTGGTCACACAAATGTGATGCATGGCCACCTAATTAATTTTTATTTTGCAGCAGCACCTAAAAACCATGTAAACAACTCTGGAATAGTCTATTTTGTTCACAAAAGTCAAAAAGAAATTGGTAAAGCCAGGTTATGCAATGTCTAGGAAACTAAGTCACAGATATACAGTAAAACCAAATTTTAAATATATCAACAATACGTGTGTTTTGTTTATTAAAATAAATGAAAGATATATATAAAGAGGTCATGTTTAAAGGAAAACTGACGTTTGTGGTTTCCCCCATTTGGCGAGAGAGAGGAGTCTACCTGCCCCAACGGACGAGTAACTGCAAGATTCGAACCTCTGGTGTAAGATTATGTGAACCGTAACACTAAGTCAGGTAAAATTTTTAAAAATATTAAATGTCTTAGTCAAATAGTTTTTGATTATGAAAAAATACATGAGTCCCAAAGAGAGAAAGAAGAAAAAAATTATAGTTAATGTATTGATTGAATACATTTGATTATCTATCTATCTATCAGTCAAGTGACAGATTAAGTAATATGTTCAAGCCTATTGATTAGAAAAATTATTGGTTTATGTTGATCAATAATGAATTAATAATTAATAAAGATAAGATAAATAATAATTACTGATGTCTCAATGATTGAATAAATTTGATTATCCAATATTATTTTTGTGCTTGAGTTTGGTAATAATAATAATAATAATTCCTGCTCTGTATGATTAAATACCTGACTTTTTCCTTGACATTTTTTCATACAGGTAACCTAATCTTGACACAGATTCATCCCATTTTTCAAGTTTTGTTCAGTGGCTGGTAGGCTCCAATTTTGTAACAAATATGTGCAATATAAATAGACAGCTTGACTATTTGGACTTGGTTCTTGGCAGAACTAACCAAATAGCATCTGCCAAACATGAAATCACATTTATGAGGTTTCCTAGGACTTCTGCTTTGTTGGTTTTTAGCCAAACTTCGGATGCTTACCTCATGCATATCATGTGACAGAAAAAATTTGGCCATGGTGTTTCCAAAAGTTTCAGCTTTTAACCTAAAGCTATTTCTTGTAGAAAATTTCTGCTGCTACTATATAGTTTTTTGTTTTTGTTGCTATTAATCCGATTTTAATTCTGTTAAAAGTTTTATGAAGAAAAAAAAATTAACTTACAGAAAAATACAAATGCAAGTGTATATTTACAAATGCCAGCTTTTTTTCCTTTTTTTGCACATAAGTTCATTGTCATAACTTATAAAAGAATAAGCATCTATGTATTTCTAAAAATTTTGTGCACAAGCATTTCTTTGGAGCTTTTAGTCCTAATCTAAGGGAAATAACTTTTCTAAACCAACAAAGTTTTCTCCCCTTTAACTAGGGCCTAATTTCAGTAGCGGATGGTTACTTTTAATTTATACTGGCAAATCAATGACTGATTTTATTGTTGTTAAAGAGATATTTATCAATATCAAGTCTAGTAGACGGTTTTGCCAATTTATGATCTTACCTAGTTTTTAAATTGATAAACAGTTGTTTCTGTGTTTGGAAACCTGAATAATTTAAAATAACTTCTGTCTTTCCTATGTGGTATCTAAATGGGTGGGGGTGGGGGGATCCAGTAGTTAGCCTACCTGACTACTAAAGTAGAAAGACTGGGGTTGATTCTATTTGGCCTGGTTTCTTATCTTTTTCTTCACTAACCCATCACATTGGCTTATTGTTTGGGCTTTGAATAAACTAAAGGTAACATATTACACTGTAACTTTGATAAATGTCATACACACAATCTCTAAACCAGATTTAATATTTTAAAATTGCAAAAACGTTTTAATTAGTTTTATTAAATCCTGAAAATCTTGCTGAAGAATCTACAGCCATAGCCAAAAGTTTTGCACCATCTTAGAAATAACAGCAATGTAACATTATCTTCAAACAGTGCTCAAGCAATCTGATGCTGTCTGTACCCATGACCACTTCTAATTCTCTAGTCACACTTGTCATCATGATTTATAAGGTCTTTTTGGAACTCCTCTATTTGCTTGTTTAGATGGTGTTTTAAAAGGACATTTTCATGTAATGTAATCTATTCCAAATCTTTTGTGCACTTTTAGTAGAAATGGATATTGAAATTTCATAAATTTGTAGATGTCATTGGTAGCCAAGTGAATTTCTCAGCAGCTTTGTCTCTGCATCAGCATTATATATAATATATATATATATTGCCAGTCAATAGATAAAAATAAAATAGTTCAAAGATTTATTACTGTAACAGGCAGAAAGAACCTGGACTCTAACATCGCTGTCAACCAGAATTCTATTAAAATGTTATAGCTTTGATACATTTCATTTAAAAGTAATAAGACTAATAATATAAAAAATTAGTGGCCTTATGTAAGGAATATTAAAGTCTGCTTACCATTTTAATTCTTAAGTAAACACATTTTAATTACCTATGCCATTATTTCCCTAAATTCAGTATTTAATTTCTCTTTTTTCTTACCCACATCTTAATATATAAATAATAACTTTTTAAAAATGGGTCTAAATGATTAAACTATGGTATACAACAGCCACTCTTCATCTGTGCTTATTTCAAAATGAATTACTAGCTTACACACCAGGAAAAATTAACCTGGCTATCCAGAACACCCTGACATCACGTATCAGTTAATGTACTAGGTTTTTGATTGGTTACACGTTAAAAATCCCTGCAGTTTTGTTTTTTTTTGGTCCCTGGCTATTTTAATCTTGTAATATTAAATAAATAAAAATGTATTGTTTTCATGAAATGTCTGTGAAGGATAAATCTTGGTCTGAGAAAATGAAAACAGTTCTTTCTTTAGAATCATTTAAAACCGGATAGAAATCGGTTACATCCGATCTATCCAAAACAAAACGTTCCTAAACATTGGGATCGATGTGACTTACAAATCAGAAAGAAATACACTAATTTCGATCTGTTATTTATATGATTCGACTAATTAGACAACACGTCGGAGTATCCACTGACAGTAGTATCTGATAGATTTGTGTATGTATACAAGCCAAACTCAATTAGCTATTTAAGATTATAATTTCTTTCATTACCCCATGTATATTTAGATGCTTGTTTGATCTTGTATGATATATATATTATTTCATTTTCTTATCTATTCAGCGTCTTAACTCCCGTATCTGTAAATCAGTGCTTCAGTGCCCCTAACACGAATATGTCGCCACAACAGTTGCTCATAGTTATCCGACACAAATCGGTCGCTCGGGTTGCTTCAGGAATAATAGCAGAACAGATTTTGTACATTTGCTAGCGTCGGTTTGTACGCACAGATCGCATGGCCGACGACCCAGAAGAACGCATCCATTGACAACCATTATCAACAACATGGCGCCCGATATTAACAAACCTGTCGTCTGCGTCAGTGCTCCAACCTCTCGAGGCGGCGCGTAAAGCGGATAATGTCGTGCGGTTAGGGATTACGGGAAACAGCGGAGGGAGTAGTCATGAGGAACCGAGAGAAAAACGCAGGGAAGCAGTCCTCCCTGCGGTACGTGAATCTATCCGTCGAACCAACCCAGCCGGTCGAAAGTCACGCCAGCAACAGGGGCAGGCCGACTCAAGGTATGTTCTTTGAGGACTGTCACCGCCATTTTTAAACTTTAAAAAAAAACAACACTCACAGCCCTGGTGTGGTTCAGTGCATGGCCAGGTTAGTTCACTTTAACAAAAAAAAATAATAATAAACAGATAAATTTGTTATCTGTAAAAAGCATTTTGAAGGTGTGTTCTGCGGTTATATGCAGGGTTTTCTATTGTTTCGTACGTAAACGGATAACAAACTTATAGAAGTATTGAATACCGTTTTAAATGTTAGTATCTAAAGAAATTATTAGCATCGAAACTCGTGCACTTTGCGTGAAGCATATACACTGTCTTTTACCAGCGATATAGGTCTGTTGACGAGTGTGCTATGGGTCGGTCGGTCTGCTTCTCCGTGTTAAGGAAAGGATCCCTTATATACTCGCCTATTTAGTCATCTCTCTCTTTCTAGTAACTTATATATGTAACTAAATCATACCTAACCTTCACAACTATTTCACTTGCGCGTAATATCTAATCAGAAAAACAGGTGAAGATTTATTATTATTATTATTATTATTATTGTTATTATTATTATTGTTGTTGTTGTTGTTGTATTATTATTATTATTATTATTATTATATTATTATTATTATTATTATTATTATTATTATTATTATTATTATATTATTATTTTTATTATTATTATTATTATTATTATTAGTGGAATATCCTAAATATTTCTCTTTTCAAACTATTCACTTCGCACGGAAATATGAAACGTTTTTTTTGTTTTTTTTGTATGTTTTTGGCAGTTTACAAAATTGAAATTTTTTTTGAAGATGGTTGGGGTACAGGATGTATCCATTTTCGATGTTGGCTTATTTCGTTGAGATTTTATTCTGTGTTGCGATGTTATCTATGTCATTATTCATTGGGAAACAAAAGCACTTAAAGCTGCACTGCCTTTTCAAAATAAATTTCATGTAATGATAATAATAACGCTTTCGGAAGACTAAAAACCAACTCCTCAAAAAAGATTTATGATTCGATCTAAACGTGCCAAAGATCAGAATTTACAACCGCGAGAGATTTCATACCGGCCAGCTGCTGATTGGTAGTGATAACGCGCGGCAGGTATCCATCTCTGGAAATGTGATACATCTCGTTTATTTTTATGTCCAGATAACGGCACGTAATAAATAATAGAGGTTTTGTTACTATTATTTTCCTTGGGCTGATATCGCGCAAAAATTACGTAGCAGGAGAGAAACAGCTTTCATTGAATTCATGTTTGTTATAACTACAATATGTTTATGGAAAGTTATTTATCGTTTTTTGGGGGGAGTTTCATATAAAAATTTCGTTAAGTAGTTTACCGAATTTGTCTTTTTTAGCTAATCTTATCATTATTCTGCTTTTAAAAGAATACTATAAGGATGGTAAATTATAGTTAATTTTGATAATATGCACAATAGTTGGGTAAAATAAAAGCATCACGTAAAACGTCCTTTCTCTTCTAATAAGTATATAAATCCAGCCTACATGTCAATGGAAAGACTGTATTATCTACAATTAAATAAACAAATAAATAATAATAATAAGCATTTTAGAGTAAAGTTACTATGATTAACTTTACTAAGGTTTTCATTACATCTGGTACACCATAAAGACTTGCAAATTCTTAAAATAATAACGTACTTTATTTGAGTTTTAAGAAATCATTATTTCGTAAATATTTTGTCAGACATTAGGCATTGTTATAATAAATTGGAATAAGAAGTCTGTAAACAGACGTTACAACAGAGAGTGCAACATTATGCTTTCATGCTGAAATAAGAATGAGATTTTAGTGTATAAAATTTTTTGTTAGGATGGATGCTGGCTATAAGCATAAACTGTAAGCATAGGCTGCTGCTTATTCTTTAGAGGGAGGATTTTAAATAAATTGCTAGTTTTTACCTTTAAGTAATTATCGATCATTTCTTTGCATTGCTCCAGTGATACGTTTGAAAATCAACTATTAAAAAAGATGAATTTATAAAAACAAACAGAAACTTTTCCGTCGAGTATTCTCAACAAGATAAGCGACCATATCCATACCTTTTTCCAATTTCTCTAACTCTACCTTTTAAGCGACAGGGTTGCAAAAAATGTTTTGCTGCCTACTAATTTATAAAGGAAGAAAGGAAAAAGGAAGTTTATTTATGTTATTTTAATGCTATTTATTTTATCATTCAGTATACTAATTGTAAAAAATGTTGATATACATAGGGTAACTATACTATATTATTTTATATTAAACATCTGTATACTGTACATTTACAAAGAATTATTTATGCTATTGTTAATGATATTTTATTAGTAATTAGGGAACACTTAAGCAAGTATATTTACTCTTTATCTCTATGGAATTGGCGATCGTGTTTTCAACAATATCATCAGAAACTTGAGTTTTAGCTGGACATTTTAAAGTATCTATTCAAAAATTTCAGAGCAATAGCACTGGATATCTTTATATGCTTGTAAAATTGTTCCTCCTTTAACAGATGGTACCATAACCGTTTCTGAGTGTATGTCTTTGAATTTATCTTGTCGTTACCTACCCACTTGGGTTTTGCTGGATCTACATTCAGGAGCAATGTTCTATACTCTGCTGCTGTTTTGTCTGTTTTTTTCTCAGTCAAAAGTGAAACCATGCCAATATCAGCTCTTCAAGAGGCTTCAGACGCTTTTCTGAAGTAGATGTTCTGAACTCAGAACAAATTCACTCAGGCCATGGCTCAAAACTCTTCTCAGCACAGCTGATCAAGTAAGAGAGATAACAACTAAAGGACTTAAAGAAACTTGAAGCAATAGCTTTGTAAGATTCTTTATCTTGACCAAACACAGTCTCACTTCTAGTTAGTCGACAATGTTCTAATGGAAGCAAGAATGTGACATTTCTGAAAGTCCGAGATTCCAGAATTTAATCAGCATATTGTTTAAAATATTCCAAACTTTGAATTTCTTTTGGTGACTTGTTCATTTAAGAATAACTAGATCTGGAGAAATACCCTTGTCAAAAGAATCTTCTTTTGCGCCCACCAAGTGGATTTTGAGTAGACTTTAATCACATGGAGTGGACGGACATCAAAACGTTGAAATTCTTTTGAATACCGAGATAAAAGTTGGCTAACGACACATAAAAAGTAGATTAATCACAATTTTTGCCTGAATGAGTAGATTTTTCATGTTCTCGGAATAAAAGGAAGAGTCTAAGGATGCTTCACTAGAATCTCTCTGCAATTTAATGAAGATAAATCCTCGAAATGATTATTGTGCGATGCCTGTACTCATCAGAAAAGAGAAAAAATTCAAGAAAGTTTGAGTTAAATTATTTTGCAATTACCTGCAAATGAATATGGTCTTTAACAATTTTGAATTTCATCAAATGTAAAAGTTTATCAAGTTCAACCATCCATGATTCATGCTTCTTTTTATTATCTACCGAAAATTTAAACAGATAAGCTACATCGCACGTAACACTTGCATCCATAAAATTTAATTCAAGATCAGGTTTTGAAACAAGGTGTTTACGTACATTCAAATGGATATTTTGACTATCAAAAGATGGTAAAGACTTGTCTAAGATCAGTTGGCATCCAATTCATTGCCTCACATACACAGCTGATAAAAAATCCAGATAGTTATTCTCCTGCATAACTCATGAGTCTGGGATGTAACACAAAAACCTTTGCAAAAGACAATTATTTCTCAAATCATCGTTCTAATTAATGTCAGATGTGCCACATCACCTTTCATTGTTCTCTTGTCTTCTAGAATTGTAAATAATTGCTATTCACTCTACAGGAAAAGAGCATTCAGCATTTGTTTCAATTGTCAGTCATTTAGTTAGCACTTCAAAGCAAAGTTTAACAAGCTGGCTGATTTTACTGTAGTTGATTTTACCGATACCAATCTTGTTCAAAGAAAACCATGGAAAGAAATGTTCGAACAAAAGAAAATGAAGTTTATTATAAAACTTGAAGTAAGCAAAAGAGGCTAGATGTTTTCCTACTTAATGATTAATCTCTGCTCTATTCTGCATCTCAGCAGTCGCTTCGCAAATTTCCTTGTTTATTTATTTTTCATTTTTATTTTTCATGACACATGGCTGAAGAATGACAGTGCTCTGCTGCCAACCAACTAATAGCTGTGTCCGTAACGCCGTGGCATAACTGCAAGTCGGCAGCCGATGCAGCTGCCCCGGGCGCAGTCTATAAGGGCAGGGCAAAAATTGATTAACCTTTAAAAAATTTTATACAAATTAAAAATAGAAAATAAAAATACAGTAGTTAATACAACACTTAAACACAGTCAATTAGGGTAGGAAGTGCAAAAAGTTGTCAAATAGTTTATTAAGTATTTACTGAGATCTCTGCTGTAAAACCAGTCTCCTAGGGCACTCCCCGAGAGCATTAACCCAAGATCTCTAACACCTGCGAGGGCGACCTATTACCGCATCACGTTGCCCTGCTGCGCAGGCTCCGCCAGTCATTAAAACCAAGGTTGGCTGTACTGCACCCTGACTGGCCCCGGCTGCCGGCTTAGAGATAGCACTAGGCAAACTGATCAGCAGATTAAAGCGTATTGAGAATATAGTAATGTGGCAATATGCGCATTTCACTGATTGATTGAAGAACATGCGCATTCTGTTTCTGTTAGACTACATTAACAATAATGTGTCACATTTGCTCTATTCCATTCCAAATTTCAAAATAAAATTTGCTTAAATTTTATAATATATATTCTAAAATATAGCGATTAAATATAATCTGGCAAAACTTCTAATCAATATCCGGAAACTAGTGCACAAATTTTGCGTCAGTCCCGTGCCCCGTAGGTTCTTTAACATTACTGATGTACATGCACTAAAACACTTCTTCATTTAACATTCTAATTGATATGAAAGTAGTAATTCACTCAGGTACCATTGTCATAAGTCAGACAATAAATTCTTTCGATTGTCCTTTTCTTTAGTTAGCTTAACTAAAGCCAATAAGGAAAACAAAAATTGCCGTATTTTGTACATGCAATTTTATCAAAAGTCAATTCAATTTAAACAGCTACAATCAATATATTAAGCAAGAGGGCGTAAAAGTCAGTACGTTACCCAGGTACAGTATTAGCTAGTTAAGGCACTGCCGTAACGCATGCAACAGTGTTCTTATTGTATATTCCCCCTGATTTTCTCCCTTTTCCACTTTAAACAAATATTTGATGAGCGCTATTAAAAGTTCATAAATTATATTGTTTGTCTGCGGTGCCCGCAAATCTAACTAAAAAACTGCAGGACCATTTTTTTAAGTTAGTACTACTGTGACCATGATTATCCTTCTACCAAAAGTAGATAAAAATTAAGTAAACAAAACTAAAAAAAAATGATAACAACAAAATCTTACTCGAAACGTCACAAATAATATTACTGGTTCATATTCGTCTTCAATAATATAAGTAAAATATTCTTCAGAAATCTATACTGAAAAAATATTCGTTGTCTGGTGCTGACAACGTTAGTTTCATACCATACTGTTTAATTCTCACCACAATTGCATCAGTGTGTTTGCATCGCGATTAAGGTTATTCATCGTGGTAGGATTCACTGTATGCCACAAACTGTTTTCAGTTTTCTTTCACAACCCGAAAGTACTCAAGGAATTTATTTCAAGACAGAAAAAAATATTTGTAATGTTTAAAAGACATCGAAAAATGTCGGAAAACGTTACTGTTATTTTCCTTAATGAAGTCTTCATGAAGCATATGATTTGCAAAATGTTCACTGTTAAACCAAAACTGCAGAACAGCCTAATCTGTACATTTAATTAGGAATTACTAGTGCTGTATGTAACAAGTAGCCCGGTCCCGCCTACCATTGCAAAAAACATTTAATGCACCAAAAAGTGACATAATCTGTTTAGTTTATTTAAATGTAGACTTCTTTGGTGGTACGATTTTAGTTTACACATTTAAAAAAAGAGAGATACGTCGAAAAAATAATCTTAAGTAGATCAATAATTCGTTATGCGTAATCAATGAAATAAGAATATTTTGAAAAGTCATTTTTCTTTGGATAATACTATTGAAGGCATTGACGAAATTTCGATAAAAAATTTGTTTTTATGTTAATGATTTTTCATATATTTTAACTTATGTACATAAACTTTATCTAGAGGTATGATGTCTATTGAAAATTTAAATGGGGCTTTTGCATGGCTTTGAAAATATGTTTCGTTATGATTATGACAAAAGGTTAGCCATTTTAATAATATGTTGAATATGAGTAGATAGAATTGAGAATTAGGGAGGATAGCTCATCATGAAAAGAATACATTTTAATGAATGCAACATGCGGGAGGCGTCTGCTGTACGATCCTTTTTAAAGGTATGAACGTTTCCGCTGGTAATTTTGTTTTGTAAAGTTTCAGAAAGTTGTTTCAACCCCCCCTGCACATGATCAAAGAGTTGTATAAAATTTTAAGAAATACATCGTATAGTTGTTGCTGCTTTTCTCTTACTAATTTCATTGTAGCTGTAAGTAAAGCGCTTAAAACAACGTTTCTGTTAAAGGAAATTAGTTGGAGAAACTTCGGTATTTTCTGGATTCCTTTAACATCCGTACTTGCAGCTAGATCATCCACAAGGTCTCTACTGGCTCGTCGCATATCTCATGTAGATTATACTCCCAGATACTTAGCATCACTTTTGGAGAGTTTGAGCTTTCTACCTCGATCGCGTCTATTCTCTCACCTTCTGAAATATGATGTCAAGTTGCAATCTGTTTCATGAAGTAAGTTTCACTATCAAAGACTTTGATTTCTATACTCTTGTCATGCAATATTTCCTTCCCAGGAGCTATAGTATTCACCACACTACAATGATATCACTGCCTATTGCTATTCTGCAGATTTGGCACTTTCTGATTGATTGCATGACAACCAATCACAGTGTACTATATCAACACATAACTATACTATAGAGCATCTTATTTGTACACACAGATGCGATTCTGCATAGTGTTATTTGAATTTTATTCTCGGGTTTTCTTCTCTTCCTTTGTGTTATTTTAAATTCTCTATTTACTAAGGAGAATCTTAAACGCAATATTTAGGTTAAGCAAAACTAAGTTTCTTCCAAGCAAGGCGGAAAAACTTATCAAGATATATCTGTAATACACTAGCGGCTATAAATGAGGATTCACCAAATTCATCGAGTAGGAAAGATTGTATTTTGATTTTAAAATTTTATAAGGAAACTAAGGTTGTTTTACTTTTGGTTGTATGGATTTTCTAAAATGTATATATTATTATTCATATAAATATATGTACTAATAAACTGGATGAAATATAGAACGTTCCATTTTATTGGTGAGTTTGCTGTGTGTGTATGTGATCAAGGGTTATTGATCCCCAAATCATGAATGGCACATGTTGCTGCTGCTGCTGCTGTTGTTGTTGTTGTTGTTGAGCGAGTTGGACTTCCGAACAAGGGCTCTGCCAATGGCATTGCATCCTGTAAAGACATGTGGCCTGTTCTCTGTCGAGTCCTCCTCGTGATTGAGAGACGTTCGTCGAGCCGACAAGCGGCCCGGTCCACCCGACACCAGGGGCGCCAAGGACCCGGGAGGTCGCTCTCGCGTCGGGGTGTTGCTGCTGCTGAAGATGTGTATGACACTCCTTTGAAAATGAAGATAAGGTCCGATGCTGAAAACCTATGGGCACCTGAGAATTTTCTTTAAAAGACAGAGGCATTGCTCCTTCTAGCCACTACACAACCTTTCGCTAGGCAATGTCTTGAACTCAGTGGTGAACAAAAAGCGAGATGACGGAGAAATTGCCCATTAGAAAGTATGTTGGGTCTCAATTTAGTTGCGCGTCTTCAGCGCATTCATTGCCTTTTTACGTCTTTATAGCCATTGAAAGATTTTTTTTAGTTTGCAGTTCTGCTGTTTAGATCGTCGACATTAATTCCCATAACTGGGGAAACTTTAGGTGCTTTCGAGCAGCACATACATACGCGCGCACACAAAGCCAGGAAGGGTCACACGCTACTAGTAGCAGGACAAAAGTCTGACTGATCTCTGTCTGATGACAGTTTCTAGCTGAAAGAGATAGCAATAGCCATGAATAAAATCCGCCTGCAATAAGTAAATCGGGGGGGCATTGATGTCTGCTCGAGGCTACCGCTTTCCCCGGAATCGTTGCCAGGATTTCAGCAACTATGTATTCTTTAAGTACTATCAACTGTTATATAGTGACAAGTGGCTTAACATCGCCGAGCAAGATTTAGACTGAAATAAATGCTTCACAGGAGTCAGACCTGGTCTCTCAGACACTACTGAAAACCACGGCTATATATTATCGTAAAGGAGTATCTACAGAAGCCTGTGAGTGCATGGCGATTTTTCAGCTTTGCATGTCACCCGGTTTGACTAATAACCAGTATATTGTATCTTCGTGGTTCAACACACTTTCTACTTTCTGAACGGTGTAATTCGTTTTTTTTTTTGTTTGTTTTTACAAATCTAGAGGGCGCTGGAATAATAATAATAGGATTAAAAATCCGTTTGTAGAAAGTCTAAATTATTTCTACTTCTCTACGACCTAAACAAAATTAATCAATAAACAAGAACAAGTTTTTTTTTTAAAAAAACATACTTTTAGAAATATTTTACTAAACATTGACGTAACTCATCTGATAATACAATTAGCGCTTGAAAACTTCCAAGTATCTAAACAATTACTGGAAACAGAACATTAAAGAACGGAAAAGCTGCGATGAACACCACTTCTTAGTAGAGAAACGACGGTTCAAAGAAGTTTACAGAATACGATGTCTGTCGAAAAAGTATCCGACCGAAGCATGGGGAAAAAAATTACTTGCTGTGGTTCAATTGCTAATCCCCTTCGAAGTAGGCCCCTTGTGCCTCCACACACTTAGCCCAGCGATCCTTTCACTGTTCGAAGCACGTCTGGAATGCTTCTTCCGGAATGGCTCTCAGCTCCGCCGTCACATTCCACATGATGTCCTCTCGGCTCTCAAAGCGGGAGCCTTTCAGTGGCATCTTCATTTTTGGGAACAACCAGAAGTCAGAAGACACCATGTCTGGAGAGTAGGGAGCCTGGCGAATGAGCGAAATGCCTTTCTTTGCCAAGAAAACTTGGATCAACTGCGACGAATGAGCCGGGGCATTGCCATGATGCAGCTGCCAGTTTTGCGAGGCCCACAGATCCGGTCTCTTGCGCCGAACTGCATCACGAAGACGTCAAAGGACTTCCTGATAGTACTCTTTTGTAACTGTTTGTCCTTCTGGTGCGTATTCGTGATGCATAACGCCTTGGTAGTCGACGAAAACAGTCAGCATCACCTTGATTTTGCTCCGGACCTGATGTTTGGTGCTTCCACTGTGATGACTGAGCTTTGATTTCCTGGTCGTACCCGTATACCCATGTCTCATCTCCAGTTATCACGGTATTCTGGAACTCAGGATCCAGCAGGTCCTGCGCGACCTCAAGACGAAGTTGTTGTTGTTCCTGAAAAAGCAGCTTGGGCACAAATTTCGCTGCCACTCTGAGCAAGCCCAAATCCTCCTTTAAAATTGTATGTGCAGAATCTTTACTGATCAAAACCTCGTCACCAATTTCCCGCACTGTCAAACGACGATCCTCCATTATCAAGGTCCGAACTTTCCCGATAACAACTGCATTCATTGCGGCTTGTTGACGGCCTCCCGGAACGCTGGTCACTCTCTACTGATGTGCGGCCATATTTGAACCTGTTGTACCATTCTTTTATTTCGGAAACACCCATGGAATTGTCACCAAAAGCCTGTTGAATTTTACAAATTGTTTCCACTTGGGTTTCTCCAAGCTTTTGGCAAAACTTGATTCAAGATCGTTACTCCACACGTTCCGTCATCACGGGCGAAATGAAAATGTGACGAGTAAGTAGTACAGCACCTCACACGATGGCTGCCTGACAGAGACTGACGCATCCAGCAAGCCCAGAAGGCATACGGTTCCACTATGCACACTTTTGCCTCCCTTTTAACGTCATTACTTCCCACGGGAAAAAATAAAGTCGGATACTTTTTCGACATACCTCTATGTTAGACCTAAACTAAAAATCATTTTTATCTTTAACGGCTGACAAAGAATTAAAAACAATTTGGTGATACGATAGTAAATGTCATAAAAATTCCATTAAGGATGCTCTTCGAATTATGTGCCACTCATCAGAGATGTAGTAAACATGACTTTTCATCTAGTGATAATTCCATAATTAGTAGTCTTTTAACAGTCTATGAATCTTTTTTTAATGTCAAAAAAATAACAAATTAACGTAAAAAGAAAAAAAATATAAAAAAACGAAGAACATTAAGTAGAGATTTTTCACTTTTCAAGTCAAGGTAATAATATAGACTTTTCTTCCTATTTTTATATTAAATACCCTGCGGAAGGTGCATTGCCATCACTCTTCATGCAATAATGGTTGAACAACAAGTGAGTCCGTGAATCCAGACAGTAAAGTTATTCTTAAGATAGAATCTCCCCTGACTTTAAATATTCGAGCGACATCCTCACAGTCATCACCTTTACACTGAAATTTACCACGGAGAAATATTTACCGCAATGAACAGCTACACTGAAGCGAATATATCATAGAGGTTTGCTCTGACCCACACAAAACCTCTTGTCAATTAACAATCTATCATGGCAAAAATTCTAATGATGTCGGGCTAATTTTGGACCCGATAAACTATCAAGGAAATAACTCATGGTTTCTTTCCACTATCGTACAGCTAATAAATGATGTCGCCGAAGTTAAATGAATCCGATTTCCCGGTGTAAAATTTTTCATATTGATGCTCTCTTTGGAAATCTTATAATCATTATGAGACTAGATTTAAATTGATATGCGATTAAGCCATGTTACGAGTGTTTTCTCACGGAAAAAATGTTACAAGTAAGTTCTGTCAATACATGGAAGGATAAGTGAATAAATAATGGAAATTTTATTTGTGGACATATGACAACGTATGAAAATCAACCCAGGTGTGTGGTATTCTATCGTATTTAAAAGATGCGTCACGCATAATGCTGCACAATTGCATTGTGCTTTCCCTGTATAAGAATGCCGACTTCTTTCCACTAAGGACTATGTAACGGAGATTGGAGATATTTGAAACAGTGCTAATAATGAGAACGCTGATAGTAGGTGGTGCCACCTGATCACTGTAATGTGTTCGAACAATGGTCAACCATATTTGTGAAAACAAAGAGGCAGCCTGCTGCACTCCTGCAGAAACACAAACAGATTTTGAGGCATGTAAATAGTTTTCCTCTTTATCAGGAAAGTTTTTTTCTTTCCAACGTGAATTATTAAAAAATCAATAAGATATTTTTGGAAAATGTGATATTAGGCATAGAACTGGTTACGGTTTGGGACAGGTTTTTTAAAATATTTTGCTGTCTATCAACAGACCAATTGCTGCCTGAAAAGGAAGCAAGAAAAAGTAACAAAGCTAAACACAAATTGCTAATAATAGATAAAAACAAAGCTTTTATAACATAAAGAAAAGAAAATGCAGTAAAATAAGTAAGACAAGCAAAATTCTAAATAACTTATTCTTAACACTATGTAGTTATATGCTAACGTAAATCTGTTTCTATGTATTGAAATTTTAAGAAAGGAAAATATTATTCAAAGTGGCATGACACAGTGAAAATTATTCAAGTTGCGTAATTTTATGTTTTGCAAATGGCAGTCTACAGGTTTAGAAGAAAATCATTTGAGTCAGTTAGACAGAAGTGCTAGTCTTTGTCAAAGTGTGCATCAAAAGTCTTTTGAACTATACTGGCTAATGGATAAGAGTCATTTGTGAAAATAAAGGCTAATTTTTTTTTGCCATTTGATACTCCATTTACTAGAAGTTTCAATGAATTCAATTCAACTGTTGATACCTGATTTTCAAAAATACACGCTTTAAAAAGATCGACAAAAATCTAACAGCAAAGTCGTTAAATTACAGTAAATTTAAAGAATAATTTTCATTAGTGAATATGTCATACCAGACTTGCTCTTGCATGTATTTCTTAAAATTATCTTTGTCATCCTCTTTCAAATTGATTTACCAAACTCTTAATTGAAAAACAGTATGACATATCAATCTTTTATGCGAGATTACTTTCTCTTAGTCGAGTGGAACAGGGCTAAAAGGTTTCCTCATTAGCTCATCAAGGAAACTTAGACGTTTATCGATCGTTAGTTAGTGTTATTAAAATAATCAAACATGAGCTTAACTCTCTGAAGTCATGACTCGAACTTTTTTTCCAGAAAATTAAAGAAGAGTGATAGTCAGGATACCGTTTGAAATAGTTTTTGATAACAGAAACAACTGTCTTTATCGCGGCTAAATATGATACAATTTCTGGTGATGCAACTCCTTTCAATTTTTAGCAGGAGCTTGACATTTTTGAAGGTCTTTTTCTATGTTTCCACGACTCACATCTCTTAAAGCCGTGCTTTCATCAAAGAGTGAAAAAGTAGGGGCATCATTTCAATCAAATGACAATTTTTCACTAAGCAGTTCTGTTTTCAGTTTCAATTGACACACAAAACAGGAAAAAAGAGAGAATTTCAAATTGCTGAAACTCTTCAGAACAGAGTACAAACAGATGATTGATTTCCCGCATGAAAAAAACATTCAAAATGGTTGTTACTGCACAAAACTTTTTCTATCTGCTCACAATAATCGACCTAATCAGAATTTTCTTTAGTATCTACATCCCGATGAATTTTCTCTATTAACATGGCAAAAATAGCGTTGAAATGGTTGTAAGTGCGATAATCATATTTAATAAATAAACTAACAATCCCGAGAAATTTTGTTTAGGAATGTGATCGGATTTAGTTGGAGCTGTTCTGATTAAGTCTGAAAGGATAATTTCAGATTAAGGTCAAAGTTAAATAAAGGTTGCGTGGGTTTGGTGATTTATTGAGAGGATTAGAGGGTAGTTACTTTGGCAAATAGGGAGTTTTAAAAGATTTGATGAGAGCCATAAGCAAAATCAACGTGGAGTATCTACCTCGAATTTTCCTCTTCAAAATGTGCGTAAAGTGATGCCTGAATAATGTGATGTAGCATAAAATATGCCAATTCCACCACCTTAAAGATAAAAAATTGCAGGAACATGCTGTTTTTTGTAATTTATGAAAAGAAATCTCAACTTATCCATAAAAGTATCAGAAGCTACCAGCCTGTCGAAATTCACATGGCTTTACTAAGAAAAAATGGCCAAATAAGTTTATAACTTGCATAAATGATAAATCGTTAAAGTTTGAAGCCAATTCCAGCAGAAATGTGATGAGTTTGCTGTCACCATCGTACAAAATCCTTAATATATCGTGGCAGAGAGAGACTGAACACATGGGAGCAATGACATCAGAAGAAAGAGAAGAGCATTCAATTGACTTTTGTTTGTGTTTCCTTAGAATCGCTTCACAAACTATTCCGTACGAAATTGGCGCTTCGAAGAGTGGGCGTAGCAAATCAGTGCGAAAGGATGACCATTTATCAACACAAAGATTTCAGGAAACATTTCAGAACAACAATGCAGCTATCTCAATATAAACCAGCGTTGATACTTTTGGACAATAACAATTCCCACTTGAGAATACTAATGCAGAATTATACAAAAGGAAATGATGTAGTCCAAATTTACCAAAACATTGCTCATACAATAAAACAGGGTGCTTTTAGTCCGCAAAAGAAAGAAAGTGCACGCTACATTAGATTAAGTTATGAAAAATAAAAGTTAACAAATCCTTCTAAATTTAATGAAACATAACTTAACCTCATTTAAGATAAAATAAATAATGTTAAAGAAATGAGGTCGACATGAAAATCATTTGATCAGGAGAAGACTATCTAAGATTTTCAAAGGAAAGCAGATGCCTTTTATACACGTGGATTGCTTTGGATTAATGCCTTTCGTCTGAAATATTGAAATAATTTGTGCTTGCCAATGCAAAGTTAAGAGACTAAGCATTACCGTTTTCGAAATGCTGCTGTGTTTGAAATTCAATCCAAACAGATCGAAACCCCACTAATACCATATTATTTACTTGCAAGAAATATATATATGTATCAAACTTTGACAATTGCACCTTCATTAAATTCGTATACTCATAGAAATTGAAGCGTGTCTTTCCGTTCTACTGAAAATAGGAGGCACTTTGCCCAATATAAATAAAAGCAAGTTACTTTAACTGCCCCAACTTAAAGATTACTGCTTAGTATATCCAACTG
Source organism: Nautilus pompilius (assembly GCA_018389105.1). NCBI lineage: Eukaryota > Metazoa > Mollusca > Cephalopoda > Nautilida > Nautilidae > Nautilus > Nautilus pompilius. The sequence continues at coordinate 175,010 of JACATO010000296.1, read as the reverse complement.
GAAACGATTGGACATGGAAGCAATTGAAGTTTTCTTTCACTCATTTGAAGAGACATTACCGCTGGTTTCGAAATGATTTCATGAGAATGCACTATTAAAATGTAGCGATCAAGAAATCGCTTAATCCAGCAACCATTTTGATATTTATGCATATAAAGTGTATCACTGTATGCTAAAGTTATTTCTATATATCTGAAAATAAAGAAAGACTGTCGAAAGTAAATCAATCTGCATATGATTAAAACTTTCTTTTTGACATGTAATACATGTATTACGTTCTCTCTTAATAGATCTTATATTATCAATCAGAAGTATTCTAGTGCACTTTAGTTTTGTTTGATCATGTTTGATTTTTTATATCAAATAAACGGAGCTAAATTTCTGATAATGGTCTAGAATGAGAGGTTCTTGATCTGGGATGCGAAAGAGAAATAGTACTTCTTGCAATATTCTCAGTTTCTACAGTAAGGAACGGTGTTTTTCATTTGATTTTCGACTGAGTACCAAAAAACGGTGCGATGAATGAAATTACATAATTTCTTCGAAACTTTCCGTTATTCGCGAAGTATGTATAACGTTACAATTAAAATTTCTACGAAATAATTTTAATTTCTCAGACTTCGCATTTGACTTCCAATTTAAATTAATATGAATTTGAAATTATTTATAATAATGTTAATTCGGTGTTAGAAAAGATACCTGCTCACTTGCAATTTCGTTTTTGCTAGGATACGTAACCATGCTTTCAAACAATAAATGAAAATTTTTAAAGAATTGTGTTTCTGTTTGCTCATTCTACCCATAGGGAAAGGAAATAGTCATTCGTGTATGACACTTGCATCTTACGTACATATTGTAAGCCAGTTCTTTAACTCATAGGAAGTGAAACGGGTTTTGGGGGTTTCCTTAAAGGTTAGAGCAAAGAGACTCACTTTGTACCCGTGAAGATGATCACAGCAGTGCGATTGCTACTGTTGAAAGTAGAAGCTTCGATAGCAGGAGAATCAAATGCGAATTTTAAAACTGAAAGCGGAATGAGGTACGAAATATGCAAATTAATTTTCACATTCCTGGCGTATGACCTCGACGTGATTCGAACACGCATCCTTCTGATCTGGAGTCAGACGCGCTGCTGCCATTGCGCCACGAGATCTGTTATAATGCTTCTCTTCAAACATTATAGAATGACAACTTGCAGTTACTTTCAAGCGCTATATCGATTTTGAAACAGATTTTCTACAAAAATTCACCCTACAACTCTCCCCCATCAGATTAGTTGCAGCAAGCAGTGGAAATAAAACTTTCAATATATATATACCGATAATGGCATATAATATCTCGAACATTTCCACGGAATGTTCATCAAGATTTTAGGAAAATCTTTGTCTGATGAAATCCATTCTGGATGCAATGGACCATCATAAAAAATATTTGAAACATGATATTATACGCACTTAATCATTATTCTATACACAAAACGAGAAAGTGTGCTTTGATATGTGGTCAGTAGAAATTTTGAATACGAATGTTTAATTTACCAAAAATTGAACTAAAGATATCATTGACCCAAACACTACTAAACTCCAATGTAGTCGAACGTATTGATCAGAGTAATTTTAATGGTTGACAAATGCATCGGATGAAAAATGTCTTCTTTCCTTCTATCATGTACTGTTTTTGTCCTCATCTATTTGTTGATGAGGTCGAGATGAAAATCATTTGATCAGGAGAAGACTATCTAAGATTTTCAAAGGAAAGCAGATGCCTTTTATACACGTGGATTGCTTTGGATTTAATGCCTTCGTTCTGAAATTGAAATAATTTATGCTTGTCCATGCAAAGTTAAGAGACTAAGCATTACCGTTTTCGAGAAGCTATGCAACTGAGTGTTGAAATTCAATCCAAACAGATCGAAACCCCACTAATACCATATTATTTACTTGCAATATATATATATATATATGTATCAAACTTTGACAATTGCACCTTCATTAAATTCGTATACTCATAGAAATTGAAGCGTGTCTTTCCGTTCTACTGAAAATAGGAGGCACTTTGCCCAATATAAATAAAAGCAAGTTACTTTAACTGCCCCAACTTAAAGATTACTGCTTAGTATATCCAACTGGAAACGATTGGACATGGAAGCAATTGAAGTTTTCTTTCACTCATTTGAAGAGACATTACCGCTGGTTTCGAAATGATTTCATGAGAATGCACTATTAAAATGTAGCGATCAAGAAATCGCTTAATCCAGCAACCATTTTGATATTTATGCATATAAAGTGTATCACTGTATGCTAAAGTTATTTCTATATATCTGAAAATAAAGAAAGACTGTCGAAAGTAAATCAATCTGCATATGATTAAAACTTTCTTTTGTGACATGTAATACATGTATTACGTTCTCTCTTAATAGATCTTATATTATCAATCAGAAGTATTCTAGTGCACTTTAGTTTTGTTTGATCATGTTTGATTTTTTATATCAAATAAACGGAGCTAAATTTCTGATAATGGTCTAGAATGAGGTTCTTGATCTGGGATGCGAAAGAGAAATAGTACTTCTTGCAAATATTCTCAGTTTCTACAGTAAGGAACGGTGTTTTTCATTTGATTTTCGACTGAGTACCAAAAAACGGTGCGATGAATGAAATTACATAATTTCTTCGAAACTTTCCGTTATTCGCGAAGTATGTATAACGTTACAATTAAAATTTCTACGAAATAATTTTAATTTCTCAGACTTCGCATTTGACTTCCAATTTAAATTAATATGAATTTGAAATTATTTATAATAATGTTAATTCGGTGTTAGAAAAGATACCTGCTCACTTGCAATTTCGTTTTTGCTAGGATACGTAACCATGCTTTCAAACAATAAATGAAAATTTTTAAAGAATTGTGTTTCTGTTTGCTCATTCTACCCATAGGGAAAGGAAATAGTCATTCGTGTATGACACTTGCATCTTACGTACATATTGTAAGCCAGTTCTTTAACTCATAGGAAGAAGTGAAACGGGTTTTGGGGGTTTCCTTAAAGGTTAGAGCAAAGAGACTCACTTTGTACCCGTGAAGATGATCACAGCAGTGCGATTGCTACTGTTGAAAGTAGAAGCTTCGATAGCAGGAGAATCAAATGCGAATTTTAAAAATGAAAGCGGAATGAGGTACGAAATATGCAAATTAATTTTCACATTCCTGGCGTATGACCTCGACGTGATTCGAACACGCATCCTTCTGATCTGGAGTCAGACGCGCTGCCATTGCGCCACGAGGTCTGTTATAATGCCTCTCTTCCAAATATTATAGAATGACAACTTGCAGTTACTTTCAAGCGCTATATCGATTTTGAAACAGATTTTCTACAAAAAGTCATCCTACAACTCTCCCCCATCAGATTAGTTGCAGCAAGCAGTGGAAATAAAACTTTCAATATATATATACCGATAATGGCATAATAATCTCGAACATTTCAACGGAATGTTCATCAAGATTTTAGGAAAATCTTTGTCTGATGAAATCCATTCTGGATGCAATGGACCATCATAAAAAAATATTTGAAACATGATATTATACGCACTTAATCATTATTCTATACACAAAACGAGAAAGTGTGCTTTGATATGTGGTCAGTAGAAATTTTGAATACGAATGTTTAATTTACCAAAAATTGAACTAAAGATATCATTGACCCAAACACTACTAAACTCCAATGTAGTCGAACGTATTGATCAGAGTAATTTTAATGGTTGACAAATGCATCGGATGAAAAATGTCTTCTTTCCTTCTATCATGTACTGTTTTTGTCATCATCTATTTGTTGATGAGGTCGAGATGAAAATCATTTGATCAGGAGAAGACTATCTAAGATTTTCAAAGGAAAGCAGATGCCTTTTATACACGTGGATTGCTTTGGATTTAATGCCTTCGTTCTGAAATTGAAATAATTTATGCTTGTCCATGCAAAGTTAAGAGACTAAGCATTACCGTTTTCGAGAAGCTATGCAACTGAGTGTTGAAATTCAATCCAAACAGATCGAAACCCCACTAATACCATATTATTTACTTGCAAGAATATATATGTATCAAACTTTGACAATTGCACCTTCATTAAATTCGTATACTCATAGAAATTGAAGCGTGTCTTTCCGTTCTACTGAAAATAGGAGGCACTTTGCCCAATATAAATAAAAGCAAGTTACTTTAACTGCCCCAACTTAAAGATTACTGCTTAGTATATCCAACTGGAAACGATTGGACATGGAAGCAATTGAAGTTTTCTTTCACTCATTTGAAGAGACATTACCGCTGGTTTCGAAATGATTTCATGAGAATGCACTATTAAAATGTAGCGATCAAGAAATCGCTTAATCCAGCAACCATTTTGATATTTATGCATATAAAGTGTATCACTGTATGCTAAAGTTATTTCTATATATCTGAAAATAAAGAAAGACTGTCGAAAGTAAATCAATCTGCATATGATTAAAACTTTCTTTTGTGACATGTAATACATGTATTACGTTCTCTCTTAATAGATCTTATATTATCAATCAGAAGTATTCTAGTGCACTTTAGTTTTGTTTGATCATGTTTGATTTTTTATATCAAATAAACGGAGCTAAATTTCTGATAATGGTCTAGAATGAAAGGTTCTTGATCTGGGATGCGAAAGAGAAATAGTACTTCTTGCAATATTCTCAGTTTCCACAGTAAGGAACGGTGTTTTTCATTTGATTTTCGACTGAGTACCAAAAAAACGGTGCGATGAATGAAATTACATAATTTCTTCGAAACTTTCCGTTATTCGCGAAGTATGTATAACGTTACAATTAAAATTTCTACGAAATAATTTTAATTTCTCAGACTTCGCATTTGACTTCCAATTTAAATTAATATGAATTTGAAATTATTTATAATAATGTTAATTCGGTCTTAGAAAAGATACCTGCTCACTTGCAATTTCGTTTTTGCTAGGATACGTAACCATGCTTTCAAACAATAAATGAAAATTTTTAAAGAATTGTGTTTCTGTTTGCTCATTCTACCCATAGGGAAAGGAAATAGTCATTCGTGTATGACACCTGCATCTTACGTACATATTGTAAGCCAGTTCTTTAACTCATAGGAAGAAGTGAAACGGGTTTTGGGGGTTTCCTTAAAGGTTAGAGCAAAGAGACTCACTTTGTACACGTGCAGATGAACACAGCAGTGCGATTGCTACTGTTGAAAGTAGAAGCTTCGATAGCAGGAGAATCAAATGCGAATTTTAAAACTGAAAGCGGAATGAGGTACGAAATATGCAAATTAATTTTCACATTCCTAGCGTATGACCTCGACGTGATTCGAACACGCATCCTTCTGATCTGGAGTCAGACGCGCTGCCATTGCGCCACGAGATCTGTTATAATGACTCTCTTCAAACATTATAGAATGACAACTTTCAGTTACTTTCAAGCGCTATATCGATTTTGAAACAGATTTTCTACAAAAAGTCATCCTACAACTCTCCCCCATCAGATTAGTTACAGCAAGCAGTGGAAATAAAACTTTCAATATATATACCGATAATGGCATAATAATCTCGAACATTTCCACGGAATGTTCATCAAGATTTTAGGAAAATCTTTGTCTGATGAAATCCATTCTGGATGCAATGGTCCATCATAAAAAAATATTTGAAACATGATATTATACGCACTTAATCATTATTCTATACACAAAACGAGAAAGTGTGCTTTGATATGTGGTCAGTAGAAATTTTGAATACGAATGTTTAATTTACCAAATATTGAACTAAAGATATCATTGACCCAAACACTACTAAACTCCAATGTAGTCGAACGTATTGATCAGAGTAATTTTAATGGTTGACAAATGCATCGGATGAAAAATGTCTTCTTTCCTTCTATCATGTACTGTTTTTGTCCTTATCTATTTGTTGATGAGGTCGAGATGAAAATCATTTGATCAGGAGAAGACTATCTAAGATTTTCAAAGGAAAGCAGATGCCTTTTATACACGTGGATTGCTTTGGATTTAATGCCTTCGTTCTGAAATTGAAATAATTTATGCTTGTCCATGCAAAGTTAGGAGACTAAGCATTACCGTTTTCGAGAAGCTATGCAACTGAGTTTTGAAATTCAATCCAAACAGATCGAAACCCCACTAATACCATATTATTTACTTGCAAGAATATATATATATGTATCAAACTTTGACAATTGCACCTTCATTAAATTCGTATACTCATAGAAATTGAAGCGTGTCTTTCCGTTCTACTGAAAATAGGAGGCACTTTGCCCAATATAAATAAAAGCAAGTTACTTTAACTGCCCCAACTTAAAGATTACTGCTTAGTATATCCAACTGGAAACGATTGGACATGGAAGCAATTGAAGTTTTCTTTCACTCATTTGAAGAGACATTACCGCTGGTTTCGAAATGATTTCATGAGAATGCACTATTAAAATGTAGCGATCAAGAAATCGCTTAATCCAGCAACCATTTTGATATTTATGCATATAAAGTGTATCACTGTATGCTAAAGTTATTTCTATATATCTGAAAATAAAGAAAGACTGTCGAAAGTAAATCAATCTGCATATGATTAAAACTTTCTTTTGTGACATGTAATACATGTATTACGTTCTCTCTTATTAGATCTTATATTATCAATCAGAAGTATTCTAGTGCACTTTAGTTTTGTTTGATCATGTTTGATTTTTCATATCAAATAAACGGAGCTAAATTTCTGATAATGGTCTAGAATGAGAGGTTCTTGATCTGGGATGCGAAAGAGAAATAGTACTTCTTGCAATATTCTCAGTTTCTACAGTAAGGAACGGTGTTTTTCATTTGATTTTCGACTGAGTACCAAAAAAACGGTGCGATGAATGAAATTACATAATTTATTCGAAACTTTCCGTTATTCGCGAAGTATGTATAACGTTACAATTAAAATTTCTACGAAATAATTTTAATTTCTCAGACTTCGCATTTGACTTCCAATTTAAATTAATATAAATTTGAAATTATTTATAATAATGTTAATTCGGTGTTAGAAAAGATACCTGCTCACTTGCAATTTCGTTTTTGCTAGGATACGTAACCATGCTTTCAAACAATAAATGAAAATTTTTAAAGAATTGTGTTTCTGTTTGCTCATTCTACCCATAGGGAAAGGAAATAGTCATTCGTGTATGACACTTGCATCTTACGTCATATTGTAAGCCAGTTCTTTAACTCATAGGAAGAAGTGAAACGGGTTTTGGGGGTTTCCTTAAAGGTTAGAGCAAAGAGACTCACTTTGTACCCGTGAAGATGATCACAGCAGTGCGATTGCTACTGTTGAAAGTAGAAGCTTCGATAGCAGGAGAATCAAATGCGAATTTTAAAACTGAAAGCGGAATGAGGTATGAAATACGCAAATTAATTTTCACATTCCTGGCGTATGACCTCGACGTGATTCGAACACGCATCCTTCTGATATGGAGTCAGACGCGCTGCCATTGCGCCACGAGATCTGTTATAATGACTCTCTTCAAACATTATAGAATGACAACTTGCAGTTACTTTCAAGCGCTATATCGATTTTGAAACAGATTTTCTACAAAAAGTCATCCTACAACTCTCCCCCATCAGATTAGTTGCAGCAAGCAGTGGAAATAAAACTTTCAATATATATATATACCGATAATGGCATAATAATCTCGAACATTTCCACGGAATGTTCATCAAGATTTTAGGAAAATCTTTGTCTGATGAAATCCATTCTGGATGCAATGGACCATCATAAAAAAATATTTGAAACATGATTTTATACGCACTTAATCATTATTCTATACACAAAACGAGAAAGTGTGCTTTGATATGTGGTCAGTAGAAATTTTGAATACGAATGTTTAATTTACCAAATATTGAACTAAAGATATCATTGACCCAAACACTACTAAACTCCAATGTAGTCGAACGTATTGATCAGAGTAATTTTAATGGTTGACAAATGCATCGGATGAAAAAATGTCTTCTTTCCTTCTATCATGTACTGTTTTTGTCCTTATCTATTTGTTGATGAGGTCGAGATGAAAATCATTTGATCAGGAGAAGACTATCTAAGATTTTCAAAGGAAAGCAGATGCCTTTTATACACGTGGATTGCTTTGGATTTAATGCCTTCGTTCTGAAATTGAAATAATTTATGCTTGTCCATGCAAAGTTAGGAGACTAAGCATTACCGTTTTCGAGAAGCTATGCAACTGAGTTTTGAAATTCAATCCAAACAGATCGAAACCCCACTAATACCATATTATTTACTTGCAAGAATATATATATATGTATCAAACTTTGACAATTGCACCTTCATTAAATTCGTATACTCATAGAAATTGAAGCGTGTCTTTCTGTTCTACTGAAAATAGGAGGCACTTTGCCCAATATAAATAAAAGCAAGTTACTTTAACTGCCCCAACTTAAAGATTACTGCTTAGTATATCCAACTGGAAACGATTGGACATGGAAGCATTGATTGAAGTTTTCTTTCACTCATTTGAAGAGACATTACCGCTGGTTTCGAAATGATTTCATGAGAATGCACTATTAAAATGTAGCGATCAAGAAATCGCTTAATCCAGCAACCATTTTGATATTTATGCATATAAAGTGTATCACTGTATGCTAAAGTTATTTCTATATATCTGAAAATAAAGAAAGACTGTCGAAAGTAAATCAATCTGCATATGATTAAAACTTTCTTTTGTGACATGTAATACATGTATTACGTTCTCTCTTATTAGATCTTATATTATCAATCAGAAGTATTCTAGTGCACTTTAGTTTTGTTTGATCATGTTTGATTTTTTATATCAAATAAACGGAGCTAAATTTCTGATAATGGTCTAGAATGAGAGGTTCTTGATCTGGGATGCGAAAGAGAAATAGTACTTCTTGCAATATTCTCAGTTTCTACAGTAAGGAACGGTGTTTTTCATTTGATTTCGACTGAGTACCAAAAAAACCGTGCGATGAATGAAATTACATAATTTCTTCGAAACTTTCCGTTATTCGCGAAGTATGTATAACGTTACAATTAAAATTTCTACGAAATAATTTTAATTTCTCAGACTTCGCATTTGACTTCCAATTTAAATTAATATGAATTTGAAATTATTTATAATAATGTTAATTCGGTCTTAGAAAAGATACCTGCTCACTTGCAATTTCGTTTTTGCTAGGATACGTAACCATGCTTTCAAACAATAAATGAAAATTTTTAAAGAATTTAAAATTTTAAATGAATTGTGGTTCTGTTAGCTCTTTCTCTCCATATGGAAAGGAAATAGTTATACCTGCATAAAATGTAAACTTATGTACATATTTTAATCTCGTTATGTAACTTTAAGGTCGAAGTGAAAGTGTGTTTTTTTATAGCTTAATTTTCAGTGGCTTATTACGGATTTGTTATGATGATCACTGAATTGTGATACAGTAAGATTGCTACTGTTTAATTTAGAATCTTTAATATTAGACAATATCGAAGTGAATTTTAAATGTTTACGAAAATTAATACTGAAATGTGAAATTAATTTTTATATACAAATTGTGTGTTCTGGACGTGTTCAAAACTTTGCCTTCTAATCTTTGATATTTTATTAAAATAATATTTTTCCATTCTTCATTTGGTCCCTATTTATTCAATTCTTTCTGCTATGTTTTCCAACTCTATACTTCCCGGGACTCTGAATTCTACCTTACTTCAAAGCTAGTTTTTCCTGTGTGCATATTTTTCGAAGTAGTCTTGTAAACTACGTTTTATAGAATAGTATATTCCCTGTCCAGTTTAGTTGCTACAGCATAACACTTTTGTAGTTTGTGCTGTTCTATCCTTGTGAATTTTTCTCTAAAGTTAACTTCTAAACCGAACTGCTTGCACAAGGTTTCCAGCTGTTTAATCCGCATTGATGCCTTCTAAAATTATTGATCTTCCTTGCGTATGTAACACAAAGTCCAGAATTCATTGAATTAACATATCAAAATATTCCCTCTTAATTTTGGCAACGTAAATTAAGTCAGAAACCCATTTTCTTGGTCTACTATCTTTATGTTGGCTAGAATTATTCGTCCAATGTTATCACTATAAGAATAGATAAAACTACTATAAATTGGGATGAAATGTATAGCTACACATCTTGTCGTTCAGCAGCGAATTAGTGTTTATTTTAGAGTAACTTTTAAGATGTACTTCGTGAAAGCTAATGATATTTTTTAAATTTTAATAATCTAATAAAACATTAAAAGCTAATTTGAATTTGATCTATTTAACACTAATGGAAAGTAAATATTTTTACCTTTTCCATATCTAAACCGAAATATTGCTTTTTGGGGGATCGGTTATGTAAAGTTTAAGTCCAAATATATGACATCAAAACATGGAAAATTCCAATCTATGAACCTACTTCCATGACTTTACCAGATTCGTCTCTATCAGTCACTTCATTGTCGCCAGGCGACTGAGTTCCTGCGTTTTCCAGTAGACGCAGTGAATTTGACTTTCTTCCCCAAATTATTTCTTGAGGTTTTTGGAGAAGACCGGTTTTTTTCTGACAATGTGGTTGTGTTTTTGTGAAAGGAAATTTTGGGGAATCCGATCTGCTTCTCTTCATTCTGTTCGGTTTCTTCGTGTTCCATACCTTTAAAGAAGCCGCTACTCTTTCCAGCTTCTTCGATTGTTATGCCTGCCTTTTTGTTTTTATTCGGACCCACCACAAACCAGCTGTTGTTTGAGGAAGTCTCGCTACCTATTTCTTCTCTGACCATGACCATTCTTGGTTTCACTTCGAATAGAATGTAACTTGATTTGTATCATCCTTATACAATAATTATGCGATATGTTTTAACGTTCACCATTCCCGTTATGCGCCGCCGTAGGATGAGCTTGGCAATGAGTACCTTTTTCGAACTTTTCAGGAGAGAAAGGTATGACTCGGCAGGGTATCAAAATTGAATTAAACTATCGTGTTTTCATACACTTTCAGGAGAATCGATGACACTTTATCGGGTGTGTATTTAAGTAGACCTCGCACCTGCACCCATGCAAGTGAGGGCCACAAAGATAAAACCCATACCGTTTATCTCAAATAGGGTCCTCTTGAATGTTTCGGCCGTCGAATTGCTCTTGCACATGATTTTTTCCAATACATCTGATTTGCCTGAAACTGCATCCACCAGATTTTTTTCTTGCATCGATGATTTCCTTTTCTGACACTGACAGATATAACATCTTTTGACTGGCTATTTTTCAGAAATAGTAACCTCTTTCTTCCTACTCTCACCACATGGACTAACAAACTATGGATGCTGCCATTCGAACTGCATTCTGGTTCATTTGCGTTGATTCATATTATGATTCTAACCAAACTTTCTATTGTAATTTCGGTTTCTGGCGAAGATGATGTCCTTACCAATCTTTGTTAGTAACTTTGCATGAAGGTATCAAATGAGACATCAAAATCCTCGTTGGTTGATTCTGATGTTACGACGATCTCCGAATATTTTCTTCTGCACTTCAGTACGCCCGCATAGTGTTCTGAAGCCGCAACGGCACCTCCTCGTCCGATTTTGCCAAAAAAATCAAAAATTCTTTGAGAGTTGAGACTCCTGCCTTCTCTCCTGCATTGGTCTTTTCCGATGGGGTGGTATTTTTCCGTCCCACAACTTCACAAGAACGCCCGTCTTCCCGTGTAACGGGTCTTTGCAAAAGGTTTTCCGTCTGAATCAAGCAAAGCTCAAAATCTTCGGGTAAATGGGCGCACACGACCATTCTATTTGTGCCAAGATTGACGCAGCAAACGACGACATTCCTTTGGGTTCTACTTTGTTTAGCTAACTCTATCACGTGTCCTGACAGTGAAAGCAAGCTCCCAAACATGATCGGCATTCGCTGGCTTTTTTACCCAAAAGACTACTGTAGATTGGCCACCGTCTCCTACATCCATTGCGTTTTGGAAAAAACGAGAAAAACAAAACGGCTTGGATTACTTCAAGCACTGCGCTGGCGAGCCTGAAACCGTCCAAACTAGGGTATGATTCCACAGTCCTTACTAATTTTCAGTAGCTCATTCAAGCTTCCTTTGCGACTTGTACTTACCTTTTCTAACAGCTTTGGTATCCAAAATCTACAAAAATGAAAACTCACTTAATCTTGCAACTTAGAGTAAATATCCTATTAGAACCAAAATTAATATGAACACAAGCCAGTTTTTTCATGTATCTATACCAAAGCTTATTTACATATCTTTACAAGCACTTGTTCGCATATTTCTTTCATTAAAGTTGTGTTACATAAAGAGGAGTTTGTGTTAAACATTTGAAAAGTAAGGCTATCCATTTTGGAGATATCTTTTTTTTATTTTTTGTCGCTTGACTTTTGAAAACCAGTGTAGTTAATCTAATTACTGAAACAATAAGATACGGAAAGTTATGTTATCTTCAAAGTGTGTGGATTTGCAGTTTCTTTCTATAACATTGTTAAAGAAGAGTATTTATTTATGTATTATTTCAATATTTTCCGGCTTCTTTTCAAATCGCTGTCTTGACTTTCGAGGTTTAAACAGTCTCACAGCAGTGAGCTCGTTTTTATATGTGGGATGAAATCGATGAGCCCGGAGTAATCGCACATAACTGGCTGGTGCAGAAGAGCGAGAAGATACCATGCCAGGAAGGTACACCTAACCGAGTCAGTTCCGACTGTATTTTAATTCAGACCCTTTTTAATCGTGGCATTCTAATTGTCTACCACTGGACCTCACAGCATCATTTCCGTTTCCGTTTCTAGAAGCATGGTATCATGCTCACTTCCAGATTTTATCTAAAAATGTTTTTTTTTTTTGTTTTTTCTAATATTAAATAGAGTATGTACAGGATTTTCATTCAGTGTAGTCAAATGTGTTTGCCATATCAAAATGCATTTGTTCTTTTTAGCTTATGGATAACAGCCATTTTGATAACTTTAAGTAGACATAAGTTTGAATATTATTGTCGATTTTCTTTACATTGCTTTAAAAATATTTTAAACTGTACTTGCCTTTTTAAATGCCTAAATTTTATCTGGCTTTAGCATAAGCATTACATTTAACAAAAATGCATATTTATTATTATTATTATTAGTTTGTTTTTTACATAAGTATAAAGATTTTATTATTTATTAGAGAATTTACGTCTATGACTTTTTGCAAACGTGTTTACCATCTTTAATAGCTGTGAATAATAAAATTCGTGCCTAACGCCGTAAATCCTCTACAAGTCTACCAGACATTTGAGATTTCAACATTTAATTTCTTACGTTTCTATTTTTTTCCTCAGCAATTTTTAATCTTGGAAGTCTTTCTACATTAAAGAGAGACGTAAGTGAACACAAAAACACACATAAACAAGTGATTTCTTTGACAGTTTATTATGTTTATATGATGTCGTTAAAATAATACTGGCATGTTATAATTAGTAATGAATGTAAGTTGTGCTAAACATACCAAGACCTTTCTCCCATAATGTCTGTATGAAGGCTTGTGAGCAGCAAAGAAAAACAAAGAAGTCAGATATTCTGCAACAGCAGGGTGCACATTTAGTTGATCCTTTTTTTATAAACTAACGCTATGAAAATATTTATTTAAATATAAGCAAAGAAAAAACCTGTAAAATAAGTTAATAAGAAAGGAAAACTGAGACTGATTTTAACATTGAAAAATAAATTTTATTAGGAACTACTGCATTTTTCACGAGCTATTTTTAGATACCAAACTAAGGCTATCTGCATTCACAACCTAAAATGCCATAGCAATTACAAATCTTATCTTAGAGCAGCTAAAGCAATAGGTCCTATAGCTTTTATCGGTAATTTAAGAACTATGCATATTTTCAACGTACACTCCAAAAACTACTATTTAAAAAATAAATATTATTTTTACTAATAAATTCGTATTATGTACACAAATATCATACCTACAAATTATTCTGCTCTTTTTTTAAAATTTTCAACAACGTTAAAACTACTTTCTTGACGGTGGGATTTTAAAATCACTTTTCAATATATTAAACTAAAACGAATCTGACTGACTTCATAATATCAAGAATTAATTTCATTTAAATCTACTGCTTTATTTTCTCCGATTCAGTTAATTTAACTTCTTACCATCTCCACCATAATGTTAACACTATTAATCCGTTATAACATTCATTGTCTTTCAAGGAGGTAGATATATGTTAAATACGTCGGAATGTCTTCTAAACGTGAACTGGATTTTTATTATAATTTATAAATAGTCGATTTTTTCCGCGTTTTATTAAACCTAACTACAGAATTGTTGCGCTTACCTTTATTACAGTAACCTGTGAAGATATTGCTCAGAACATTTTCAGATATGCTAATTTTTTTTTTATTTACACACCTTTACCTATTAAACTCAGAATGTTTCCAGTTATTCAACTATCTTTTTCCTTTAATGTTTTATAAAACCTTTTTTTCTTTTTTTTAAAAAAAAAGATATTAAAAATAATAGCTTGGCTATTTTCATCTTGTTATCCCTCACCACTAAATAGTGATCCGTCTCAATCAACTGATCTTAGCAACTTTCTAAAAGCTTTATTATCCGTATTATCGAATTCCTTCACGTTCACTTTTTGATAAAGCAATACAAGTACGCTTAAATCGATGATTAAGATATTTGAAGTTCATTTATCAGGCTCAGCTCAGCTGTTTCTGTGTATTTTTCATTATGCTTTTGTCCACAATGTATCAAGTTTCTCCATTATCTTGATTACCTTCCACGAGAATATATTTGAAAGTTTTGAGAGGTAATTATGCATTATGAGATTAACTTCCAAAAATAATGAAAAATACTTCTTCCATCATTTTTCACATATTATGCAACTGTATTATTAATCTAATATTTGCAATAATTTTACAAATTATAAATGATGCCTCTATAGATTTAGTAGAAAAATATCTATGCACCCATTTCACTTTAAGTTCGCATTACAGTTAGGTATTTCTTTCTGTTTACTGTATACACAAAGTTTCTTTGTTGGAATGGCCAACGTATACAAAACCAAATTAAGTTTAGTTATTGGAATTTCTATGATTGTAGACGCAACGCAGTGATTAGAAACAGTAGATAGCAGCTAGAATTTGTTTGTCTGGCAACATAATACAATTTTAAAAAAAGGAAAATAGATCAATTAATTATTTTCCCCCTTGTTACCACCTTCCAACAGACTATGCCAATTATAAATTCAACAGTCACTTTGCAAATTAAACTATACGCATATTAAGCTGACCTATAAGTCATGCGTTTCGGACCAATCGCAGCAGCAATCTGATGTGTCGCTGCGAGATTAATTGATTGCACTAGACGACCAGTACTGTTTCTGGTTTATTAGTCAACGAGATCAGTTTACTCTCTGCGCTCATCAAGTTAATTGGTTTTCATTTCAAGTGCAGAATTTCTTATTTGCTTTTCAAAAGTATTGCTTCTGTGAAAGTTTAAGTAAAATGAAAGCTGCCTCGTTTTGTTGCTTGTTTTATTCTAAAAGTAAAAGAACAAGATGGTAATCAGCGGACGATAAGTAAGTTTTCGGCTCGTCACACCGAGGAAAATATGGTAGGACTGAAAAACTTCTAAGCCGCTCTTGTCCGGATATAGAAATATTTACGATCACACTTTGGCCACTCACCTCACGATAAGAACAACCAATCAGTGTCTGATTTGTCGTGTAACAGCTTTCTCATAACTGAAACATGTGCTATTTGCAGCACATGCATTTGGAGAATGTACTGATAAACGTGTGTAATGATTTCTTTTAATGGATACACGTGAATATATCTAGATTATATCTTTGCTTTCTTGGAAAGCTTTGAAAAGTTAAAAATAAGATTAAATTTTTACTATTTATTTTAAAGAAACCAAATAAAGCCATAACTAAAAGTTCTATATAACCATAAAGTTTTCTCCTTTTTCTTGATAAAGTAAAACTAAAACTGCTGAATTTGCATAAGAATACTATATTAAAATATCGAAGTGCATGCCGCTTTGTAGTTTACTTCATATGCTTAATGGCAAATGATCAAAATTGAAATATGTGACGGTGTGTGAAATCTAAAACTCAAATACAGGATTTCTGAAATGTTTTAATAACTATAACGAAAAGTGACTCAGTTAGAAGAGGTCATAGGTATAGTGTCAAGCTATGGTTTGAAGATAGAATTATTTATTGCTATCTCTTGGATGATGCAAACTTTTGCCTATGGCTATAAATGTATGATTATTGAATATTGCTACAACTTAGTAGTTAGTATAAGATTACAAACAGCTGATATTGAAAAAAAATATTTTTAGTACTATATTACATGGAAAACTTTGTCTAACGGAAGACAATTTTAAATCTTTATTTTATTCATCCACATTCCTATAATTTCTTGGTTGTTTCCAACCCTTGCTTGATTTGTAGATTTTCACGACTTGTAATATTTCTTGCAATTTCAATTTTTCATTCAGTGATTAATTAATTAAAGGAATTTTCAAATATATTGTGTTAAAGTTAGACCTTATTTAAGGATTTTAATATAAGATGTCGACAAATTACTCTACAAACCGATCCATTTCTAACCAGAGATAACGTACCAACTGGTTTAGTGAGAACTGCTTTCAGCAATTATGAAGTAATGTTTTTATTAAATATTAGCCAAAAAATGCCAGTTAACGGAGCAGGTCAGTCAGTATTAATTATTTGAAATAGGAATAACTGATCCCTCTTCTTGTTTGTTATATACTATCAGAGAAAAGCTGTCAGCACTCTCTGAATGTATAAGATCCGTCGTTGGCCGCATAGAGAGTTTTCTTTTTACTGTTGTTCTCTTGTTTTTTTTTTACAATTAAAAAGTTACCTGCATGGCACATCACAGGATACGCATACTTAACTCTGACAGAAAGCAACGCGTTTTGAGTGCCTGGTTACCATGTCATAAATTACGGAGTTCTGATATCAGGAGATTTTCTCTGTTGGGTGTATTGTGTGTCAACGTCGGAATGTAAACTCGAAGAAGAAAAAGGTTAATTATGTAGTGTGAGCACTTGATAAAACGTATTTCTTCATAATTACTAAAAATTATCAACATCCAGAGTAATTATTTTATTTTAAAAATATAGCTAGTTATCCTAAAAATAAAATTACACCTTAGACAAAAGTACTTCATTCATATTTGAAAAATAAATAAATCATCACCTAGTAATACAGCTTTAAAGGAAAGAAAACAGAGACGGTTAGTTAGCTCCACGTTTTAAATGTTTTTTTTTTTTTAATTTTTGTTTGTGTGCGTCTGTGCTTTTCACAAAAACCTCTAAAATGAGGATTTTGTCAAAACAAAGATGCTGAATAAAAGCAATTTTTTTATTGCATAGATTTTTTAGTTAATTAACAAAGGTTTTGCATGACTAAATATTAATACACAATTAGGAGTTTTAAAAGTTAGAAACGCAGAACTCAGAGAGAATGCTTGTAAAACAATAACAGATTTTAGATAAAATACACTGCAACAAAGAGGCATTATTTCATAGTATGAAGTTTAAATATAGCAGAGCATAAAGATCTTTTGCAGTTGTCTTAATTAAATGCAACATGCGTAATGTCAAGGCGAAATAGTTAAAAAACGAATAATATTTAGTAAATTCGTATCATAGACACAAAGCAATGTTATTTAAGAAATTTGCTAGGGTTAGTAGCTATGTTTCAAATATCACAAACTCTAAAGTATGAGTATCGCATACATTGAGACTGGTGAGTCTAGAGTATTATTTACCATCTTGCGTAACGTCTCATTTTTAGGCATAATGGCACGCCATTTTCCTTCTCATGTTACCCACGTGTGAAACTTTTATATATACATATCGAAAAGAAAAATCCTACAGGTTGCTGCCGAGAGTCAAATAATAATGCAAAGCTGTGTGAATACCTGGACATACAGTAAGGAATTGTGGGTAATGGTATTTTTACAGGGATTTCGTAGAATGAAAATAGTATGATTCATGCGTGCTAATTGCTATCACTAAACATGTTTTTCCCACTTTGAATCTATAATATATATATACTGCAACTTTTCTGAGAGTAAGAGAGATATTTTTAAAATTTTATATACATTCATGCATTATTTGCTTTAACTGACTATATTTTTCTTTTATACCTCCCTCCTCTATTGCACTTACGAAAAAAGTTAAAAGTCTATTTATTTAAAGAACGTTCATTTATTTTCATTTATCATGCATGAACCGCTCTCTTTCCGTTCCATATAAGCCTTGTAAAAATCTTTTTAAAAATAAATGTTGCAACAGTTAATCGAATACTAATGTAAGAAAGCTAATAAAATTTTACAGATTTTATTGTAATAATAAATAGCTGCATTTAATTGTTTGACGGAAATAACTGTTTACTCTCGTTTGGGTGGCTTTACTACTTAAATGTCCAGTACTCAATTTGGATGGGAAATGTCGATGGTACATTGAGATATTAAATAACAATTATTTTTTCGTTAAACCATCAAGAAAGTTCTAAATTCCCTACAAATAACGTTTGTTTTAAATGTCAACATTGCATTCAATAGTTACCAAAATGTTATTTAGCAATCTTTGTATAGTTGTAGAGTTCAAAGAAAGTCAAACGCATTGAAAAAATTCTACAAGTCTTTATTTTAAGCAGTAGAAAAAATAACCTTTTGATTTTGCGTAAATTATTTGCTAAATTTAGAATTAATAAGAGGGTTTTCATATTCATTATCCGTCCGAAATAAAACAAAGTGTAAATTTTCTCAAATAGAAACAACATACTTAAATAATTTTACAAGTTTAACCAACGTGTAAGGATTACTTTGCATGTTTTAATCAGAATCTTTTCAGTTCATCGCTACTGAAGTTTCAGCATTTTGTTCCATACTTTGTCAAAGTGAACAAACATCTTGAAATACCAACCTGCTACATTAAAATTAAATGCATATTACCTCACTACAGAAAACTTTACGATGCATCATAATAAAGGCGCACCAAAGCCTACAACTTTGTTAAATTATATTCATTGTCGATTTCTGAAAAAGTAGTGAAAAGCTTGTCATTTTTTTGCGGTGCTGCTGATTAACATTATGAAACTGAAAACACATGCAGTATGAATTGACGTCATTTATGCAGGAAACAGTATTAAATTTTGGGACCCCAACCCCTTTACGTAAGTTTTAAAACTTGTCTAGTGATTATACTTTACGACATTGATATCTGGGATATTTTAGTCTAAACGTAGCTAAAATATTTCTTTGTTGGCTTTCGATCATATTATGTTGACTTTCAATAAAAAAATAAAAAAGAAAAATATTAGACCAGCAGTGATAGTGATAGACTGCTGAGATCGAAGGGTCAAATTCGGCTCTTAGTCGGAACTGGCTCCGTTTGGTGTACCTCTCTGGCACCGTTTTTTTTTTAAATAGCTGGCTGTGTGGGTTTCCAACCGGATCTACGATTTTCTCCCACATCCAAAAAATAAAATGTTCTAGTAAGGATTTTTTGCCAAAGTCAGAAGTGTTGGGTTTATTCGGCACATAATTACCAACGCTTCCTAGCGGACCACCGCGGAATTGCGCTCTCTCAGCAAGGTTATCTCTTTTGTATGTATTGATTTACAAAGAAAAAACACTAAGTAATAATTGACGGGAATAATTTAATAATTAATGCTTGATTTTAGGTTACAGATGAAAAAAAGAGTCGGGATTCCAAAACAAAATTTGATAATTTTTAAAGACTTTTCCAGATTTGCACACAAAGTTGATTCGTAAACTGGAATATTGTCTGTAATACTTACAAAGAATCAGCTGCTTTAATTCTTTTCTGTTAAAAGTCAGAAAATCAACTAAAACTGTTTATTAATGTTGATCCAAATGTACTATTGGATTAAAGGCTCACAATATGATATATGGACATGCAATTTCTTGGTATTTTTACTGGTTTCGATTCATAAACTTGTTCTTTACTCGGCGTAATGTTATCTTATGATTACAGATTGGCCACAAGATCCAGAATGCGTTAACTCAGAGATAATAAAAGAGACCCATGTAGCCCTACAGAATGGCCTGGAAGGACTGACCGATGATGAATACTTGGACATTCAGAACTGTCCATCTTGGATCATGGAGGCGTCCAAGGAACTCATACACAGTGCTGTGTCTCCAGTTTTTGTTAACAAACTGCTTTCTATAAATAAGGTAAAATTCTATTCTATACAAATATATGTTAGATATTTACTTACTCTTATCATACAGTATATTATGTACAATATTGACTTTTTAAATACAAATTCAAGCTCCTTGTTTAAAAGTTTCATTTTCAATGCTTTGGTGATAGCGGGAAAAGTGCACTGTTCATATAATATTTGACACATTTTCTTTTACTTTCTTTTATATGTGTATATTTTTAAAGTTGCATCATAATCTAGAGTACCTGCTATACTAATAAAGAAATAAGGATACACCTCAGAAAGTCAACTAAAATTTATTATTAATTAAGAGATCTATTGCTACTCATTGTTATAGACTAAGCAAAAGATAGGTGAAGTAAAGTTGCAGTCGAGAAAAACGCCTCTTCGGCCTTTTAATCGAGAAACGGTGCAGGAGTACCGACCGAACAGAACTCATCAGTACCTGACCGCAACGGAGCTGAGAGACCAAGCGATACTAGAAACTGATTTAAAATATGGACGACCTACCAGGACAACGTAAGTTACATTTTATTACAATTTCTTAAAATTTATAATTTTTAATTAAAAATGACGGCTCAAAAATAGTATATTTTTCATCAAAAGTAAAAAAAAAAGTTAGTCTAACGAGTTACAAGGGCAGAGTATCTTTGTGGGATACAATGAACATCAACGTCCAGCGGGTTTCAAAGGTCAAGATATTTCCGTGAAAAATTCTAAGAATTAATGAGGTGACAATATTAAGGATTATTTACTAAAAAGTTATGCTAATTTTAAAAAGGACTTTAAAATATTACTTAAATGCTGATGGTGGCTAAAATAACTAAAACCAAAAAGCTATAGACAGATTTATTCAATTCACTGATCTGGAAATCATTTGCTTCGATATTGTTTGAACAAGAAACCGTATTTAATAAAAAAGGTTCGAAGTACCACAATATCTATATTTATAAACTAAGATTATAGTGCTGAAATATTAAACTGGTTTTCTAGTAGCACCAGTGCTGCAGAAATCGCAGGCGTCCCTTTATAGGACAACACAAACCACCATTTCTGTTCTATGTTCCATCCACTGTTTCTGTTTTACAAATGAAAACTCAAAGATGCAACTAATTTGATACCTTTTAACAGCACTTATTTGTTTATATTTCAGAATTTTCAGCAGTGTTTTATATTTTGAATGACAGGCATTAACTTATAATGCAATGCACTTTCTTGTTTTATTTTTTCATAATCAGCTAAGAAAATAATTCAAAAGCTTTTTGCAGGAGAATTTCGCCCCCTTTTCTATAAATTACTGAGTGATTGAAGAATTACTTGCTATTTAATAAATTTTAAAATTTTTATTATAATAGGTATAAAAACTTAATTCTAATGCCATTTAAAAATAATTTTATGCTTTTTATCCTGACAACAATTAAATTTCATCATAAGCTCCTGCATTATCAAAACATTTTTTCAAACACATCGCATCATTTTCTGGAGAACGAGCAAGAACATATTATGGAACATTATTCTACACATTTAAATTTTCTAAATCACGTAGTTTTGCTTCATATACGTCTCTTTTTTTGTTACTTCTATTAAAAGAATTTTCACAATGGTTAGGTACAAGTTTTTGGCAGGCTATTCTGTAGGTCTCCTGCTATCCAGCGGTCAATTATCAGACAACAGTCAACTGCTGTACCAAAAAACATAAAGAGATTGGCATGAATTTTGTCTTGGAAATGGCATATGAATGAAGTTTTTATTTTTATTATAAAAAATTTATAAAATTTGTTAAATGGGGAGGCACGTTTCAGTTATCTTTTAGATATAAATTTTGAGAGTTATGCAAAAGTTCCTAATATAAATGAAAAAGTGATAACTGTTTTTGTTTTATTGAAGAAAAAGACATTTATAAAAAAATCCTGATTCGTGCCTTGAATGTCCTTTATGAATAAAGGAAATAATTCTACCAGAGTTCGTTGACAACATTAAGAGTTTCGAATAATAAAACATCAAATGATGATAATCAAGATTTCATGTGCTTTTAAAATTAGTGTCGTATTCTTGCAATGACGTAAATAGTTTGTTTAATTTAATAACTTTCAAGATTTTTTCCTTTCAGATTACTCAGAGCGAGAAATAGGTCTAAATCAGCACCCGTAAATGCATATGAACTTCGAAGAGAAATGACGAAAAGTAAGTATTCGAGTATTGAACATTTTTTCTCAGATATATTCTACTGTAAGTAAAACCAGTTATGCATCTGTCGTTATTCGCTGCTGATGCATAAAACGTCTGGAAAGTAACTCTCTGGGAAGCCTCAATCTGTCTGGTATAGCTGTCAGAATTGTCCTAGCCTATTTTAAATATGAAACGGTCAAATGCTAGCAATAATGCCAAAATTGATGACAGAGCAGAGGGGACATTTGATTCAATATTTGTACATCTTTTTATTTTAAAGGAAATACAGCTTAGACGGTGCACAGTTGGGTTACTTATTACAACGCTAAATACTAATGAAGCCAACAAAAATAACTAAGTTTATTACTTGGTAAAAGTTATAAAACAAATAAAACGACACTGCTGCCCAAACTAGGGTCGAGGTGTTGTCGAAGCAACAGTTGAGAGTTGAAATATATAGTCAAGAATTTAAATACTGATCACTCTTGTAAGTAGTAGAGAAGCGCTTAGAATAGCCAAGAGTTACTTTTAATTAATAGTTTACCAATATTTTATCAAACAATTTTCAGTTCATCTTTAATAATTGCATTAAGGGCCAAAAAAGCCATCTTCATGTGGTAATTACAAGATGGTTAAAATAAAACCTGGTACATGTAATCTGTCAGGTCTCGTGTGGCGTTTCGATTTTTGTCAGTTGTTAATAAGAAGTAAAGGTAACTTTTCTTTAGTGAGAGTTAAAAGGATAAACGCGTGTTACAGCTCAGAAATATCAGTTTATTTTACTTCAAAATATAGAATGTCAATCCAAAGTAAAATCAAATCTGCTGCCAAAACAACAAGCTGTTTCCTTTGTTCATACCAAGCAATCTAATTCTCATCATTTTAAAAATAACTTTAAGTGTATTTTTAGATGTTCTATACTATTATAGCAATATTTATTTTGTTGTTACATATATTTTATATCGCCTTCGTTAATATTAAATAAATGTAAAAATAATTAGTTTTCGAGATATGTTTAAAATGTTTCAATAATATGAATAATATATCAAATAAAACAAAAATAGTTATTGTACAGAGTTAATTTCTTGCTTGCTTAGTGATCTTTACGAAGTTTCAGATTATTACTTCTCACTGTCCTCCCAAGTGACTGATATTTAAAAACCGTATGGCTAGTTAAATGCTTTTAAAAGCATTACAGCAGTGCTGGGAGGATTGCTTCTCAACAGATCTTCATGTCCTGAAGGATGCATTTTGGACATTTTCTGAGATAGTGTTTTAACATTTTAGCCATATTTTAATTTAGATATGTTTTTAAAGTGGCCGCTTATATATTATAAGCACTGACATATGGAAAGAATGACCTGTACGTCGTCTGATAATCTGTGCATAAAGATCACTGGGTAATGAGGAAGTCTTTTTGTGCAGTTGTTGTTCTAATTTCTTAAAATCAAGGTGTGTTTTCAAATTCTACTCTGCGAAACTTCTTAATTTTTCGTTAACATATGCTTTCATGTTCGAGAAGTCAATTTCGGCTGTAAGAGTTAATTCAGATTGACGACAATGATTATACATAAGCAAAAACAGAAACTATATTTGTTTTTAAATTTTATTGCTGCTGTTTTATTGAATGTAAAACAATAATGTAAGACCATGAGATGGTACATTATTTTAACTAATAAATTGTATATTTACATCAATTTTTATTTACTGGCTTGCTGTAAAATGTACATAAATACACACGCAGGTAAATAAATAATTATGGACATGCACCTACGATACACATACACTGATCAGAAACAATGGGTAATGGCTAATAAAAAATCAATATATTACTGGTTTCTTGCGTTATTACAAAGAAAATACAAAAAATGCGTAATGCACTACAATTTACAATTAAAATATCCTACAGCTAATTATATGATTGTTCTAAATGTTTTGAAGAACTACAAAATTTACCTAAGTTGTTTGGTTCCTTTCAAATAAAACCGCCCAGCCTTTGTAATGTATATCTTTGTAAGGGCTAAGCGATAATTCTAAACATTTTATCAGCATATTTACCTTCCTCTTATAGTTTTACCAGGTTTGCCATCTGCTTATAATCATTACCATGTTAGAAGAAGGATGACTGCTAAGCTAGTCGTGATCATGATGGACCAGTATTTGCTGATATCTGTAGGTGGTAAAGATGTTAATTATGTGTAAAGTTCAGAAATCGTTCACTTGACCAGCAGCCCACATTTGTATTGACCGCAATCACGCTTCACGTAGATATCGTACATATATTGATGATGACATCGTTCATCTCTTCGTCGTCGAAATAACTGCCTTAGCTTAATTGCTCGATTTTGAATTCAGCTTTGTCCAACTTATTGTTTGGTTTGGTTATCTCTTAGAACCAGTTTTCAAGTATTTACACGTCTATTAAGGCTACCGTGCTAATATGAACCTTACTGTTCCGGAGGGAATATTCAAGATTGTGTTCACAGTTAGAATAGTAGACTTCAGTGTTGCCAAGAAAAATAGCGATTATAATATATTTTATTTCACTTCTAAAACATCTGATTAATAACTAACACTATTCTTAATTTATTACTGTAAATAAACTCTTTTATTTGAAAAACTCATGTGATTATTTTTATCATCACTTTCTTGAAGGTAAGTTCCTTACATTTTTTGTCATTGCTACGAACCATTTCTCTTTAAGAATATTTCCGACAGAAACTGATGAGTTGTAATTTTAAATTTAGTTATTAGCTTTTGGTAACATGAGCTTTTCTAAATTTCCATTAGAATGTCTTTTATAAAGCAGCAACATCAGGTGTTTATAAATAATCCACTCTGAAAGGAACGTGGATTTTTACATGTAAAAATGGTATTATCTTCAAAAAATAAGCTATATAAGCTAGATGTTTTTGATAATTCTATAAAAAGAAAATAACGAGATTATTAAAATTAATTTCATTTTATTTTATTTTTCAGAACTGGATGAAATAAAAGCCAATTTATCCTTTATTAGTTCTAAGGAGTAAGTAAAAATGATTAAGAAAATAAAATAGTGGTTTCCATGTAGAAAGTTTTTTAAGATACTAGAATAGAATTTTATTTTCAAATTTCTAATGCATATTATTTTAACAATTGGCAAATCGTAGTTATGTCCCTGATATTCAATAAAAGGTGACACAGTAAAATAACCGAGGTTTTGTGCTAATAAATGCCAACTGATTTTGTCGGCCTAGTTTGTGTCACACATCCTCAGACTCTTGTCGTCCTTGTAAAAACTGTCTTTATCTTGCTTTTCTATACAATGGATTGGTCAAAATTTAAACCAGTGCTTGTCTATTAAAACAAAACAACGCCTGTATCTTTTATGTTCATTTTCGCGATATTCAAAATCATGAATATTACTTAAAATTTTATGAGACCTAAAAATAATTAAACAGTAAATAAAATCGCAGACACAAAACAATGAAATTAGTTTTGAGTGAAGCGTAAACAGACCCACTGTTTGTTTTCTCTGTATATTTACACGTTTCGTGAAAATGCGCAGCATTTATTTTTTGCTTTTCTTTGTTTTAAATGTATTAATGATTTTTAAATATACTCATTCATTTTTGTGATAATGCCAAGTATATCTGTAATATATAGGCACCCATTCTCCGTGCATATATAATGGCACAATAGATTATAGTTTCAAATAAAAACGTTTCGAAAGTTGCCCGTGTATGCACTGATGACATTGTAAAATGTGTCTATGAAAATGTAATAAAATAATTGAAGCGCAAAAGTTTTTATCAGTTGTAAATTAAGTCTTGGAATTACACCGACAATATGGCAAGTTGGCATTCTAGTCAATGAAAATGAAAGTAAGGAGGTAGTAAAAATGAATGTTTTTGAAATCATCAGTGAAATTTTAAAAATAGTTTGTAGCACAAATTTCTGTATAGACCACTAAAGATTTATTTATCTTTTGATATACTACGAATTAAATTCTGAATCATTTGCTCTTTAATGTCAAGAACGGAATTTTGAAGCAACAAAAGGTGCACGCAAAATAGATTCTACACACAAAATAAATGAAATTAAATAAATTGTGAACACAAATTCGATTTTGTCTTGGTCAAACGAAAATTTAGGAATTTCATACAATACAAATTTTGCACTCGCTATCTATCAGTTTTGAGTAGCTAATCTACGTAAGAAGTGTTTAATTCTCTATGGTTTCTTATCTCGGTTTTAATAAGCGATATAAAGAACCGGAAGAGCATCTTTATGTGGCATTATATAACATTAGATATGAAGATATGATAAAAATTTTTTCTTGACAATTAGAACGGGATCGAGAGTTCTTTTTCTACTACTGTCTCCAAAATTTCTTTTCCTTTCGCTTTTATGATATAGCACACCATCATTAGTTAGTCTGCTTTCCACTTTAAGAAAGTATCAAATCATATTGTCTTTTCTTTGCTTTGATTGCACATTTTAATTTTTATCTGATGTCTTTTATACATAAAATATGTATAAAATTAAGGCTAAATGTGATTAGTATGTTAAATATGTTAGACACAGAGCCGGATGTGTAGAAACCTTGCCTCAAACATGCTTAGCATATTAGTGATGTGTTTTTCTATCATACTTAAACTGTCATTATATTTAATTATTATCCCGTTAAAAATAATTTAAAAATAAAATAAGATTTTATTTTCGATAATTTATGTCATTAAGATATAGCATTCACATATGGCTATAGAGTAATTTTTAGTTTTCCATGTTTGCCAGCCAATTTTAACGTACAAATTTTTCCCCTTTTAACGTTTTATTTCCTTTGTGCAAGATTTACTAAAAAGTAACATTGTAAGTAAACAATAACTGTACCGAGGCATTTTAATAGCCAAACAAAGCCGGTGCAAGATTTACTAAAAAGTAACATTGTAAGTAAACAATATTTGTACCGAGGCATTTTAATAGCTAAACCAAGCCGGTGTTAGTAAACTGAAATTCAAAAATTTAAACATAATTTTTATGTTTTTGACCAGACTGAATGATTTTGTTCAAACTGAAATTGATAAGAAATTAACTAAACTTTAATTAGAAATTATTTTGAAGACACTATTCCGATTGACAAAGAATTTCCGTCACATTTAAAATAGAAGAAAATACAAAAACATTCAACGAAATCTCCAAATAATCTGAAGTGTCGTGGAATAATCTCTCTGCTAATCACTTTCCAATCCCACTGTAAGAATCTGGTTCACGGTGTTATTCAGTGTACAGTGAAAACTTTGCATCGTGTAAAGCCCGCTTACGGTAGTCTTACTGTAATTTAATGTAACCTTGCATAACGTTGCACTAAAAGATTCTTTAAAAGCAATGATTGCTTAGACTTGTAGCCTCAGCTGCTTCGATACACTTTTCTATTTCCGCCATCTGAAGTTTAAGATTGACTGATTTGCATATTTAGTCATTTATTGTTTGTTGTTGTTTTGGGGTACACTGGTTCCTTTTCTTTACTCCCTCTTTAAACGCATACATAACACACAAAACACCTAAATACGCGTTCTCTCTCTCTCTCTCCTCCTCCCCGCTATTCTACACGTACCACACATTAATAGTCAATTTATTGGCTCATCTAGTTTGTAGCCGCTTCTTAACATCTCACTGTTAGAAAATATGCTCGTAATAGATGTAGTGTTGGAATACTGACCATCAAAAATTTTTTCATCAAATTACACTTTCCTCATATTCACAATTATGGCTCCTAGTGTGTGCAAAAATATTAGATTGTGTTAATATATAAAAGGCTAATTTTAATTACTTTTGGAGGTTTATTTTTTTTTCTATATTTCACTTTTTAAACCACACTTCACTAGTTATGGAATAGCACTCGGTCCCTACAGCTGAAAGGTAATTTAAAAACAGTTGGATAACGTGTTAAAAAGACATCCGGTTTACACGTTACCTAGAAGAAATCGCTTCTTCAAATATTTTACATGATATTTACTGATAATTAATGGTGAAAAAGAATTATGTGATATTTACTGATAATTAATGGTGAAAAAGAATTATGTGATATTTACTAGTATTTATTAATGAAGACGGATTCTATGCGATATTTATGTACGTTTAATGATGGAAAAATATTTTGTTATATTTACTAGCATTTACCTAAGAAGAAGCTGATTCTACATAATATTTATCTACACTCACAGATAATGGACTTTAGATATATTTATTCATAAAGGCATTCTAAATATATATTGACACAGTGGAGACGTTTTTTTTTTCCTGTAAATGTATCGGATACTGTATCCATAAAATTATCATACTTTGTTGTGCATAATAAAAGTTTACTTTCATACATATTATTTGTGTGGAATTTCGTATAGATAATAACATTCAGAGAGTATAGATGATCAAATGTAACTTTCTTACAAATATAATTAATAGTGACGTTATATGCATAATAAATTATAGGGTTCAGATGATTTTTTATTATGTATCTTGATAATCAATATTTCAGGTTCATTAGACTGCATTCTATTAACGGAAAGACTTTTCATGCATTTATCACTGGTGCCAGATACAACAGGTATGTGAAGCAAGCGAAACATTTTCAAATGCCTTATGTAATGTAAATAGATAAGTTTTGTTACCAGAGGTAAATCTCGTGTGAACACAAATTCTATTAGATTTGTAATTCCACAGGGCTCATTGCATAGATGCAAAAAGCCTGACGATGTTTGGTATCTACATGCCGAGGTCAAACCCCAGCGCTTGCTTCGTAACGAGTGTTTCGTCTAAACACAAGGAGACGGGTGAAGACAGTGTACAGACCCTGCCTTCAGGTAAGGCCTCCATGTACTCTGGATAATTAGGCATACAGAACAAGTTGTGTTCATGTTTTCTTTAAATGGCATCTTCTGTTGGCAAAAATTTTTAACAAAGGTGAATAAAAGCTAATTAACATTAGGTTAGTTAAAAAGTGGTAATTTTATTTGGTTACAAATATTCAGTGCATGAAATATGGGATCTCAACCAATATTCATTTAAATTTCTTTACATAATTATCTTAAATTTTGATCATTAATATAATTCACATGAAGGTTTAAAATAATTAATAATTGGCTTTCCTTTTTGTTTCAGATTTCCACCTGCATGGGGCAATGGAAGTATATCAGCCAGTGACCTACCAGAAACAATCACATTCGATCCGACCTCCGAGCTCTCCATTCCTAAAGGTGAACAAAATGAATGTTCAGAGGTAGTACGGAAAGCCTCAGAGATTTCCACAGACCCAAACGGATGCACGACTCTAGTATACTTACCCGTTGTCGAGGATATTGTTCCCATGTCGAATGTGCTCAACATAAAAGGTTTGCATCAAGTGTTTTCAGATAAAATTTAGATATTTACAAAAGAAAAATTATCGCAAAAAATTGAGCACAAATGAGGAGTTCTCCCCATGATCACCTATCCACAACTATTTGTAAAAAAAAACCATATAACTCTTTAAGTCAGGATTTAGTCCATCCTGATCATGGAAAAGATTTACACTGCCATATAATAAGCTTCGTTTCTGTTTCTTTCTCTGAATTTCTCAAACTAGACACTACAAAATAGGTTGATTACTTATAAATGCAATAGACATTAATTATATGTAATGTATAAAATATATAGAACGTTTTTATTTTGGCTAGCGTACTTTACACCGAGATTATCACTGATGTTTATGAAAATATCTTTTTTTCTTTTTCAGGCAACCGAATTTTTACGTCAGCCGATACGTCGGTGAAATTTCACAGCCCCCAAACCGCGGCACCTGTGGACGACACCAACAAGCTGCCCAATGTCTACGGCATTTTTGCGCCTAAACAAAAGAATCTTCAGAGATTAGCGGACGAAAATGTATTAGTTAACCCGGTTCCGCCTTCACCGCCTGCATCTCCAAAAGAGGCGTCGACTAAAATTGGACTAACCAACATCATGGTGACCACGCAACTTTCGGCAAAAGATACGGGCGGCAGTACAAGCAGCAGTAATTCGGAAGCTGATTGGAAGCAGTCATACATGGCGACCAGAAACAAAACTCGGAAAAAGTTGATACTCGCTGACAGGTCTATAAATGTACCGTCATTGATATCGGGAGAAGACCAATGTGTGAATTTGGCGGATGAAACTGCAGCCAGCAGGTTATTTGAAGTAGATCAGGCACGAAACGTTGTTAAAGATATTCAGAAGATTGGCTTTTCGAAATTAGAGAAGGCTAAAGCAAAAGTAAACGGTGCTGAATCTGTTAAGGCAAGCGTCGGAATTTTCTCGGTCGATGCAGAAAACGAGTATGCTCATGGAGGAACCATAGAAGAAAAACGTTTTCTTGATGATGGAAGAGAAAATCGACAGAATCAAAGTCTTTCTGATGTCTTTATCAAGCCTAACAGAGATTGTTTTAGAGAAGAAACCAACATAGAAGTGCAAAAAGAAATCGAAAATATTCATGTACAAAAACAAAACATAACTGAAAGGGAGCTTCAGGCTATGAGATTTCTAGAGACATCACGGAAGCAGTCTGCTCTCAAGGGTGACGAAGAATCGGTTGTTGCCTACGATGAAGTCAGCAATGAAAACAGATTCCTAAGCGTACATGCAGTTTTGGACGATATGGACAAAGCAGATAAATGGATGGATTCCAACCAATGCATATCTGTAAACGAAACCAGCATTAAAGTTCAGCAAGCAGAGATTGTGTCCAGTGAAGATCGGAGTGAACGTGTCACTGAGAATCAACAAAACATATTTTCGGGTACTTTCGACGGAGATAATTTAAAGATGGAAAATGAGTTAAATGCTTTCGAAAACAGGAAAATAAATAAGGACAATTATGCATACATGAACGAAGAAAAGGAAAGTAGAATAATGCAAAATTTTAACACAGGTTAAATTAATGAACTAAATAAGAAAACTTTACTGTGGATTAGATATAAAAGTCTCTTTTGAAGAAAGAAAAGACAAAATCTCAGTTGCAAAATGTTATTTTGATTACAAGAGTTGTATTCCTAATATTTATTTACCAAAATTTAATTTTGCATATGATAGAACCAACGGTCTTAATTTATCAAAATTGAGTGAGACTTACACAAACATTAGCGAAGAAAGCCAAATAGAAGCATATCTACAATTTCTATTCTCATTTGTATTATATCTATTTTATTATGCTTGTTCATCAGCAACTACTCGCAAGATCAAATTAATTTTTTCACCCGTATTTTTCTTACACTCGTCAATATCACATTAAGACAACAATCCGATTGAATTCAAAGACACTAGTTAATTAGAATATATACGTTAATTTACAATGGATAGAATTCAACAAAGCCAAACTTTCGATGCATGGATCTTGGTGTGTACAATCAAACAGTATCAAGTAAATTTCGTTGTTTTGTGTTTTCTTTCTTTTATCTTTCTTTGACAATTAGAAATTTTATTTTATTCGAAGCAACATGTATTATCAAACATCACGCGAAGATTTATTTGCATATCACAGATGGGTAAAATGAAATGCAGGATGCTGACTCAACACACAATGAATATATTCTAAAATTCCTCATGAATTTCGTGCTGTAAAAGCATAGAACCCTGTAAACTCTTTTCTCTCCTACATAAAAAGAGAATATCATTAAATATTTTTGGAGTAAAAAGCTGATGATCGTGAGTTAATTTTTTTCCAAAAAGAAAAAAAAAAACGAGGTTACTTCCATTTCAACTGTTGACGAGATCAGGTCCAGAAAACAATTATCAAAAAGCCATTTTTCATAATTTCTCGAGAAAAAAGAAGACATAATTGCACAATTAGGAAAGCAGAGTCTTATTCCACATTTTAGTGATTTACGCCACAAAAGAAATTTTGAATTATCCAGTTCATTATCAAGACTGCACAACAAAGATTCTCCAGCATTAAAAAAATAACATGAAAATGTTGTGTAACCCTAGAAACTAACAGGGAAGATTATAAATATCAAAGCATTGCGAATTTCAGCTGAAGAAAAAAAACCAAATACATAAAGTTTCGTTATTTCTACCATCAAATAAACATTCCCAAAAATAAGACAAAGAATCAAATCAAAATAACGAACAAGTGATCATTAAAAATCATGCACAATCAATCAACAATACGCTGGAGTGCCATTTATCAAAGTAAAATAGGAGTCTACAGTAATAAAAAGAGAGAATTTTGATATTCAGTATTCTATAATAGAATTTACGTATTCAGATCAAAACATTTTATTACAAATATTCTGCAGACATAAGATTTTCGATCGATCGGTCGCGCCTACCAACAATAAATTGTTGAAAATCAAATAGGTGTTCCACAAAATAAGAGTGCAATGAACTACTAGGTTGTTACAAAAGTTTTGTTGGCATTTTAGCGCAAAAATAAGACATCATATCGTTGCTGAATGTGAAATGTATTAATCAAAGTTCCATTACAATCAATACGTTTCTGCTAACGATTAAAAAGCGCATTTATGCAATTTGGAAAATAATCTGGATTTCTGCAGTCGGAAGGCAGTTTCAATTGCTGCTTGGTTGGAGAAGGATTTCATACGGAGGAAGCTGTCGAGGTGTTTGAAAAGGTGGTGGTCTGTGGGAGAAAGGCATGATAAATAGGCTGGGTGAGGGAGAACTTCGTACCCAAAGTATTCAGTTTGTGAAACGTCACTTTTGCAACATGAGGACGAGCATTGTCGTGGAGCAGGATTGGGCCTCTTCGGTTTACCAATGCCGGCTGTTGTTGGGAGAGTTTCTGATGAACAACGTTAAATTCACGACAGTACCTTTCCGCTGTGATGCTTTCGCCAGGTTGCAGGAAGTTATAGAGGATGACACGCAGTCCAACAGACAGTGCCCATGAGATGACGCTTACATTTTGAATGTGGTTAGGCGCCTTGACTCTGTCGAACCACTATGCTGATCGTTTATGATTGTCGTAAAGGATCCATTTTTCATCACACATAATGATTCAGTCAAGAAATGGGTCGCTTTTTTTTCTTCTGACAAAAGCGAAGATTAGATCTCCAATCGACGATTTTGTTGTTGTTCATTCAACTGTGAGGCACAAATTTGTCGAGCCTTTTCACTTTGCCGATTGCGTCAGGATGCCAAGACAGTTACAGTGTTTAAGTGAAGTTCTCCAGAAATTTCTCGCACTATTTTTCTGGGATCGGCTTCAGATGAGACTTTCAGACGATCGTCATCCGAGATAGAAGGACGTCCGCTACGTTTCATATCATTGAGGCTCACATCTAATCGAAACTTTGCACACCATCATGGTACAGAGCATTCATTTGCTGTGTCTGAGACCAATGCGTGCTTATTGAAAAGAAACGCCTCGTTTGAATAATGAAATAGATTGAACTTGGGAAGAAAGGCGCATTAAAAACATTTCAATCTATCTTTCCATCTGAAGACAAAATAATATACTTTTTATGAATTTAAAAAAGAAAGATTTGCATAATCTTTACCAAATCACAAACTACAAATAGAAATATAACATATCAACATACACTTGACAAGCAAGAAAAAAATGAACACCAAATTAGCATATGAAAACCGACAAAACATTTATAACGACCTAATATTTTACGAAGATAAATATCAGAAGAGAAATAATTTTTCAAAGATTTTAAACAATGCATCAAAATATGAAAATTGATCGAAAAAGCCACAAATTACAAATAAAATTAGATTTGTTGTGTAATCGAATGTGTCGAAAACAATGTAGCGTAGACGTACGGCAGCCAAACGAAAGAAGGACAAATATTTCCAATGACACCGTTTATTGGTATTTTCCAGGGAAGTCATAAATGCATATGGAATAACAGGCAAAATTGTCTTTACAAAGATGCCAAAAGAGATTGTAAACGGAGTGAGCGGGGCACAAGAAAGGCACAGTTGGAGCGAATGTATTGTTATTATATTGATCCGTGACACAGTGAAGGAAAGAATCCATCGACTTATTGTTAGAATCTGCACAAAACGTATTTATTTTTTGATAGGTAAACTCCAAAGGAACACTCATTGATTTGTAAAAACTACCTTTATCGCCTCGAAGAGAACTTCCAGGAATCTTCTTTTGTTAGCCAGGAAAAAGGTGAACCAAGTTTAGAAGAAAAACAATGTAATGGCTGGGATGCACTTCATGGAAGCGATGATGCGAAGAAAGAATGTGATTTTTGAAAATAGATCACAGAAGGGTATGAAAACGATTCTGCTCGTTCAAAGAATAAACTGAAGGGCGAATTTGTTAGGACGGGAGTTTGAGATATCGTCGAAAAAAGTCGGTAAGTGTCCGCCCTGGTGGCACAGTTGGTGAGCGCGCCGTACTTATAATCAGTACATGTTGTGTGCTGCTCGGTAATGAGCGATGCGGAGGTCGTGAGTTCGATCCTCACTCAGGGCACTTATGTTTTTACTTTTACGTAGAGAATGTGTAATCGTCTCGGTCTCTTTCAAAATATTTATTTCACAGTTTGTACCACCGAGATAATCCAGTGAGCATGCGTATTAAGAAATGCCGAACCAACAACACTTTGTGACTGCCAAATAGTAGTTAGTGTTGCATTTCCTCGGTTTTCCGTAACAATTTTGACGGAGGTATGACAAGATATTCTCAGATTCTTCCATTCTTTATTCACCTATCTATCTCCGTCTAATTAACTTGAATGAAAATACGTCTACCTTGGAATACCAATGCATATATTTAGGACTGACGTTCTAGTTATTTTCCAAATGACGAGGAAGTGATTGTTTCACCGACAAAACATAAATTTAGACACGAAATATTAACGAGTATTCTTATCCTGTATACTACTCTCTAAATATTTCATTGAATTTATCATTTTACGTTAGGAATGGAAATGAGTATCTCAAGGTTCAAAGGTGAGAAAGGAATAACATGCGGACAGCGGACTATTGAAGTTATGATGTTACGTCCTCTTCCAGGAATATAGATACTGGACGAAATGATATTCACTTTCTAAACTTTCTCGACTTACTTAAGTAAGATTGTAGCAGAAAGCTCTACTCTCCACTAATCTGGAGTCAATGAAGCTTTTCGATCGTTGGCCACCATAAAAAATGTAGAAACGGAAATAGGTGTTCCACATAAGAGGAGTAAATTGAACTATTTTCAATAGAAAAATTATGAAGAAAGTCAATATTGAAAATGTTTTACCGACATTGTTTCAGGAAATTACTATGAAAGATATTACCTGAATTTGCCCTTGTAATTAGATCTGTTGTGTAATCGAATGTGTCGAAAACAATGTAGCGAAGACGTACGGCAGCAAAACGAAAGAAGGACAAATATTTCCAATGACACCGTTTATTGGTATTTTCCAGGGAAGTCATAAATGCATATGGAATAACAGGAAAAATTGTCTTTACAAAGATGCCAAAGAGATTGTAAACGGAGTGAGCGGGGCACAAGAAAGGCATAGTTGGAGCGAATGTATTGTTATTATATTGATCCGTGACACAGTGAAGGAAAGAATCCATCGACTTATTGTTAGAATCTGCACAAAACGTATTTATTTTTTGATAGGTAAACTCCAAAGGAACACTCATTGATTTGTAAAAACTACCTTTATCGCCTCGAAGAGAACTTCCAGGAATCTTCTTTTGTTAGCCAGGAAAAGGGTGAACCAAGTTTAGAAGAAAATCAATGTAATGGCTGGGATGCACTTCATGGAAGCGATGATGCGAAGAAAGGATGTGATTTTTGAAAATAGATCACAGAAGGGTATGAAAACGATTCTGCTCGTTCAAAGAATAAACTGAAGGGCGAATTTGTTAGGACGGGAGTTTGAGATATCGTCGAAAAAAGTCGGTAAGTGTCTTCCCCTGGTGGCACAGTTGGTGAGCGCGCCGTACTTATAATCAGTACATGTTGTGTGCTGCTCGGTAATGAGCGATGCGGAGGTCGTGAGTTCGATCCTCACTCAGGGCACTTATGTTTTACTTTTTTTACGAAGAATGTGTAATCGTCTCGGTCTCTTTCAAAATATTTATTTCACAGTTTGTACCACCGAGATAATCCAGTGAGCATGCGTATTAAGAAATGCCGAACCAACAACACTTTGTGACTGCCAAATAGTAGTTAGTGTTGCATTTCCTCGGTTTTCCGTAACAATTTTGACGGAGGTATGACAAGATATTCTCAGATTCTTCCATTCTTTATTCACCTATCTATCTCCGTCTAATTAACTTGAATGAAAATACGTCTACCTTGGAATACCAATGCATATATTTAGGACTGACGTTCTAGTTATTTTCCAAATGACGAGGAAGTGATTGTTTCACCGACAAAACATAAATTTAGGCACGAAATATTAACGAGTATTCTTATCCTGTATACTACTCTCTAAATGTTTCATTGAATTTATCATTTTACGTTAGGAATGGAAATGAGTATCTCAAGGTTCAAAGGTGAGAAAGGAATAACATGCGGACAGCGGACTATTGAAGTTATGATGTTACGTCCTCTTCCAGGAATATAGATACTGGACGAAATGATATTCACTTTCTAAACTTTCTCTCGACTTACTTAAGTAAGATTGTAGCAGAAAAGCTCTACTCTCCACTAATCTGGAGTCAATGAAGCTTTTCGATCGTTGGCCACCATAAAAAATGTAGAAACGGAAATAGGTGTTCC
The DNA here is from genome assembly GCA_018389105.1 of Nautilus pompilius. Lineage (NCBI taxonomy): Eukaryota > Metazoa > Mollusca > Cephalopoda > Nautilida > Nautilidae > Nautilus > Nautilus pompilius. Next base: position 137,854 of record JACATO010000296.1, on the reverse strand, counting down.
ACATAAGAGGAGTAAATTGAACTATTTTCAATAGAAAATTATGAAGAAAGTCAATATTGAAAATGTTTTACCGACATTGTTTCAGGAAATTACTATGAAAGATATTACCTGAATTTGCCCTTGTAATTAGATCTGTTGTGTAATCGAATGTGTCGAAAACAATGTAGCGAAGACGTACGGCAGCAAAACGAAAGAAGGACAAATATTTCCAATGACACCCGTTTTTTGGTTTTTTCAGGGAAGTCATAAATGCATATGGAATAACAGGAAAAATTGTCTTTACAAAGATGCCAAAAGAGATTGTAAACGGAGTGAGCGGGGCACAAGAAAGGCATAGTTGGAGCGAATGTATGTTATTATATTGATCCGTGACACAGTGAAGGAAAGAATCCATCGACTTATTGTTAGAATCTGCACAAAACGTATTTATTTTTTGATAGGTAAACTCCAAAGGAACACTCATTGATTTGTAAAAACTACCTTTATCGCCTCGAAGAGAACTTCCAGGAATCTTCTTTTGTTAGCCAGGAAAAGGGTGAACCAAGTTTAGAAGAAAATCAATGTAATGGCTGGGATGCACTTCATGGAAGCGATGATGCGAAGAAAGGATGTGATTTTTGAAAATAGATCACAGAAGGGTATGAAAACGATTCTGCTCGTTCAAAGAATAAACTGAAGGGCGAATTTGTTAGGACGGGAGTTTGAGATATCGTCGAAAAAAGTCGGTAAGTGTCTTCCCTGGTGGCACAGTTGGTGAGCGCGCCGTACTTATAATCAGTACATGTTGTGTGCTGCTCGGTAATGAGCGATGCGGAGGTCGTGAGTTCGATCCTCACTCAGGGCACTTATGTTTTTACTTTTACGTAGAGAATGTGTAATCGTCTCGGTCTCTTTCAAAATATTTATTTCACAGTTTGTACCACCGAGATAATCCAGTGAGCATGCGTATTAAGAAATGCCGAACCAACAACACTTTGTGACTGCCAAATAGTAGTTAGTGTTGCATTTCCTCGGTTTTCCGTAACAATTTTGACGGAGGTATGACAAGATATTCTCAGATTCTTCGATTCTTTATTCACCTATCTATCTCCGTCTAATTAACTTGAATGAAAATACGTCTACCTTGGAATACCAATGCATATATTTAGGACTGACGTTCTAGTTATTTTCCAAATGACGAGGAAGTGATTGTTTCACCGACAAAACATAAATTTAGGCACGAAATATTAACGAGTATTCTTATCCTGTATACTACTCTCTAAATGTTTCATTGAATTTATCATTTTACGTTAGGAATGGAAATGAGTATCTCAAGGTTCAAAGGTGAGAAAGGAATAACATGCGGACAGCGGACTATTGAAGTTATGATGTTACGTCCTCTTCCAGGAATATAGATACTGGACGAAATGATATTCACTTTCTAAACTTTCTCGACTTACTTAAGTAAGATTGTAGCAGAAAGCTCTACTCTCCACTAATCTGGAGTCAATGAAGCTTTTCGATCGTTGGCCACCATAAAAAATGTAGAAACGGAAATAGGTGTTCCACATAAGAGGAGTAAATTGAACTATTTTCAATAGAAAAATTATGAAGAAAGTCAATATTGAAAATGTTTTTTACCGACATTGTTTCAGGAAATTACTATGAAAGATATTACCTGAATTTGCCCTTGTAATTAGATCTGTTGTGTAATCGAATGTGTCGAAAACAATGTAGCGAAGACGTACGGCAGCAAAACGAAAGAAGGACAAATATTTCCAATGACACCGTTTATTGGTATTTTCCAGGGAAGTCATAAATGCATATGGAATAACAGGAAAAATTGTCTTTACAAAGATGCCAAAAGAGATTGTAAACGGAGTGAGCGGGGCACAAGAAAGGCATAGTTGGAGCGAATGTATTGTTATTATATTGATCCGTGACACAGTGAAGGAAAGAATCCATCGACTTATTGTTAGAATCTGCACAAAACGTATTTATTTTTTGATAGGTAAACTCCAAAGGAACACTCATTGATTTGTAAAAACTACCTTTATCGCCTCGAAGAGAACTTCCAGGAATCTTCTTTTGTTAGCCAGGAAAAGGGTGAACCAAGTTTAGAAGAAAATCAATGTAATGGCTGGGATGCACTTCATGGAAGCGATGATGCGAAGAAAGGATGTGATTTTTGAAAATAGATCACAGAAGGGTATGAAAACGATTCTGCTCGTTCAAAGAATAAACTGAAGGGCGAATTTGTTAGGACGGGAGTTTGAGATATCGTCGAAAAAGTCGGTAAGTGTCTTCCCTGGTGGCACAGTTGGTGAGCGCGCCGTACTTATAATCAGTACATGTTGTGTGCTGCTCGGTAATGAGCGATGCGGAGGTCGTGAGTTCGATCCTCACTCAGGGCACTTATGTTTTTACTTTTACGTAGAGAATGTGTAATCGTCTCGGTCTCTTTCAAAATATTTATTTCACAGTTTGTACCACCGAGATAATCCAGTGAGCATGCGTATTAAGAAATGCCGAACCAACAACACTTTGTGACTGCCAAATAGTAGTTAGTGTTGCATTTCCTCGGTTTTCCGTAACAATTTTGACGGAGGTATGACAAGATATTCTCAGATTCTTCGATTCTTTATTCACCTATCTATCTCCGTCTAATTAACTTGAATGAAAATACGTCTACTACCTGGAATACCAATGCATATATTTAGGACTGACGTTCTAGTTATTTTCCAAATGACGAGGAAGTGATTGTTTCACCGACAAAACATAAATTTAGGCACGAAATATTAACGAGTATTCTTATCCTGTATACTACTCTCTAAATGTTTCATTGAATTTATCATTTTACGTTAGGAATGGAAATGAGTATCTCAAGGTTCAAAGGTGAGAAAGGAATAACATGCGGACAGCGGACTATTGAAGTTATGATGTTACGTCCTCTTCCAGGAATATAGATACTGGACGAAATGATATTCACTTTCTAACTTTCTCTCTCGACTTACTTAAGTAAGATTGTAGCAGAAAGCTCTACTCTCCACTAATCTGGAGTCAATGAAGCTTTTCGATCGTTGGCCACCATAAAAAATGTAGAAACGGAAATAGGTGTTCCACATAAGAGGAGTAAATTGAACTATTTTCAATAGAAAAATTATGAAGAAAGTCAATATTGAAAATGTTTTACCGACATTGTTTCAGGAAATTACTATGAAAGATATTACCTGAATTTGCCCTTGTAATTAGATCTGTTGTGTAATCGAATGTGTCGACAACAATGTAGCGAAGACGTACGGCAGCAAAACGAAAGAAGGACAAATATTTCCAATGACACCGTTTATTGGTATTTCCAGGGAAGTCATAAATGCATATGGAATAACAGGAAAAATTGTCTTTACAAAGATGCCAAAAGAGATTGTAAACGGAGTGAGCGGGGCACAAGAAAGGCATAGTTGGAGCGAATGTATTGTTATTATATTGATCCGTGACACAGTGAAGGAAAGAATCCATCGACTTATTGTTAGAATCTGCACAAAACGTATTTATTTTTTGATAGGTAAACTCCAAAGGAACACTCATTGATTTGTAAAAACTACCTTTATCGCCTCGAAGAGACTTCCAGGAATCTTCTTTTGTTAGCCAGGAAAAGGGTGAACCAAGTTTAGAAGAAAATCAATGTAATGGCTGGGATGCACTTCATGGAAGCGATGATGCGAAGAAAGGATGTGATTTTTGAAAATAGATCACAGAAGGGTATGAAAACGATTCTGCTCGTTCAAAGAATAAACTGAAGGGCGAATTTGTTAGGACGGGAGTTTGAGATATCGTCGAAAAAAGTCGGTAAGTGTCTTCCCTGGTGGCACAGTTGGTGAGCGCGCCGTACTTATAATCAGTACATGTTGTGTGCTGCTCGGTAATGAGCGATGCGGAGGTCGTGAGTTCGATCCTCACTCAGGGCACTTATGTTTTTACTTTTACGTAGAGAATGTGTAATCGTCTCGGTCTCTTTCAAAATATTTATTTCACAGTTTTGTACCACCGAGATAATCCAGTGAGCATGCGTATTAAGAATGCCGAACCAACAACACTTTGTGACTGCCAAATAGTAGTTAGTGTTGCATTTCCTCGGTTTTCCGTAACAATTTTGACGGAGGTATGACAAGATATTCTCAGATTCTTCGATTCTTTATTCACCTATCTATCTCCGTCTAATTAACTTGAATGAAAATACGTCTACCTTGGAATACCAATGCATATATTTAGGACTGACGTTCTAGTTATTTTCCAAATGACGAGGAAGTGATTGTTTCACCCACGACAAAATAAATTTAGGCACGAAATATTAACGAGTATTCTTATCCTGTATACTACTCTCTAAATGTTTCATTGAATTTATCATTTTACGTTAGGAATGGAAATGAGTATCTCAAGGTTCAAAGGTGAGAAAGGAATAACATGCGGACAGCGGACTATTGAAGTTATGATGTTACGTCCCTCTTCCAGGAATATAGATACTGGACGAAATGATATTCACTTTCTAAACTTTCTCGACTTACTTAAGTAAGATTGTAGCAGAAAGCTCTACTCTCCACTAATCTGGAGTCAATGAAGCTTTTCGATCGTTGGCCACCATAAAAAATGTAGAAACGGAAATAGGTGTTCCACATAAGAGGAGTAAATTGTACTATTTTCAATAGAAAAATTATGAAGAAAGTCAATATTGAAAATGTTTTACCGACATTGTTTCAGGAAATTACTATGAAAGATATTACCTGAATTTGCCCTTGTAATTAGATCTGTTGTGTAATCGAATGTGTCGACAACAATGTAGCGAAGACGTACGGCAGCAAAACGAAAGAAGGACAAATATTTCCAATGACACCGTTTATTGGTATTTTCCAGGGAAGTCATAAATGCATATGGAATAACAGGAAAAATTGTCTTTACAAAGATGCCAAAAGAGATTGTAAACGGAGTGAGCGGGGCACAAGAAAGGCATAGTTGGAGCGAATGTATTGTTATTATATTGATCCGTGACACAGTGAAGGAAAGAATCCATCGACTTATTGTTAGAATCTGCACAAAACGTATTTATTTTTTGATAGGTAAACTCCAAAGGAACACTCATTGATTTGTAAAAACTACCTTTATCGCCTCGAAGAGAACTTCCAGGAATCTTCTTTTGTTAGCCAGGAAAAAGGTGAACCAAGTTTAGAAGAAAATCAATGTAATGGCTGGGATGCACTTCATGGAAGCGATGATGCGAAGATGCGAAGAAAGGATGTGATTTTTGAAAATAGATCACAGAAGGGTATGAAAACGATTCTGCTCGTTCAAAGAATAAACTGAAGGGCGAATTTGTTAGGACGGGAGTTTGAGATATCGTCGAAAAAAGTCGGTAAGTGTCCGCCCTGGTGGCACAGTTGGTGAGCGCGCCGTACTTATAATCAGTACATGTTGTGTGCTGCTCGGTAATGAGCGATGCGGAGGTCGTGAGTTCGATCCTCACTCAGGGCACTTATGTTTTTACTTTTACGTAGAGAATGTGTAATCGTCTCGGTCTCTTTCAAAATATTTATTTCACAGTTTGTACCACCGAGATAATCCAGTGAGCATGCGTATTAAGAAATGCCGAACCAACAACACTTTGTGACTGCCAAATAGTAGTTAGTGTTGCATTTCCTCGGTTTTCCGTAACAATTTTACATTCCTTTTGTTTACTTGTTATTCCTAATTTTTTCTTTTGTTTTTTCCGTCCCCTATTATTTTCTGAAAAGTATAATGGGAACTTTTTTTTCTTTTTCTCTTACCTTTATCTGTGATATGTATTGTGATTCATATTCGCTTTACTTTTTTGTCTTGAATAATATTACGTCTAGTTTATAAAACCAATGTGTGAATTTCATGCAGAATGCCATAATTTGATCGCGTTCAAATGGTTGACATAAATAATCAACAATTTCTTACAAACAAATAAAGATTTTTCGATTTGTTTTCTTTATTTTCCATTCAAATTATTTTGTTAAAAAATACTTGGATATTCATGCTTACAGAATAAAAGTGATAAATTATTAATTTGGGTATAGTTGGTATCATGTTATCTCTTAGATCATGGTTGATTTATTTGAGCTACGAAATTATCTGGAAAACCTTTAGGTTTGAGTGTATTTTATTTTTTACTTTGTTGTTTTTTTTACGCATAGAGCATGACTTTCTTGTTTCCTCGCTTTGATGTATTTTGATGGATTATTTGTAAATTCGCGTTTCCTCTCCATCTTCTGTTGATCGTTTATAAGATGACTGTCCCCTTTTTTTTGTTCTTTTGTGTATTATTGCTGAAAATTTTGAATCTGATCCTTCTTTTAGTTTTCACTTAGCTGAAATAATTATATGAGAAAATACGGAGAGAACTATGGTGCCGCCTATGTCCGCGTTGGTTACATATCCGCTTCAAGTTTGCAATGTTTCTCAATTTCCACACCTGGTAAATGGTAGCAATAAGATGGAGCAGCGTCCGTGGGTTCTCTCTGTTTATTTTCTTTTACCTCTATTTCATGATCACGCATTCATTTTTACTTTTAAAATAATAAAAATTTATTAGCACATTCGAATTAATTTCTTTTGTTGTACATGGAAGTTGCCCTTATTCAATAACGCTGATCAATGTCTTGTTGTCCACACTATAACGAAGAATGGCTGCTTAAGTCAGATTTATAGAGAGAACTGATTGACACGTTGATAATTTCTTAATGCCTATCAACGCAGAAATTCCAAGAAGTATTCTGTGTCCATCTCTAGGTCTCAATTCCACACCTTTTCTTTCAATCCCGTTTTCCAGGTTAAATTTTACGAGCGACTTTGAAACTCAATGATATATCCCATTGCTGCTCGAATGCGATTAATTTGCATGCACAATTCTCATGAAATCTTTTGTTTGTTATTAAAGCGAGGAACCACAGCTGTCTGTGGAGAAAGGTTTTTCTTTTCGTTTGTTTTTTTTTTAAATATTGATTTCAGTTTTCACCTGTTTTCCCTAGAATAATTAATGGGAATACATATAAAGCGCACGTACCATAACAACACAACACCTGTACAACATAGTGACATGTAAGGAGGTAGAGCTATGTACCGTGTATAAAACGTGTCGGTTGCAAGTTCTAAGCAATATATCCACACACAGAGTTTGTTTACCTCGAATTACTCACTCTACTTGTAAGGTAGGTACTTTGTATTTTATCTTGCCTTGTGCGTAAATCGGTATTTATTTATTCACTGAAACTACCTCAAGGAAAGCCTGACCCACATTTCTAAAAAAAACCGGTCGATTCCTGCTTTACAATTTTGATATGGTAGCAATAGTCTCAAAACTGTGACAGCGAAATTATTCGGTCTTCGTTCAATTGCTTTTGTGAATTTTTCAAGGACTGCGGCACGATGACAAAATTGTATCATTCGTGTTACAAACCGGCTATGTAATCCATCACTTCTTCATACCACTCTGAGTTAGTCGGCTTGTAGTAACGGGCTGTTTTAATAATGTGTTACTGCCTTTTTTGGATTCGGCTACAATGCTAAGATTACTACTAATAAATGATTATCGATTACAACAAATAACACCGAATAACACATTTTAAAACTTTTTCCTGCTGACTAATTGTTTCTAACTAATTTTGTGGCGCTGATTTCAAAAATAAAATCGGTTTTTGCCTATCACGTCAAGTTTTTGTTCTATGGTTAACTTTTTACTTGGTCAACAAGGAGGATACCCGAAATATCCATGTTTCTTTTGCCTCTGGGATAGTAGAGCTAAGGACAAGCATTGGACTCAGAAGAACTGGCCGGTGAGAACATGCTTAAATGTCGGAGAACCAAATATCAAAAACCAACCACTAGTAGATCGGGTAAAAATCATCTTTCCTCCTCTCCATATCAATCTGGGTCTAATGAGGCAGCATGTTAAAGCTCTGAGCATAGAAGGTGACTGTTTTAAGTACATATGCACAACATTTCCTAGCCTCAGTTATGAAAGGATAAAAGCTGGTGTGTTTGACGGGCCACAAATCAGAAAACTGATGAGAGATCGACATTTCACGAGCTCCATGAATGATATGGAGAAAAGAGCATGGAATTCTTTCATGACTGCTGTGAAAAATGTCCTGGGAAACAAAAAAAAAAGCTGGAAATTACAAAGATCTTATTCAAACATTGCTTAAGAATTTTCATCGTCTGGGTTGCAACATGAGCATAAAGGTTCATTTCCTCAACAGTCATCTTGATAAATTTCCTGAAAATCTAGGTGACGTAAGTGATGAGCAAGGTGAAAGGTTCCATCAAGATATACAAGCTATGGAGGAGCGATACCAAGGAAGGTGGGATACTCACATGATGGCCGACTACTGTTGGAGTATTAAGAAAGACACTCTGGAAATGAAGCACTCCAGAAAAGCCTACAAACGAAAATTTAATCCATGAAGGAAGAATGTGTCATTTACTGATATCGGTTAATGTAAATAAACCCAACTCTGTCACTGTTTTGTTTGTACGGTATTCTAAATGAAATGAGAATATTCTGGATTAGTTTGAATTTTAGTGAAAAATGGGCACATTCAATTCTAGCACTGATTTATATTTTTCTATTTCAATATTTTGACCTGATATGTCATAGTTAACCAATGTATTTGTTAATCTCAAAATTGATTTATGGTATTGTTTGTTGGAATGGTATTCAAAATAAAATAAGAATAGGATTGAGGTGACTGGAAATCATTGTAATCGGGTACTTTTTGGCGATTGATCGAAAATGAGGGTATGCTGTAGAGCAAAAACTTGACATGATTGATTTTTGCCTAATGTGATATTTGAGTTCAGCGCCCCTAAATTAGTCAGAAACAAGTCAGCAAAAATTGTGTTGACCAGTGTAATTAATTCGGTATATTATCGGAGATCGACATCTCTATTCTTCAGTTCTTCTCAAGTGGACATAGTGACGTCAAAGTCTATACGAAAATTATACAGCTCACTGTCTTGCATAACTATGATGCACATAAGCTGATGGATTTGATCTTCTTGACAAGAGAGCTATTGCGGAGACCGTAGAGGTTTGAAAAGTATCAACAATTTAAGTTTATCGAAATGGTCTTGACATTAAAGACAATAAGCCAATGGAAAAAAAAAATACTCTAACTCATAGCAAATGAAACCCGTTAATTATATTGGCAGCTACGAATGCTTGTTTGTTGTTGCTTTTATTCAGAATGAAACAGCCCCAAACAGCCTCAAAGACTGTAAACCTGTTGTCTGCACTGCTGGTAGTCATGGCGATCTCGTGCATTCCTTTCTGCTGCACAATCCGCGGCCATTTTGTGTTTGACGATCTCAAGGCTGTGGTCAGAAATGCCGATGTTTCGAATCTTCGCTCTTCGTGGCTCCCTATTTTTCAACACGATTTCTGGGGCCTGAATATTTCATCAGCTCTAAGCCACAAATCGTACCGACCGATAACCATACTCATCTTCAGGTTTGCTATAAACTTATTTACGTATTTATACAAGTGTTTATTATTTATGAAAATACAACACTTTCATCATTATAGCAATTTATATTCTACCAAAACTAATAATTTTGTTTTTCTAAGAAAACAAGGATTAAAATAAAGCTTACAAAGAAATAATAATTATTTTAGTGGTTGTATCGCAGAACTGTTGTAGGAAGATATATATATATATATACATACATGTCCACTACACTTCCACAGGAGATAACTTGGACCAGTAACTCCCATAATCCGTTTCTGCATGGTAACTGCCAAAATAAGGCTTTGGGGCCTTCATATATAAGACAAGAGCGGAACTACGGGACTGTCGCATTCCTTCATTCCGTGTGCGGAAATAATTCACTAACTGGAACTGATGACAAATTTTAAGGAAATCTCATCTTCGCGTATGCACCTGAAAAGTGTAGCTGAAGCTGTATTACTGAATGGCTTTACTCATAAAATATGTAAATAACTTTTGTTTATGGAATTAGTCTCAAACACCTTATCTTTAAAAATGCAGGATTCAGCACGGGCTTGCGGGATCGTTGAAACCCTCCATGTTTCACGCTGTCAACGTCGGACTCCACGTGTTCTGCTGCACGCTGTGTTTTTGGCTGACGCTGATTCTCGTGGAGGCCAAGCGTCGGCAGCCCGACAGGGCCGTCTCCAGGAAAGCCCTCCTGGCCGTGTCGCTTTTTGCAGTTCACCCGATCCACACAGAAAGTGTAAGTCAGGGTTATAGCAAAACTTTCACCCTTCGTAACCTTGGGTTTATTTGAGTCGGGTCTGTTGATCGTTGTTGAAATGTTTACCGCCTGTTGTTATATTTTCCGCTGAAGATCGCATCCGTGGTTGGACAGGCTGATCTGCTCTACACGGCGTTCTGTCTGCTGGGAACCCTGGCTTACTGCCGCGGATTGCAGACATTCCGGGGTAAGCGGTTTTCCACTGGCAATCATTAGAAAACGTCGGAGTTAAGACTGAAGTTTAAATATCTATTTCAGCCTAGATAAAAGCATCGTCTTTACTTCTAGCTGCGCTATAGTCCCACTGAATGTCAACGAAGCAATAATAAAACTCCGCTGACCTGATTTCAGATGACTGTTCTCTGGGAATGAAAGCAGAGTTGATAGCGGCAACGGTTCTCTTCGCTACCCTGTCTATGCTATGTAAAGAACAAGGGTTAATCACAATGGTGAGACAGCTTTAAATTTATTGCCCAAATTTTTTAATTATTAATATTATTAATCTCTGGATATTAGTATATTAACATGAATTCTAATTTTATTTACTAATTTTATATTTTTGTAGTTTTCTTTTTTTAGTTCTGAAATATCATTATCTCTATTTTTAATCTTGAGGATGTTAGCGGTAGGTAATTGTTAGTGGGTGTCAGGAGACCAGAATAGAGCCATTATATATCAGATTTGTTTCTGAATAATCTCCACTTATTTCTCAAGTATTTAAAGCATCGCTTGGTGTACGACGACGAAGGTTAAAGTAGAGCAGCATCTTTCAGCGAGCACCGAACGGTAAATATGAAGTATTGTATTTCCAGGCGGTGTGCGCGCTGCACGATGTCTTCATCAACATGGACAACCTCAGGAAGATGGTGGATGAAAATAAATCATTAAAGATAAGCCACTCGTCAAAAATGCAGATAACTGTGAGATATCGAGGTTTTGTTCGTTTCTCTTACAATTTTTTTTTACTGTTTTGTTTACTTTATATAATAACCGGAAATGGACTGTCTGTGAGCAGAAGTGCTGCACGTGACTCGGAAAGTACATTTTCTTTATGCGGTGCACCTCTTTTAAGACAAATATTTCAGATTTTCTTATAGTAGTCTAACGTCACCAAATCATCACTTCTAGTCCACATCTCTCTTATTTTAAAAACAATATAAATATAACGAAATGTGTTGATCTGACACAAAATAGCTGCTGCTGCTGTTGTAAGTGATTCGTATGAGAAGTCCAGGTATTTGGTTAATACCCGAGGAGACTTAACTCGGTCTATATCCTCTTGGACACATTTAACTTGGGCCACAGATGTCCGTACCAGGTACAGATCTGGCAAAAAGATAAATTTAATGCCTAATATCCACGTTACACTTTTAAAACGTCGAATATAAAAGACAAAGCAGAGTTAAATGTACTAAAAACGTTCAAACCTAACCCGGCTAAAATATATTCGCCATAACCGTATCCGGTCGTGTTTCATTTGACTAACAGCGATACCGTAAAGTCAATTTGAACAATCGTGTTGCTAAATATTTCTCCTTCCTAGGGAGCTTGCACAAACCACGAGGGCCTGCTGTTTCCTTTTAGTAACAAAATTATTTAAAATTATTCCCTTTTTAAATTATCTTTTACCAAAAAAGAAAAACAGCAACATAATTCTATTATAGTAAAACGTTCAGATGCGTTATCTTTAATCAAGGGACGTAATTCTTATCTGCAGCCTATAATAATCCATATTAAGGGAGATAATGCAAAAATTTGTAGAAAGGCAAATTTTTCTTTTCTTGCTTGTTTTACTTTAAGTGTAAAGCGTACACAAGTGGGCACAGGTGAGCGAATATTTTGACGTGGGTAGTATTAATTATTCTAATTTCAGAAGAGATGCCAAAGATTAGTGCTTCGACTGTTCATTCTTGGGACCTTCACCATTGCTCTGCTGGCCCTTAGGCTTATCGTGATGAAGAACCTCCCGGCGTTTGGTACGGAGACCAATCCGCACTCATTTGTCGAGAACAGATTCTTCCGCGTAAGTTATCTATCTTCTGTATTCCTCATTGTTTTCACTTATGCCCATAACCATAAAATCAAGCAGAAACATTACAGGGTTTGTACTACACACAAAGGATTAATTCACACACCTGACGTACTTTTAATTTAAATGACGGATTGCTGACACAAGCTAATCATCAAAAGCGACAATAAAAGGTGTACCCGTTGAAGTTTACCTTCGGAGACCATACAGGTAAGAGAGAAAACTGGATGTTACGATGATATCAAAAACTCTAATTTAGTTTCATTCGCTGAAAGCAGTATTACAAACGTATAGTTAAAGATTTCCTGGCATCCATGATGAGGGACGGTAGAATGCTTTTTGCTTATGATTTTAAAAAAGTTAGCAAATTATTTGGTTAACTCTTTTATAGCCACATAGCGACTGACCCGAGATCTATTTCCACATTATTATCCCAAAAAATATGTTGTGCTTACCCAGAACTTGATTGGTTTTGCCAAAAATAGCTTCAGTTGTTGGGCATATATCCAAGAAATTACCCGTGGCTTTATGACGGTTAATATCAAACAGACGCTCTCTAGGTGAATCCATCTTCTCAAAGTCAATGCTATCCAACCTATCAGTCACCGAAGAATATAGTGGAGACTTCATTTGTGATGCTAATTGTCTTTTTTTTTTTTTTTCAAAAGTAGATCAGTTGAAATCATTAATTATACGATTTGTTCTCACCTGAGCTGAAGAAATACTTTTGGCAGTATCATTACCTGTCTAGACAGTGGCCTCCAGACTGTCGTACACTAATAGGTAAGGTGTGTTCCACAATAAAATCTGCGGCTAGAATTTCAGTTTTTGTCTGCGTGACTCAGGTTTAGAGTAGGACCTTTGATGGCCGTTACCATCCTTAATAAAATCCGTGTCTTTATTATTTTGATGCCTGACACTTATTTCTTTTTTTGCGCACGATACAATAAAACAAAGTACAGTTTCTTTGGGTTTCAGGTAAAAATCTGATGTTTGGCCATCCAATCTTTGTGAAAGAAACTGTACGTGGAAATTTTGGGTTATTTCCCTTGGATGATCAAAGCTTGAATTAAAAAAAAAAAATTCTTGAGAATGACGATTATTATTTTTTAGATAATTAACTACAGTTATCTCTATTCTCTGAACATGTGGCTGCTGCTCTGCCCCTGGTGGCTGTGTTACGACTGGTCGCACGGCTGTGTCCCCGTCATAAATTCTCTGAGTGACCAACGCATCCTGGCAGTTCTACTTTTTTGGGTAGCACTGCTGACCCTGACCTGGCGAGCCGTGCGTGAGTTGCTCGTTCATAATGAAAGGTGGGCCGTTTTCAGTTTTTCTTCTAAAATTTATTCTCTAAGAGTCTGAGCTTATAAATAAATGGCAAAGTCACTAGTTTACAGGTCATTAGAGAAACTGAAGTAAATAGTCTGTCTAGAATTATTAGCAACGGTGACGTATGTTTGGCTTTAACGACAACAAAACGTAAACAAATAATGACAGCCATAGAATTGTAAGCTGGGGGTGTTAAACTAAAAGCGCGGTGTTTGTGTTGTATTTACTGGATCACCAGTGTTGTGTGGGGATTTGTTAAAATTAAAATTATTTATTAAATAATAGCAATGCATGGGAGGTAAATAGACGCTCAGTTCCACGCAGAGTTACCTCGCCTTTCCTTTTGTAGACGTCTCGCGGTGCCGCTATTGCTTCTCCTCGTGCCCTTTCTGCCGGCCAGCAACCTGTTTTTCCGCGTTGGCTTCGTGTTGGCCGAGCGGGTGCTGTATCTGCCCTGCCTGGGTTTCTGTATTCTGGTGGCCACGGGATGGAACAGAATCTCACTGCACCAGAACAGAGCTGTCCAGGTAAGGACAATCCTCTATTGAAAACACCCCACACCTGCTCTTCACAAGTTTGCTCGCTTCCACCAGCCTCATCAGCTGCTGGCTGATTTATCCCCCTCTTCTCTTAGGTTGTATCGAATTACTCAGCCGTCCTCTTGTTAGCCCTGTTTGCTGGAAGATCGTACCTGGTAAGCAGATTGAATATTTCCTTCTTTTTTTCTCATTTATTAGAAGCATAAAATAAAACAATACCTTTAACTTACAAAAGTATTTAAAAATCAATAGAACAGTATAATTATAAACTAATTTTATTTGCAATATTTAAAATACAACATAGATACTCAACTGTAGCCCTGACTATTGTAGAATTACATTATTATTGTCGTTGTTGCTTGTTCTGTAGAATATTTATAGTTCCAGTAGGACATGGTATATACTAAGATGTGTTTTCAGAGATGTCAGGACTGGCTAGATGAATACAAGCTTTATCGTACCAGCATAATGGTGTGCCCAAATAATGCCAAGGTAAGTGGAAGTGCAGAATTTGCAAGCCTCACATACATAAACCATCTCCTTTGCCTTGAAATCTGGGAGCTGGAGAAAACCTGACATCAGTTTCCTAAACCAAGCTGAGGAAACTGGATGCAGAGGTTATCTGCACAAACATGACCAGTGCAGAAAAACCCTTCTAGGAACTGTTTTTAGACGTGGGAGGAAACCCAAGTAGTTAGCTTGTGAAGAAGAGAGAAAAGAAGCTGTGCTTGGAAGGTACGGCACACCGTCAACCTTAGCTCTCCGATAGTCTACTACTGCAGACGTGTATTATACTGAAACGTAACTATGACTGACCACGTCTCTAGGAGGAGAGTGTAACTGTGCTTCACGCAGAAAATATAAGATGTATTACATCTGTAGACTCTGTCAACAGGAAATTAATGGTTAGAAGAGATTCTGGGCAGATAAACTGAATTTACTTGAGTCTTTCTAACAAATAAGCTTTAGTGTTCATTCACAAATCTAGACAAATATCTTATTTCAGTGGATACAAGTGATAAGTGAAACTGGATTAAGTACAAAAAATTTCTTCACTTGTCTATTAAGCAGTTTTGGAAAAGCACACAAGAAAATGTGGTCTGCAATTTAAACAATCTACTTGGAAACCAGGCTAAATAAAATAAGTATTGCTTTAATGGTACTGGCTAGGTTTTATTTGAACATTTTAAACAGTAGTTTTGTTTCTTTGCTTTAAAAGAAACTCATTGATTACAGACATCTTTAAATATAAGAGAAGCATAAATGGTGATGGTGCTGTTTAGAAAATACTCATCTTCAGATGCATTCAGATTACAAAATGCCACATTCAAAAAAAAAAAAATAAAATTTCAAAACAGAATTTAAAAAAAAAAATTAATTAAAATTGATTCTGAAATTCCTCATTTCAGAAATGGTAAAGTTGATGCATATGACACAAAAAATAAGAATTATGGAATAAGGAAATATATATGTAAAAAAAAAAATGTTAATCAAAGCACTGATAAACAAATTTACTACAGGGCCAGCTTCAGTGATGCATTCAGGAAATGTTTTCCTAATTATTGCCAGAGAGAAAGAAGCTTGTTCAGATTTCACTCACTCCAGCTTAAATTTCTCTCAGATTTACTGATAGCATGTATAATGGCCATGAAACCTATTAGTTTTGTACTTTCAATCTCTTGGCCTCTGTTGTCCAACTATAGCTGCTGTAGCTCTTCTCGATGTGTGGCTCAATCAGAAGAGTTTAGGAAGATCTGTCTAACCAGGTTATGGCCGGCCATACACCCATAGGAAGTCTGAAACCTAACTGGGCAATACCGTACAGAAATTCCCTCGGTGCACACACTACAAAAGTCCATACTACCGTTTTGCCGTGATTCCCAGACTAACAGCCACAGAAGATGGAGAAGAAGTCATGCTATATAAGTTTGCCGAAAATTGAGTCAGTATCTACCCAGCTGAGACTAAAACCTGATCCTCTGCTGCGGCAGGCTTTCAAACTATGCACCATACTGTTATTTTAAACAAAAAATTGATAGATAATTACTGTATTAAAATGCATTTGTGAAATTTTCCTGCTAGTGCTTATACATTGAAAAATAAAGGATTGTTTATTAACCTTCGAGGAGTACAGCTGCATATTTATGCAAAGCAGGTATTGATAATGGAAGAGTAATCAAATGTATATACAGTTCCAAGGTTTCACAAGCTGTAAGAACCTCAGTTTATGCCTGTGCAAGAATAACTGTAGGACTTCACTCCAAATTTATATGGACTTTGAGTAAATATCAAATAGATATATGCTTTCCAACAGCCTGAAAAACCCTAAATATCCTCAAGTTTTTTTTTCTTCTTCATTTTCAAATTGTTTTTATTAATTAAGAGCTAATCAGCTAGAACTACCATGGCTATTCATTAGAGAGCACCAAGACAAGTAGACCTGGGAGTGCTATGCGGATAACAGTTTTTATTACCATTTATTTCAGCTCCATTACAATATGGCGGTTTGGTACAAAGAGAATAAAAAAACTGAAATGGCTAAACAGTTTTTTGAAAATACTATAAGGTATGCTCAAACAATGTCTCTCACTAAACTGTTAGTGTATTAAAAAAAAAAACATTAAAATAAAAAAAATTTTTTAGCCTTTTTTGAGTTAGTGATGCTATTTATAGTCTGGTCTTTGAAAGAATGATGAAAAGATGGCCAGCGTAATGGTGACACTTTATGGTGATTTTCATCAATTACTGAGTAACTAGAACAAAAATATCTTCAAGTTTGTAATGTATTAGTAAACTAAAAAATGGGAGGTGGAGAAAAAATAATGTTAAAGAAATTAATTATAATTATTTTTCATTGAAATGTTTAATGTTAAATACAAAATGTTCAGTAAAGCAATTTGGTGTGCCAATAATCTTTCTCACTAATCATTTTTTATTTTAATTTCTTTGTTATAAGAGAAGAATCTCTTCTTCAGAAGGTAAATATACTGTACTAAATATTCTTCTTTCCTGTTTATGACAGTTTTTTACATTCATTGACAGACTTCATCCTAGCTTCACAGATGCATACAATGGTATGGGAAATGTCTACCTAGCACAATCCAATTTAACATGGGCTGAAAAATACTTCGAAATGGCTGTGAACATAAGGTAGCCTAGTGAATACCTTCATTAATTTTTATTAAACTAGAACAAGTTAAAATATCAACACAAGTATTTACAAAAAGCTATTTTCATTAAAATAGAATATTATTACTGTTTATAATAGAGATGATATTAATTTAATCAGATTTGTACGGTTGTTGCATTTTATTTACTTTTAAAATGTTGGGGAATAATGCCCTTTATTTATTTAGTTAATTTTAATACATCATATAATCTAGCAAATAGTAATTATTTATTTCACGTACATACCTATAAAGTAAAGTCATAACATTGTGTAGTCTTGAAATGTTGTATATCAGTAGTGAGGAATCTTACACGAAAATTCTGCAGCCTGATGAGTTCCCTCCTACTCAAAGTAATGCAAGAGAGCGAGCTGCGAGTTGAAGCAACAATTCAGTTGTTGCTAACCACACATTTAGCATTAAGTCTGTGAAAACCTTTGCATAAGTTTTAGAAATTATTTATAAATGAATAAACTTGGAAAATATTTTAATTTTCAAATTTGTAAGAGTCTCACTTTCAGACATGGCCGCTACTTCTAATTAGCATTTAAACAAACTTTCTTATATTGGGAGTTGGATTTTTCTTTACAAGAATTCTAGTCTTCAAATATTCAATAATAAATTCGTGGAAATAAAATTAATACTGCATGAGATTTGTTTTTACAAAACGGTCTTCAACTACCCTAACCTACCGGTCCAGTATCTACACTCATTGACCTTTAACTCGAGATGCCAACATTTTGATTTAATGGGTAATTTTATTTTTCTCCTCTTCCCAAGATGACTACAAAACTCTTAAACCCTTTTTACTACGCAGTAGGGAAACTTCAAAGCCACACCTGAACTTTTGTTACACGCTGTTTAAGATGAACAGACTGAGCGAAGCTGAAAACTGCACAAAACTTGTCCTGATCAATGAAAAGATGGATTCGGCGTACTTTGGTCTTGGACAGATTGTAAGTATGGAAAATGTATTAGTGAATGCTCCTTTTTTTTTACATCTGAGTTCTACACATTCACTAATATGCATGGTTAATTTCATGTACTACTAATGAACTTGCAGAATGAGGTGTACTAATTACATTTATACTCGGATGCTTTTGCTCTTTACTAAAATCCAAGATATATACTTCAATTAAATCTGTTCTTAAAATGAAATAAATTTCTCATCTGTTTCATTATTATTTTTAAGTGCACTAGTTTGTAAACTAAAGGCCATCATGCAAATCAGCTCAACCTCCATACACCAATTCAGTTTTTACTTAAACCACCTTGAAGCACAGGTTAGGGTTTATGTTGAATGGACTGTACATTAAGTTAACACACTTGTAATGCAAAACACGTAGGGTTGAGTGATGCAGATTTGTTGTCACAAAGGGTTAGTTAATGAGAAAGGTACTGTCACAATACAGGATTGAAGGGCAGTGGGATGTACATGTACCCCAGGTGGTACAGGGTTACCTCCTATAGTCTGTGATAACTTTTTTGTTTTTCATTTGAAACAGTGTAAAGGTGACTTAACTCGTGACATTGCACTACAACCCGCCGTTCACTGTAAATCTGTGATACAGCCTTTTTAAAACTGAGGACGACGACATAATGTTACTTTCTGTTTGTAGTACTACAATCAAGAGAAATTTGAACTGAGTCTTGAAGCATTCTTTAACGCTACCAAGATAAATCCTCTGAACGTCCTAGCCTGGGAAGAAGCCTTTCTTCTCTTGTACAAACTGGGTGAGTGCAGAATATTCAAAATTATTAGCTAGAGAGTAAATCTACAGCCAAGTAAATGTTGAGCTATGTCTAATCTAAACAGTAAAAAGAAACTATATGCATTTTATTTTGAAAGGCTGAAAAATCCTAAACAGTAGATGATGTACTGCAATAATTAAAGGAGTGTGGTTCTAATACTAACAGTAAAACAAACGCATCTTTTTGGTACAAGAAAAGTTTACCGTTGACCCTGAAATGGGGTGTCACTGCAGGAGCTAATTTAACCATGTAATCTGGAAAAGTAGTAATTGGTAATGTTCAGACTGCTCTAGATAGATTGTTGTAATAGAGACAAAAAGGGAAGGGCTTTTGTGGTAAGTTGGTGTCTTACTGATTGGAGCATAACTTAGCATGGACTGCTCTAGTTAATTAACACTAATGAATGTTTTGTGTATTGATGTAATGACTTGCTTACTAAGTTGGCTTCTTTTTCTTCTATTTAACCCATAATAAATATCAATTTTCCGAAATAATAAGATCTTTAAAAATCGATTTTAAAATTTATTATAAAGAAAAGTATAATCGGCTGAAAAACAGATTTTATATAGAGTTAATTAACTACTTATAATAATTCAAACTGATGTTTTTACTTTGTTTTTAGAATTTCTTCCAGGAATTGGTGCAGAATGCACCTGAAAGTTCATAATTAAGATTGCTGGTTTCGGAGGGTTAGGACTTTGTTTCATCCCAATTCAGAACCAGCTTTTAAGACCAATGGCTTAAGATGGATAGAATGGGTCAATTTTGTTTAGCGTACACTAATAGACGAGTTTGTTGCCTGTGTTATAAACTAAGATATGGATGAACCAATAATTTATACAACAAAACTTCTTTACTCTGGATTTATACCATTTAATTACTTATAAATTTAGATTTGCTTTGCTTGCAGCTGAAATGCAGTGAGATTTTGGTTAACAATTACTTCTAGATCATTTTCTGAAACTAAATTTTCCAGTTTACTGTCACCCATATGACGATCATAATTCTCTCTCTCGCTTCCTTGGATAATTTTTTTTTCCCTTTGTATTAAATTTAATTTTTACTAAAATAAATAATCAGTTTATCTGAAAAGTATGATATTAAAAAGTTAGCAAATGATACTAAAATATTTGCAATGTCTATAACAATGAACCCTGTGGCACACCAGAGTGAGCTTGTAGACTTATGATTCTTTGGAATTTCCAGGCCGCCTGAGAGAGAGCAAGGAAACGTTCCAGGAGGCTATAAAACACCTGCCTAAAAACGATGAACTATACTTTAAATGGGGCAAGCTCAACGAAGCTGACTTTGCAACAGGCGAGAAGAACCTCAAAAAAGCAATAGAACTGAATTCCCAAAATGTCCACTACTACCAGATACTCAGTAAGATTTTGCGCTTTGAAGTTTTTTTTATTGTTCAGAGACCAATTTAACTTTGAATATTACACTGACCACATCCAAGTAGCATTCTCTTTGGACTTTAGGACAGTGAATTAAATATTAGAATACAATTTCTTAAAGTGGAAACGTTTTTCTTGAAATAGTTTCATTTGTTCTTTGAAAACTCTTTCATAATCTTGTGGAAAATTTTTTGTTGTTAACTTCAACTGTTTTCTAAATAGTTCAGGATTTAATGTAGCCTTTGAATTTACATTCAAACAGGAATCTGCACAAAAAAGGAAAATATGACTGACCCATCTTCCTTTACTAACCACAAAAACTTCTTAAAAACATACCTTAAATGGTACCTACTGTTTTTGTTTTTTTCCAGAATCTTTGCAATTTAAATCTGCATATTATTTTCAAACCTTGTCAACTAAGCTTTCATTGACCAGCATTCTTCTTTGTGAGTGGATCAACATCTGAAACCAAATTATTCTCTGCTTCATCTTTGCCCATCATCAGGAATTTTTAATTTATAAATTGTGAATTCTAACTTAAAAGATCCTATTTTATTCAAAAGGAAAATAACTTTATTTAAATTTTAAAAAAAGAGAAACTAGTGAATTCCATAAAAGATATGCAACTTGTATTTATATGGCCAACCTATAATGAACAAACTTTCACATTTATTTCAGGTGACTTTTACTATCGTTGGAACAAAGCAGCAGCAGCTAAGAAGTACAAGATGATAGCAGAAAGTGCGATAAGAGAGCTGGGAATACAACTGTAACAGTTTGAAACTGTAGAAAACAAAATGGGCACAAGTGCCATCCTGGACGTCTAAATGCTGTTACCTGGGACTGCACAAATCAAGACAGAATTGTCTAGTTGATGGTAACTTTCAGCAATTTACATGCCTTCATCTCTAATACAGTGTGATTTTGTACAGAATATCATGCAGTGAAAAGATTTGTTTTGGGGATTTCTTTTTCTTGCTTCAATTGTTCATTTATCTTTAATGGTTCAAAGCCTTATCCCCTAATTTTCTCATACTGTGCTCATCTTTACATTTATCCATTAAAGAATAAAAATGCCAGCTTGAAAAAATTGTTTAACATTTATTTTCCACATGTCCACCAAGTATTAATAATATAAAAAAAACATACATATACCAGTACATCTTTGTTTTTAAAAATATATGGATCAACCTCAACGGGGAAGCTACCGAAGCTTGAAATAATTATATACAAAGGAATTTTCACTTGTCATCTTATACAACATTTTCTTCCCAGGATGATTGAGCAAGACTTTTCAGTGACTTTCGAATGGTATTTTCTAGTCGTTTCCTAGCTTTAATTTCATCCTCCAGATCTTTGTGCATCCTCTTTTGATTCTGAAAAAACAATGTCAAAATGCCCTATTATGATTAACTCTCCACCAATAGATTTTTTAGCTAAAATCCTAATCTATCGTAGATAAGAACACCAGCTTCTCAAAATAATTGGTTAAATTACTTTTGCAAGATCTGTCAACCAACTATCCACACAGTGGAACGCAAAAGTAAAATCAATAAATTAGTTATTCTATAACCTTCGGCCACCTCTGTCACTTTATTTTATAATGAAACACTGTAAAATTAGCGCATTTTGATGAGTCTCTATAACTTAGTTAAATGAAAAGATAGTTTCATTTAACTATTTTATTGCTTTAAATGTTTGCTAAAAACCCCATAAGAAAGCTTAGTCTAACCAATAAAACTACTCAGCAGTGTCTTTTCATGGATCACCATGTTTGTGATACAACTATAGAGCCCCTACATCACTCTACTTTCACCTCAAATGACTAACTTTTCAAACAAACAAAATAAAGCATGAATTGTGAAAAGAATTCTTACCTGTGTTAACTCCTTGAGTTGATCCTTCAGAGAATAAACTGTGTCCACAAGCGTTCTGGAAAGTTATCAAGAGCAAATGTGTAAATTAGTTTGGATTCTTGAAGTAAACTAATATCTCTCCACAAACTAGGTGCCCAGGTAAGGGAAGAGGAGTTAGAGTCCACTGAAATATGTTTTTAACGAATCCTTAAAATCTGCAAAAGTTAGGAGGAATTTAATAAAAATTTCTGAAAAAGGATTTTAAAAATGCAGATATTCCCTAGCAATAACAGTTATCAAATCCTTTTTACCTACAAGTTCATTAAAAAAAAAGTGTCAAACATTTATGTAAACATCTTATAATATTCAGGGGTTTTTGGAATACAATTGATAATCAAAATTACTGCCTGTAGTCAGAGTTGCTTTTAATCCCCAAAGCATAATGTGAATGAAAGTGTGTATATGCAGAGGGTCATGGGTAATGTAGTTGCTGATTTTTCCACAATGGGAAGCACCACTTACACTAAGTGACATCACCGACTTTTTTCCCTCTCTGTACATAAGCATAAAGAGCTATCTAATGCATCAGCTTGTCTGTAAATAAGGTTTCTCTCCCAAATCACAGCACTCGCAAAGTTTGTCTATACCACTGAACATGAATGTACGGGCGACTTTATGAGTCTTTCATCCTGACAGAAGTGTTCATCAGCGTTTAGCAACACATTCTTGCCATCCTCCACAGCAGTCAGCTGTGAACTATGTTCGCAATGTCTGGAAGTTGCTACTGAGAACAGCAGCAGACATTGTGAACACTTAATCTAATGAGTTAAGCCAGTTCAGCAAAATGCCCACACAATTTTCATTCAACAAACAGGTATTGGTAACTCACTTTTTTAAAACTGATGTGGTAGTTTCAGCAAAGTGACATCATTAGTGTCTCACCTAACAGTGGCAAAATCTGCGAACTCCAGGAATACATGTTCTTTTCTCACTCATTTCTAAACTTTTTTTAAACATAGTTAGGTCTTAATTTGTCATAGATGTTTCAAATTTGTCCTCTTTAGTACTAGTTCAGCCTCACAGGTCCAATCTAGATACAAGACGAGGAGGGGGGAACATTAGCCTACAAACTGAAATAAATACTGTATCTTTTGATGAATTTGTGATTAGTAATTTTAGTATCAAAATCCATCTACACATAGTAGAGACACAATTCAAAGCTGTGTACTTCAACATTCCATTAATCTAATTAGCAAGTGATGTGGGCTTGCCTCCTGTTGAAAGGATGGAATTCAAAGGCAGTTGGACCCAGTGAAATTTTCATTACTCCTAGTTACATCTCATGTTTTAGCAGAAATCCGCTCCACTTACTTTTCTTCCAACATGTGATCCTCACCACCATCATCAATGATGATCTTCTCTTCCTCAGCGATGAGAATGTGGGGGCTGAGGATGGCTATGGGAGGAGACAAAGAATGAAACGAGCAGTAGAAAGTAAGCCAGAAAAAAACCAAGCAAAATACACATTAAAACAACAACAACAACAAATCTGTGCGGCTGTTAAATGAGACAGAAACCAAAATGGGCTGCAGACATGCAAACATCAACAAAATGTGAAAAAGTAGAAAGAAAAACTGTATTTGCACACCAGTGACAGCTGTGATCAAGCAGCAAAATGGCTGAAAATTCAACTCATATCTGCAAGCCTGGACAATACGGCAGAGTAAAAACAGGTTTTAGCACTGAAGAAATTGTAATATTACTTGAACAGAAATTTTAATTCTACTAAACAAAAGCTTAGAGGAAGAAAAAATGCTTGAGAGACACAAATGTGAAACTTCTAAAGCCTGCTAATAAACAGACTTAATTTACTTGATTTTGATAATTTTCAAACGTGTAAGGGCAATGCGGTAGCTCTCCTATCAAAAACACAAACTGTGTGCAAATCATAGCGAGGCATAGCACTGCAAAGCATTTGTTGAGTTCTGACATTGCTACTTTTTCAGTCTCACTTCAAGAGAGCTCCAACACTCACAACAGCCATCTCTAAAAATAATAGGCGGCTATTTAATTAATTAATTTGGACTTCAAATTGTCATAAGCAAATTTTTATCATTAAACTCAGCCATGATCAGTAGTTGTGTGGAACTGTCTTTAACTTACAAAAAAAAATGTAGAAATTCGTTTTGATTCAGTGGAAACTGTATCAATCAATGCAACTTGAGAGAAAGCTCTATAATTATGATGTATCATGTTTAGATATTGCAAGCAGAAGTTATTAAATTGACTAATCCAGGGGTTTTATAAACTGGTGACTTCCAATGAAAAGAATATAATCTTCTGTCCTCCTTGAAAAAAATTAGAAATTCTGCGCATAAACATTAAAGTACTGTTTACTACTACAGCAAAGAGCGTGCACGCATATAAATAAAGCTTTTCATAAAGGGGAAAAAACTTTTCTCAGCTTCCAAGGCAGCAGCAGACTCTCATCTGAAATCTGGTCAAAATGCAGGTTTACAATGTTGTTGTTGTTGAAGCAGCCTATCCCTTCCTTGTAAACTATGGTTATGGTCAGTCTTCAACTCTCATTCTTGTGTAACTCAAGTTGTGGAAGGGTAACAAATGTCCCAAACTCACAAATGAGATCATCATCAAAGCTATGAAATCATTTCCTAATTATCTGGTCTGAGACACACATTAGGTGATGCTCAAAATTGCTATAAGAGCAAGATCTAAAGCTCTAATTTTTCTTGAAACTACACATTCTATTTTTCTTCTTCCATTTTCATACTGCAGCTTGCATCACCACTTAAATTTTGAAGATTCAATCTTAAAATGGATTTTTCAAAGCTGATGGCATACCAATGTAGTTGAATTAATATGATCTGGCTCTGAATGAATTCATGTTGGCATTTTCTTTAATTTTTTTTGTTTTACCTCACTTGTTTCTATGTAGAACAAACTGGCACTCTATTTTGATTCCTATTTTATGAAAATAAGACCTTAATTGAACATTTTATGCCCACAGCTGTAGCTTATGGTGTGCAAATACAGTAAGTGTCAGCCCCATACTATCCAACTGTTCTCTCTTTCCTATTTTTAGTTACTCGACATGCATACAAACAAGTCAAACTCATTTTTATAATTAGTATAGATAATAGCCAATTTTTATGTGCAATGTTTTTGTTTTTCCATAAATCTCCAACTTGTTCAAGAAATAAAAAACAGCCAAAAGAAAGCTAAATATAATATTCAGACCAATGTCCATACAACTAAGAGAGAAATTAGCACAGCAAAATTTTAGCACAGATGTAAAGAACAGAGTAAAACATTTCTTCACTGTAACCATGTATAGTTCATTCTAACAGGTAGATATGCAGAAAACTATAACACCTACATTTAAAATGTTTACTGATTTTTTCCAAAAGAGATTTTCTAAATCTTAAAGCTAGAGATAATATAGCCACCATTTTTGTTGCTGTTGATAACTCTACACTGATTTCTTGCTAAGGGGACCTAAAGTATTCACCTACCTTGGTTAAACACTTTTTGACAAAAGAAAATGATCGTTCTTTAACATTCTATTTATTTTTCATGTTGTTTTTCCTGCAGTCAACCAAACAACCACTTCACATTATGCAAACACTAAAAGTTTAACACCATTTTGGAGACTTCTGAGATAAAATCACTTTTGACCAAATTTATCTTGTAACTAAAAATACATATACTGCACCATGAGTAAAACAAATGAAAATAGCCGTCATCCATTGATTTAACCTGTATTCAGACATAGCAATGCTATCATGGCTTCGATTGAGTCTTTCTTCGTATGACATATATTTATGTTGTGCATGCATGTGAGAGGTAGATACTGTTTCCCTGAGACCATTTGTAGACTACATTTTCACAGCAGAGAACTAGGTTTATCAATGATTTGGTGTGAAAATTATTTTGAGATGTCTGCATACTATACTGATGAGGGATTAGAAAAACTTTGCTTTATGTTTAATGGTGATGAAAGTGGTCAAGATAGCATTAACAACATTTCCATACTGTTATATTTTCTTTAGTAAACATGATAAATTAGACCACAGTGTTTCAGGAACCACTCTCTTCTCTAGGGAGTCTCATATCAACATCCTTACTCTATGGCCGCATTTTCTCATATAGAACATTATCTGAGAGGCATAATTCTAAGCCATTAAGTAGTTACTTTTTTGGGGATGGGTGACAAACATTTTCAATGTTCAACTACTTCATTTCAGTGTTTCTTAAGCTGGCAGTCCAGTTTTAGTATATCATTATACAGTAAACGCCTTCATTGTAGCAGATTACTTTAACAAATAATGATGATAAAGGAGGCACCATTGTCTCAATTTCTGTAGAATCTGAAAACAGGTAGTTTTTCAACAGTTACGATACTGGTCATATCAACAATCTTACAGCGCCACTTAAAAGGTGAAAGTGGCTTATTTATGCATTTTTTTTTTTACAAATGTTCTAAAGAGTGAATATTTCAGATTACAGGGGCAAACACTGTACTGTGAATAATGAAATATTATCAATGTGCTGTCTAAACACAGCATAATTAAGAACCATAGTGAGTGAGTCAGGGTTACGCAAACATCAAAATATTAAAAACATTTCTAATATCTACACAACTAACTAAAGTATCATTTCTGTTAAAGCAAAACCATGAGATCTTTCTAAAATTGTGGAAGTACTAAACCATATTTTGATAGTAAAGCAAACTAGATAACAGATACAAAAGTTCAGTCACAAGACAACAAAAATCCATTCTTTCATTCATCCATGCAATTCTTCTCATGCAGTAATATCTGATATACATTTTTATCAAGGCATGCATTTTAGAAAACAGTTTATTATTATAATCAGTTGCACTCAGAATACAGCTGTTGTCTACATCATTCATTACCTCTAATAACTAAAACTATATGCATTGCTACAGTTATCTTTAAAGCTTCTAAAGACATTGAAGTTTCATGAACACAAGTCTCACTGCTTCTTCATAAAGAAAATCTGCTTTTACTGATGTTAATCCAAAAATTTAAGTGAAAACCCGATTGTGCATCTTTGAAATCCAGAGTTCAACAACAAACAGAGTGGACACTGTACTGGGAAAACTCATGAATGGGTTGGAATATAAAGGACTACACTGTGGGCAGGTCAGATTTGAACTTGATATGTTGGCATTTCTAATTTTTTGACCCACTAGTTTTATTCATCTTGTATTTTTTTTTATTTTTGTCAAATGTTAATCCTATCATTGTTGAAGTAACAATACGAAAAAGATGAGATAGGACAGAGTATCTGTCATTATAATCAAAATTTATTCAAAGATATGGTTTAATTATAAGGGTGTGCAAAGTTTTCTGTAAGTATAATCTAGCAGTTGGCTTTGCCGTAAGCAACTCTAGAAGCCTCTACGTCAGTGTACCGAGACAGCTTCTTTGGGTGAGAACATGCATCAGCAGGTTTAAATCCAGTTGTATGGGGTAAGGAAGATGTTGTATTTAGGGCAACCTATTCTGATCCCAGTTGACCTAAGGATATTAACCTCCAAGATAATCCACCATAACTACCTGAAATCCCTTTTCAAATGACAGTAGACCCTAGAAGGTAAACCAAGTAGATTGGTAGATGTACAAGGGTTAAAATAAATTAGTTAATTAATTTTTAAGAAATTGAATACCAAATTGGGTTAAAGTAGAATTCAAACTTCAATCAACTATGCATGGAATTCAATACGCTACTACTAAGCTAACTTATCCCAAAGTGAAAGATGATAAATATTTCTATGCAAAAAACAACAACAAAAATACTCTAGAGAAACATTTGTACTTACTCAAAAATTTTCCCTCTTGGTATTCACACTAAAAGAGTAAAATAATTTATTTACAGCCAAAATACATATCATTTCCTTTTATATGCCTAATATATCTACTGCAAAGTAGCATTACTGCACTCTAGTCCTCAGGGCTAGAACCTAATATTGCAACCAGGAAAGATGCCAATCAACAGTTAGTTCTGTTACTGATCAGAGTGATGGTAAATGTCCAAACTAAACTTGATATAAATGTGTGTGTGTGTGTGTGGTTCATATGGAAATTCTTAGAATTTATAAATGAAGACAGTAAACAACAACCACTGTGGAAACCAACAGTCAAAGGTTGTAACTTGGATGCAAATTTAAAACTGTCCTGTGTGTTCTTTTATTTTGTTTCACACTATAATGTGAGAGAGACCAAGAATTATTTTTATAAATTTTTTCAAACTCTGAAATTCAGGAACAATTTACAGCTACATATTAACAATATTCATACTTAAATTAATTAAAAAAAATAGTTAATAATAAAAATGCGGGCATGTGATTTGTTGTCTTAATATCTCTGTTGCATTAATTCTCTCTTTCTTGACTTTCAAATGTTAATTAAAAAAAAGATGAAACAAGGATGAAACAGAATTACACATTTATGACGGTATCACTACACCAGACAATTTTTTGGCTGCTAAATCTCCTTGTGCTAATAAGATTAAAGTGAAAAAGTAAATTATTTAGAACAGGTAATAACTGAAACTCTGATGAGTATGAAATTCTAAAAAAACAACAACAGATTTTCATGCAACAAGCTTCAAGAAACTGCATGCAAAATGGAAATCCAAGACTTTTAGAATGAAAAGACGACATGATATTTCAAAAAGAATTTTACTCCAAACTGATGGAAGTCAAGTATGTACAATTCCATGGGCGCACTGTCTGTGATAGAAATCCTGGAAAGACAGTTCTAACATTTCCAGAACTAACACTGGGAAAGCAAGCTTCTTCAACCTGGTGCAGGGTGAACGCAACTTTATCACCAATCTGACAGAGGAATCAGTGTCATGATGTACAAAATAATTTACATCCTGCTGGTCACACCATTAGACAATCTATACCAGTGTATTTTCGAGACATGCAATATGTTTTTCATACATAATGTTGTCATTTCATAATGTATGTGAACCTTTTTTTTAATAAAGTCCAGAAGAAAAAAAAGAAACCTAATTAAAGGAATAGTAATAAAGAATCAAACAAGAAGCATGTTCAACTGCTTTTTGTTTTAAATAATAATAATTCATTGATTAACACAGTTCTAACTAAAATGATCATTGAGTTGTAAGCTACTCACCCGATAAAATACTTTCGGAGCTAAGTCCATGGAAGGGGGTGAGATTAATGGAAATTTGTCATAAATCACATGTCGTAGATATAAATGTGGATATTCTGAATAAAAATAAGCTACCGAGAAACAAGAATTAAAAGCGAGACTATGATAATATTTTCATCAAAAATATCAGTTCATGTCTTTTTATTTTATTATTTTTTTCTAAATTATGCTAAATCCAAAACATTGATAATTTAGCAATTGGACCAACAGTATGGTGCAATGATATAATTAGGCTGTTGTTGAAAGTCTCAGAAATTTACAAAATACAGTGAGGTTCATAGTTTTTGTTTCCTGCACAAGAATTGTGAGAATATTGTCATGCATAGTTCTTCCTTTATAGTAAAAGCATTGCCCCTGCTGATCTTCATCTGCTCATAAGATGAAAGTGCCAGCCTACAGTATCAGGTCAGCCCCTTCCCCAATCCTCTCACACAACTGTCCAACTTATCAACACCACAATGGCATACCATTTTTATGGGCAGGTACAGATGATCTTGCAGGCAGTACTTGCAGCTGTTGGTCCCCCTGATCATAGAAGAATCTCCATGGCTATTGAGGTGACTAGTTTGGTAGCTGCTATATTACTGATTTAAGAACAAATGACGACGACTGACCTATTCAGAAAGTGTTCTGTCGTCTTCTCTTTCACCCACACCAGCCCAGATATGCATTGTACACTCTTCAAGGTTAAACTACTGCAGCATGTCTTACAGTAAACTTAAGAATGAGAAATCACTCTTTAGTATGTTGATTTACAAACTGCAAGGAACTTTGCATGTGGTCAACATTTCACTGTTCAACTTGGTTATCGGATATCAAGCATTAGTCGCTACCCATTGAATCACTAATGTATTATAATCTTATGATAAAAGGAAACATTCTTATCTTTCTTTTTTTTAACTTAACACTGTGTAAAAAGTAAAACTACAAGATAAATCTGTATAGCTGTGTTCACATTAAAAAATGGTAGCACAAACATTTTAACAATGACAAAGCTGTAGTGAACATAAAAACACAAGGATTTAAAGAAATAATAGGTATACAGGCCTGATAGCTTTTCTCCTGCGTATCACAGGTGTACATACAAAAACATTTGCCCTTTTTTCATGTGATTTTTGAAAAATCCCCATTTAAATCCTGCAATAATGAACATAAATTATGACAGACACTCCCCTTTTAACAATTTATCTTGTCTTTGAATATGACCAGAACAGTTAAACATGTTGTTACCAGAATATTAAAGAATGGGCTGCCTTAATATAAATATATTTATCATATATAACCATTTCAATATGAAAAGTAATATATTAGTGTTTCAAATACATGAAAAAGTAAATACTTTTTTCTTTTGTCATAAATACACAGAGTAATGTGTGTATATATATGCATAAAATAAAACAAGGCGGACAAAAAGATGATGAAACGGAAACACAATGGAAACCGTCTTTCAAACATCACCCGATGGTATAGAGATAAATTTAAAACTAGAAATGTTCTGACAACACTGATTAAAGTTTCCTATTGAAGGATCTTAAATAAAATTCAATACTGGAATGAAGAACTACCAATCTTCGAATACTGTTTGGGTAAAAAATTTAAACCAACAGGTTTAAATAATTCAAAATACATTTAAAAAGAATAAAATAAGTAAATAAATATAAAAATAACAAAATAGAAAAGAGTAATTTTTCTTTTATCAGAAATAAGTAAAGTTTCTACTAATGTCAGAAAATTAAAAAAAAAAAAAGAAAAGAGTATTATAGACTTGTAACTGTTACAACAGCAGAGTTACCAAGAATTGAGAAACAAACCATGCCAGTACAGAGAACTGCCCATGCCCGTGTTTCGGTTTTAACCGCCTTCCTTAACTTTGGAACACCAATCATAACATTCGGTGGAAAAAAACCACGCCATATTATGTATGAGAAATTTTGGAACTTTTCTTGGTTCTGTGAATTGCAATTTCTGGGATAACTGTACAAAACTCGTTACCAGTTTGTTTGTTTTTTTACCAAAAAATAGTGGGGATTCTGAAAGTTTAATATAAAGATGAGAAAAACCAAACAATTATGGTGCTTAGTAGCCCCCTCTCATTCCCCACCAACCAAAAGCCAAATGGAGGAAAAACAAAACAAAACAAAAACTTTCTATTGTTATTCTCATTCCTAATGAAATTCAACCATTCTGGCTTAAATCAGATTCACTTTTATCATCCTGTGAGAAAAGAGGAAAACAAATAAAGAACAAAATGAAAATATGTATGATTACTTAAAGAAATACTACAGAAAAGACAGAAATTTATATTCAAGTCGTTTTTCACTTCTCTTTACCAAGTAAATGTATATATACTTTTATTTTTTATTTCCTTTCTACTTCCACACAGGATTTTTCCTCTTACATTTTTTAATAAGCTCAGAATAGAAAGAGTTACTTAATTTATTATACAAACAATTATGAAATCATAATATATAAATAAACAAGAGCTAATAAGTTAACCTTTTAGGTTTGCAAACCAAATACATACATAAGATGTCATACAAAACAGAAAACGTTTAACATCATAAATGTCTATTCCACTAGCCTTGTAAATAAACAGTCTTCAACAATAAATCTAAAAATAAGGAATTCACAGGTGGAACCAACAAAAACAAACAAAATTAAAAGTATGTCTTTAACACAAATTACATACTAAAGGTCTAAATGAAATCTAAAAAGACAATAATCCAAAAATCAGTCATTACTGGCACCTAATACCTGGACATCAGACACATTTACAAATTGAAACTTTTTTTTTATATACGAGTCCATACTGATTACTCCTACATACATATGTAACAATTTAAAAATAGTTTCACATTCTTTCACCTTGCTTTCTCATTTCAGAGATTTGTGATAGTTAGAAATCTCAAGCATTATAAAGACAAACTAATTTTTTTTTTTAAATAACAAAACTTCAAATAAATGCTGTACCATAGTTCAAAAGTTTATCATAATTAAGAAGACTTATGTTCAGAAACTCAATTCATGTTTGAAAAACAAGTGTCTAACATAGTGATTGCACTGATCAGTAATCGATAATGTACTAACATTATTTTTAAAAAAGGTACAGGTAGACACAATTTGAGCTCAACTGATGATAGCATGCAATATAAATTATAGCCTTCCATTAATGTAAAGATAATGACATACTCAGTAAAACTAAAAATCATGCTCAGAAATGTAAAAAGACAAACTCTGGAGCTGAAAAAGATCGCCATTTAGTAAGTAACCTTTCTCATCCATGGAAGCCACAATCATGCTCTAGAACAAAGGATATCCTCCGTTCTCAATCTACCAGTAAGAGCTAATACTGTACACGGATGTTAGCAGAGCTATGTCAGTCACACCATCTCAGCTTTAATAACACTACAATACATAGATCTGTTCAAGGCAGCGTGCTGTAAAGGAAGACCAAATAGGGAGGTAGATGTTCAGCAATATGTTAAAGCAAAAAGCCAGATGTTTACCTTTTCCCTGTCACTAGGATGCTAACAGGTTTTGTACAAGTGAAATCAAAATTCTGATATCAGTATATCCTTGTTAACTGCCATTTCTCAGGGCCACCAGCAAAGAAAATACACACGTGGTATTTGTTGTGATAAGTAGATTTTTGTTTCCACTAATGCTTAAAAGTGTCGCTTTCTTAAGGGCTAATGCTTACATTTTTAACATACTGAGCAAAACTCACCAAATTTACTTCATATTTTATAGACATTTCTGGGGGAAATCAAGTAAAATAAAACATAATGGACAGCAGTTTTTACTGAGATACCAAATTAAACCAATTCACAGATGGAGGTAGAACTATTTAAATTATAGAACAAAATAATGATATTACTTTTTAAATGAGATACTACAATAAAATAATACATGGACGAAACCAGTACTGCTAAAACAATGGCCATAAGTATACCTAGCCGGTCTTCTGGGTTCCCACTGAGCACTTCATTTTCCTCCCACACCTAAAAATTTTGAGTTCTAGTAAAACTTTAACATGTACCTCCCCCTTTCTTTTTTAACTTCATTATAAGACTCACCAATATAAATAAAGATAACCCACCTGGTTTACCTGTATTAAGAAAAAAACAAAAAACACAAAAAACAAACACAAATTAATAAAACATGTATCACCAGAAAAAGATGCAAACAGGTACCAAACTTTTAATAACCACTGTATCTCACTATCTGGATACCTGACAATCGTAATGCCCAAATCAGTGTGCTGAAACCTGTTCTATAACCCTACCGCATCAGCAGCCACTTTTACCATCTTACTTTTAGAAGCACACAATTCGCAGATAACCAGTCTGAGAATAATGAAGTCAAATGTAAAAAAAAAACAAACAAAAACAACAAAAAACATGGAATTCCAGTGTTAAAACATGTATTAGCATTATTCGTGATTTGCTTTCAGTGGTAAAATCACTAATTACAAATGAATAAATCTATGAAAATATTAATTAAATATTCTCAAATCAGTACCTCTCCACTGAGTTCTTTTGTAGTAGAACTAGTAGTAATGTCATTCTTGTGCAAAATGGCAAAACTGAAAGGTACAGCCCAATGCCATACAGCGCTAAGACACAAAGCTACTTGTGAGCTTCTTGACAGGGGAGCTATCAAGTTTACATTTATTGAAATTCCCTTTAAATCCATGATATAAGTTATCACAAAAAATATTGTTGTTTTTATTTACAGATTATATCAAGTGTGTTTATTATCAGACTCCAGTGTTTCTTTAAGGTGCTTCCTAGCAGTGATTAAAGAAAATAAGTAATTTACAACAAAGTTTCTGGAGAAGATAATGTCTTCTCGCCTGTATAAACACCAAACAGGTAAAACTACGTAATGCACTGGTTCTCTTGTGAAACAACCAACCTAACTGCTGCTACAAGTTGGAAATTTGCAAGTATTTGTTCTTTAAGAATTTTCCTCTACGCTGCATCAGATAAAAAATGTTAATAAATTGTTTAAGTTTTAAAAAAATGCCCACCCAATAAAAAGCATACTAAATATAGTTATAATTGGTTGGTGCAATGATCCAGTGGTAGACTAATGGACTACTAAGTTGAGAGTCTCAGTTCAAATCCCAGTCAGGATTGGCTTGGTTTGACATATCTCCTTGGCATGGTTTCTACTGGGCATAGTTTCCTTCCACATCTAAAAATGAAGAGTTCTAGTAAGGCTTTCCCTGTTGAAGTCAGGTCCAATGCTTCTTAGTGAAAAACTGCGGCACTATGCTTCTTCACTATGGTTGTCTCCCTTGTAGATACTAGTGTACAACCCAATGATTGCGTTATTATTTTTAAACTCTTGGGTTTAGTGATTTACTTCTGATTCTGCTGAGAAAAATAACCAGTAATTTGCAAACTTTATTGCAAGTTTGGAGGAGAAAAGAATTGTATTATGAACTTCAATATAACAGATTTTTTCCACACCTGAAAATGCAGTGTAAAGTGAATAAAACACTGACAGGTGAATTACTGCATGTACAGTTTACTAACCAAAAACATAGAACATTCTAAAACAACTTAATGAAAGTGGACCAGGCGTTAATGTTTATTTAAAATCAGCTTTTGTTTGCGGAAGTGCTACAGAGGGAAAGGAAAATGGTTTTAATACAAACACTAGCTTTGACATAGCAACACTGCTTCTAAGGTTGGCTGTAAGGTTTGCAACATGAAGGAAAGATGCTGTCTATCAGCAAGAATATTCACCTGTAAAGTAATCTATTACCTAAAGACAGCAATTTCTAACAAATACTTTTCATCCAGATGCCTTTAACAGACCCTCTCGGTGAATGTGCGTTTGCTTATTATCAATTCCATAATTTTTATCACTCCTTAAAGAGAATTTTCACACAAAGAAAAAAAAAAAGAATATCCATCAGAATTACTTTGAAATTATTTCAGTGATCTAATTTTCATTCAAAGGGTCACAAAAACCCTCACAACATTGCAGTTAAAACATCTGTTTGTTGATATTTTGTAAGTTTCCATTTATCTTAATTACATACATCTGTATTTATTTTAACTGTGACTGCATATTTACTTTTTCATTCTGTTTTACAGATGCATGGCTGGACATTGGCTCACATATACACACAAAATAAAATATAAATAAATAAATGAGGGTTCCTTCATAGACTGATTACAATAAGAGCTGCTCGTCTAGACAACTATTTTCATCAAATTTTTAAAAACCTCATAATTTCTTATTACAAATTCAAAGAATAGCACAAAAAATATTTTCAAATTAATCTCCCTTTGAAATCAATCTTCTTTTAACAAGTTCTTAAACTGCTTTACGTATCTCTATTGACAAAAAGATTTCTACAGTTATATTTGAATTTTTACCTTATCCACTAAAAAACAAAACACATCATTAATAGCGAAAAAAAAAGAAGAAAAGTTTTGCTTTTTTAAAAATGTTATATTTTTCCACATTTTCATTACAGAATTTAGGCTACAAAGATTAAAGAACACTAATAAAAGAGAAACTACTTTAGAAATGGGTGGATATAAGACAAGTGGAGTTTGGCAGCAAAAGACTTATGGCTGATCTGACTTCACATTCCTTGAAGTTAAGTCACTAAGATAGTGATTAACTTTTAAAAGACAAAACATACTTTGTGAGAGTTTATCAAACCACCTCTCAACCAGTCTTTGCAGTTCCACTGGAGGGTTTTCTTTTACCAAAGTTAAAAAAAAAAAACAAACAAACACTATGGCCATTCTTAGTAAGCTCCTCAAGATAACCAGTCAAGCATTAGCTCACAGAGGAACCCAGAGCATAGACAAGGTGGGTTGACAAGTTGAACATGGCACCACAAACAAAGGCTGGTGCAAAACTGCTTGATGGATGGATGTTAACTCCAGCCATCCTAACCAGTTAGGAAACTGGAGGAGAATCCATGCAGAATCCACCCCAACCCAGACCACAGTTGTCACCATTATAAGTATACACACTACACTAATCCACTGACTAAAGGAGAAAATTCTCTCACAAATTTTAAAGTTTTTGTGGATTTAAACCACATTTACCTTTTGACTATAATTCCAGCGAAGAGACTTTATGATTGAAAATAATTCAGAAATCTAAACAGTATTTTAAAGTATTTCTCAATAAGCACACTTCCTCCAAAAAAAACATCAAGTTTGTCTATAATATAAAATAACTGTTTTAAAACTAGTATACCAACTAACCATGTCAACTTAAGTACAAATGAACCAAGGATTTATGCAATGAAACTAAAACTTCTTTACTAATTTTATTTGATACTCCAGTTAATTATCCCTGATATTCTTTTTCTCTCTCTCTCTTTTCTTTATAGCTGAAATGCACTACTCTTTTACATTTGAGATTTTAATTAGCCATTACTCCTAAATAGTTTTCTGAAACTACATTTTTAAGTTAAGGGTTTCCCTTGTAATAAATGTCATAATTATCTCTACTTTATTTCTTTTTGGATAATTTTACACGTTTTCATGTTAAATTCCATTTTCCACTGTAGTCAACAGTTATTCAAAGACATAGATACATTTGCTCTTGTATTAAAAATGTTTCACAAATGTTAAAATAAACACGAACTTCCTTCCTGTGCATTAGAATTCAAGACTCTAATTTTGGTGAAAATGCTGATTTACTTTTGGAAAATATACTACAATGAAACATCTTAAAGATTATGGTGTAGCTTATAATATCCAGTTGGCCGTATTAAATATCTACTCAAATAATCAAACATTACCAGGGGAAAGGTTATCAACTAAATGTTAGAAAATAGTCTATAGTCAGATATTTTAGGAAAGATAATTTAGAGAAAATACAATCACTTCTGAAATCCAGCAAAGATAACGTGAATGAAGGCACAGCTAGTTAGTTCTCTGACAAGTAGATTTATGCCTTGAATAAAAATATGAAATATCAATGATCCCATCTGTAAATATTACTTATGCAAAATACAAAATAACAAAAAAAACCCTCCCAAATGTTTATTTAAATAGAATACCAGAGGGCTGTTTTGAATGAGACCCTAACAAACCTATATACATATATAAGCATATTCCATACAATTAAATTTGGAAAATTAAAAATTTTCTTGGTTATTATAAGACTATTCTACAGTTAGTGAGACTGGTTTTGATATTATGAAATGCTATTATACACTAAATTAAAAACAAATCTTAAAACTAATAAAATTGTGTTAGTTATGCACAATTAAGAAAACACTGACACAAACATATAATCTTCCATGGATGTAAAGGCAATGATGATTAGTTATAAACTAACCAATCAATGAGCAGTATGAAATCAGCAGTTATGAATTGTGTGCAGTTGATAGTGTACTCCAGTAATTCTATAATGATTCTGATTATACAATGTAGGAAGATATTGAAGCTGCCGCCCCCCTTTTTTTGTCTTCTGGGAGTGGTGGTTGGTGGTTTTCTTTAAGTATCAACGTACATAGTATTTTCTTTCTTTACTTTTGGCATATATGTAAGACTCAACAACACGGTTAGCTAGCTGGTAGTTTTTTCTCTCTTCTGTATCATAATACAACATAGTTTCAGTAATACCGACGCTATAAAGACTTCCATAGATAAATCTGTAGCTAAATATTAAGAGTAACTATAAAATGTAAGGCCAATCTTGTGTAAAAATAACAAACCATCCAAGATATATGGGTAGATTCCCGAGACAATCTCTTTTTTTTTACATTTAGCTTCTACCAGTAAAATCATCTTTTGTCTGAACCAAAGAACTAAACATCATCAACCAAATCACATGGAGAAAAATAAAAAAGATTATGTATTATATCTAAAATTCCAACTTAACCTAAAAATATAAAAGGTCGTTTTTCCAATGTAAAGGTGGTCAGTTACCTACCACTCGCCTAGAAAGGCACTTCGTATAGCTATTTTTCTTTTACCACTGGTTGTTTTGAGATTTCTGAGATAATCATTTATTTCGCAGAGATATTTCAGAATCCTCAGATACCCAGGTCTCACTTTGTCCCAGGTTCAAGGCAGTGCAATCAGCCCAGAAAATCATAGCCAAAGTGTTTTGGGACACACATTTTTCATAGTTTCTCTGAAGGTTCCCATGATCAATGCAGCATACTATTATAACAGTCCACAAAAGATGCAAGCTGCAATTCACAAAGTGGTCATGTCTGATAGACAAAGGAGTCCTACCAAAGAATAATGTCCATCCCAATATAGCATACTTTACAGCTGATACACTGCATAAGTTGGGCTAGGAAGTAGATCCCTGTACTTGTTATATCCAAGATATGGCTCTGTCCAATTACTACCCATTTGGATTACTGCAGGCATTTAGGGAGATTGTTTTCTAATTGATAATGACATGAAAACTTGTCCCCTTTACTGGCTGTATTCCCACAATAAAAAGTTATACCAAGCTTGCATCATGGGTCTCAAAAATGGGATAAATGTATATCTGTTCATGAAGGACTTATAAATAAATAGATATAGTATCAATCATATTTCATTTTTTTGGTGCTTAAATGTAATTTTCATTTGAACCACCCTCATATACAGAATCTAAATATATGGAGATTTCAGAGATTTTGCATAATAAGAAACCAGCCAAAGTAAAATGAGAAATAATATTTTTATTTAGAATTTGCCTTTCAGGTTTGTTGTGCCCATTTTATTTTCAATTTGCTTTGTTTTCTTTCATTGTTTTTTTTTTAGACAGATAAAAATAAGTGATTCAAATTACTAAATGTGCAATCTTTATAGCATTAGCAATTCATGGCACAACTGATGCAGGCAAAGATTAAAATCAAAATTGTTGAAAATAAAGGGTTTTCTGGCTTTTCCAATCATTAGCAATAAAACCACACCCTGAACTAACCCTAAAATTTTTGTAACTCTTTACCAATAACTTTCTGTTGTCATCATGAAAACTGATAATTAAAAAATGTATGGTTAATTAATTTTAAGATGCATTTTCCTAGTTATACCAGGTTTTAATTTTTTGTACAGTACAAAACTAGGTAAAAGCACAAAGAACTCACTTGGACATTAGTTAATAATACTACAGTGTTCCGAGTCTTACATATTAATACTTATGGAAGAGTAAATCCACCCATATAAGAACAGTTTCTTCTTACATTGCACAAAATCCTAACCTTTCAACATGAAAGCTCTTCCCTCACGATTTCTGCCAACCTCAGCCAGTTATCATTCATCACTTCTCTTTATAAAAGTAAAAACCTGATTGTCTATCATCAGAAGAACAGAAAGAATGTGTTACTCTCATTACAGTCCCACAATCAGGGTGTTATCAGGATGCTTTTTACGTTAACGTGATTTGCAATGAAATATATTTTGCACAACACTGAAACACCCAGAAGAGATGTCCTTTGAGAAAGCAACAACTCAAATGTACATTTTTTCAAATAAGTTAAAGTTTCAAAAAAAAAAAAAAAGTAATATTAAAATTATAGTCTTTTAATAGTTCGTTCTTGCCAATCCTTTGGCCAGTGGAAAACTTGCACAGCAAAAACCACGCAGCATTCGTCCCTGTAAAACATGGTACTCCTCAGTGTCAGGCGAGATGAGAGGATCGTTGTAGACAGAGCCATCCATGTTGTTACCTTCCTTTAGCCTCAACTTGGCCAAGTCCACTATAGAGTCCCGGAAGCGTGAATAGAAGAGGGGCCACTTTGAGATAGTGAAAAAATGCCAGAACCATCAGAAAAACAAACACAGAACATATAAACAAATGAACGAACAACAGCCCACGCTGACAAATGACAACACGCCTAAAGCAAAGCAAATGTACAAACAAGCAAGCAAGCAGCAACAATACCAGAGAAAGATCTACAAATATTTCAAAAGGCCCAGCATTGTTCACAATATCAAGACAACAATTGTTTGGTTTGTTGTTGTTTTCTTATCTAATGTTGTTATTTTTTATCTGGTGGGATTTTTAAACGCCATTCTGCATACAAAATCCATCAAAAGCAGCAGTGTTCGACGGAACCTTAGTGTTTATGACCACTGTTATAATAACCAACCTATTGGAAACAGATTTACACTGAAAGGTAGCTACAACCCTGGACTGTTTTGACTGATTTCGTCTTTTCTTCGGTCTGTGTGAAAGCATTTTTCATTACCACCAATAATCTTAGAAAAAATCTCTGGAAAGTTCTCATTCAACCAGCAGCCACAAATAAGCTAAAAGACAAATGGGAAAAAAATCTCTTTAAAATTGTTCATGATCTATGAGAAATCTAGATAAATATTTGCTACTTTGAGCAAACACATTTTAAGTAGTTTTTAATCTTTTAGTTTTACATTATAATCAACTAAATGTGAATAAAAGAATTCAGTGTTTTGAAGTATTTAATAAATAATAAAAAAAATAAGACAAGACAGAGGGAAAGTTCATTTTTAATTTTCTCAAAAGATGCATAAGAATCAATTTGTACTTTATTCTCAAAAAAAAAAAGGGGGGGGAGAATTCCACAGACTCTCTGATGTCAAAATCTGACTATTATTGGGAATATGGCACAATGGCTCTAAATCATGTAATTACCGTACTGGATTCTGTGTTAGCTACATAGAAATATGTTAATAATGTTAGGCCCTACGATGTTTTTAGCATTTGCTTGAGTCATAGCATCATTTGAACATTAATACCATTGCAAATATAGAAATAAAAAATGTGCTAGATGTATAGTAATGTTGAGAGGTCAGTCCACCATTCTGTTATGAATGATCATCAACCATTTGTGAACAATACTAAGAGGATATGGCTATAAACACACATGCACACAGAAAGATATATATATTACACACACATATACATACAACATACATAAATGGTAACCACATTTTTAAAAATTTGTCTTATTAGAACATGGCAGGAAGCCTTAATTGCTTATACTGAGTCCCCAAGAAAAATGGCCAACAGTTAGGCTCTCAATTTTTTTGTTTTCACTACAATATTACACCAACGATTTATTTTATTAAAAGGGTAAAACCTTATCTAATTCTTTATAATTTATAAGTATAATACCTATAAATACAAAGATGTCAGTTTTAACCACAAATATATTTTAAAATCTACAAAACCTTCAATTAGTTTCCACATCCAATCCCTCTTTTTCTTTCTCATATTTTAAAATTTCTTTATGATAAACAGAGTTTGTAGATTATCTCCACTTTACTTTTGTAGCACAATACCTATTTAGTAATTTTTAAAAATGATAACAAACATCAATCACATTCAAAATTCTCAAGACAGTTGCTATACAGCATTAGAATAAAGCATGCAAAAATATTTCATGTATCTCTTGATTATAGACCAGAATTTTTACCTCAAAGCAAAATATTAGACTATTCTACAATCGAAAGTAACACAATGTACTTTCATAATGTTAAATTAGTAGTATATGAAATGGAACAAAATTGAATTTTATTACCTTAAATAAGATATTCCATTTCTCTAATTTTTTTCAAATTTCATTCAGATTAATAAATTATTAAATTTTTTTTAAAATACAAATAATATGCTCATTTTCAGTAAGTGAATTATTTTGAAAACCAATATTGTGTGGCTGTAATAATGTCTGGAAAAGCTTATGATAACTTTGAAGTCTAAGCAGAAATCTGAGACTAAAGTATGTGCCAATTATTAATACAACAGTAACAACAAAGAATCTACCTATGAGACAAGTTTATAAATCAAACCAAATCTTCAATCTTTATGGAAATCATTAAATGAGTTCATCACTGACTTAGTTAATATGAATAGATATATGGAAATACAGCTTATATTTGTCCTGTGTTGTAATTTAATTCCTATCCATCTTTAATTATTCTACGTACAATAATCTTTATGATATCTTATAATAGTAATTGAATGGGAACACCTTGAGTCTGATTAGCATCAGGCTGATTTCCTGTCTGCCAATATGAAACAATTGACAACTTTTCTACAAAGAAAATCTGGTAATGCTATGCAAACAAACATGTAAAGGAGTGGAAGAAAAACAACACATGTTGCCTCCATAATAAGTGTCAATGCATATCATCAAATCCTTGAAAAATGGTATTCTAGTCTGTTGAGAATTTCTGGTAACGCACCAATGACATGACCATGTCTTTAGGTAACCAAGTTAAAAATGTACTACAAAGTATAATTAAGACAATACAAGTTGTTTCCATAATTAATGCCACACTGATATGTTGGTTCCCTATTTTGTTTGTGCGTGCACAAGTTACTCGCCAAGAATTGGCATCTGATCTGCAACGACTCTGTATAAAACTTTTTGGACTGTTTCCAAGATAAAAATAAAAATAACCATTACAGTAAATGTTTAGTTAATGTATTTATAACAGATTTCCCATCACATTGTTTGCTGGTTCAAAAATAACTAAAACCACAGCAAAAAAAACAAGAAAACCTCTCCACACAAAGAATCTTTAACAAATGAACTAATTCAAGCATGTACATTAGTAATTTCTAAAACTCATTTTATAAATAATTTTTTTTCTTTTTTAATAAATAAATATAAATCCATATTTTCTAGTTAATACTTTTATCAGTCTGTTTTTCTATCTTTGTAAAAACACAATAGTGAATAATGTAATTTTTCCC
This sequence comes from Nautilus pompilius, assembly GCA_018389105.1. NCBI lineage: Eukaryota > Metazoa > Mollusca > Cephalopoda > Nautilida > Nautilidae > Nautilus > Nautilus pompilius. Next base: position 94,610 of record JACATO010000296.1, on the reverse strand, counting down.
ATTATTTACTTAAAGGTAGTTTTACTGCATCTTTTGAAAGCAAGGTGTCCAACATTCGCTTACCACAGATTAACAAATAGCCAGCAGGGTAAAGTAACAAAATAAAATGCTTAAAAACAAATTTTCTTCTTCTTAAAACTAAAAGAAAGTGTCCATTTGACAACTTAAGATGGAAGAGAGTTACAGAGATGTGCACATTTTTCATTAATGTTACAGCTTCTGCAGAATTCCATGAGATATGCTTGGTGTTGATGTTCTCTGATTTATTGATAAACTCCCATTTACACTACCTATTTTTCTCCTTGCTATCCTGATATGAAATGAAATTGCTGCAGACCTTGTTACATTAGTAACTGTTATCTGTCAAGCTGTTAGTATTTAAAAGAATCTTAAGCTAGCACCAATACTCCATAGTCTTTGAATGTCTAATGAAAACCACCATTGATTATTTATGAAGGGGGGGGCATATGTTCACAAAAATTACTGTAGACCCATTACAAAAGATCAGTAAAATAAAGTAACTAATACATTTCAGAACAATACAGCTTTATAGGCAGGAAATACTAGGTCCAACTGAAACCCAGCTGAATGTCATTATGGCAATGCTACTTCAGACCGGTTTTATTTGGATGTTCCTAGAAGCTGATTCTCTCAGATCTGGAATATGATTTTATTTACTGAGTTTCATAAGTTCTGCAGATACATTTGAAAAAATTTCCTTATTATTTATCTAGATTTTTGGGAATTTTTCCAATATATTAAGAATATACAAATAACAACACGAGCATTCTTTTGAATCCAAACAGGTTTCACAAAAGATAACTTCTCGATGTTACCATAAAACAATTTATTTCTAGAGAAAAAACACAAACAAATACTCATAAATAAAGTAAAATTCTATTCTGTAAGGAACCATCCTAATAAGTTTTATTTGGGCAAGAGATAACCATAAAACTCATTTCAAGTTCTAGATAGATGAAGCAGCTAAATATGTCCAAAGAACTATTTTGTTGGTATACAAGCTGTAATAAATTATTTTATAAACAATCAAAACAGTGTGTGTGTAGTATTTCTAATGTTTGTGTATAATGCCCATCTCTTGAAAACATTGATAGTTTTGGTTTTTGTTTCACTATGTAGCATACCATAAGAAAAAAAGGTCCAATCAGCCTATTTCTTCCATGATATTTACCACTTAAAATAAGAAAAAAAACTAATTTCTTCAAAAAATCTTATTTAGCATATTCTTTTAGATTCTATATTGTTCTCTAGAAGATATGCCATTAAGATTTCCTAAAGTAAAATTAGGGGATAGTTCCTATACTGTAGCATGAACTGTCTGACAACCACTGACAAACATACAACTATGGACAATTCCAAACATCAACGGCAAACACAGGCCATAGTATAATGCATACTCACAGGAATTTACAGTCTGCCGAGTTTTGGCACTTGTACAATAAGCTTCGATCACCCGTAATATTAATGCATCATCTTCTGACTTATTTGGATCATCTTCAAAAAAGATAAACAAACAAATAAAAAAAAAAAAATAACAACACCAAATATGAAAGTGAAAACTAAAAAAAGAAACTGAACAGTGCTAGAATATGTTTTGATATACACAAATACAAAGCTTGATCTAATTACAATTGTGGAGAGACTTGTTTAGGGGAGAAAAACAACCAAACAAGCATTTACAGCATTTTAACACCGGGTTCTAGGTAGGAATCTTAGTTTTAAAAAAAAGGCAACACCAAATGAGAGTTTCTGTATCTATCTAACACAAGAGCCAGACTACATTAGAGACACACATCACTAATGCTGGTCTCATCTAAAACCAACCAAAAAAAAAAAACAAACAACAAACAAAACACACACAATGAATACAAAATTACTTACTAATACTGTTTAGTTTTAAAACATCATATTAGGAGCAACTCTGAAATCTTTTTATATAGGTACTGTCAGTGCTAAAATCTCCACACATGCTGATTTTGTTAGTTTCAATTTCACACATAATCAGTTCTGAGGTTGCTCTGATACTTTAATGCTACTCGCTTATGTTACCAGATTATTTATTATGCGATAATTTATTAACTATCACAGAACTAAAAAGTAATCTCCATCCATTTTTAGTCTTAGCTGCAGTTACTAACTACTACGTAGTGAGTCTAATAGAGCTTAAAACACTTCTCTAAGTTTTCCACTGACATGTGAATACTGTATGAGTAACACAGCCAGTTGTGTTTAAATAGAGATCTGCTGGTTCTATTCAAATGCTTACTGGTCAGCCATGAAATAAAATGCAAGTGAAACACATTTTACTCCTGAATAAATTTACTCCTTAAATATTTCATCTCTTATTAAATATGAACTTCATGCCTGCACAGCACATTCAATATGTGGGCAAAGGGAAAATATACAATGAACTAAGATTTCCTTGGCATTATTTGATAGTCTGATTAATCATTCATAGCATCTTATTAGTTTTTTATCAGCTGAAATTCACTGCTCTTCAGATTTAAGCTTTTCGTTAACAACATCCCCAAGCTCCTGCTGCATTGCATATGCACTAACAGAATGATGGGGTACTCACCGCATTGTCCCATGATTTGTGCTGCTGTATTTAGACACGTGTAATCTGTTGATGTCAATGTGTGAATGCTTTCCATGACCTTTTTTGCTGTTTTTTTTTTCTGTCACTTTGATGCAGTAAAAAAAAAAATTCTCTCTCTATTTAATTACTTTTTCTTTTATTTATTACATAAATATTTACAAATTTTCCCATGCATCCTTATTTGGTTTCTTTATTTATCTCATTAACTCCCTACCTACTTACCACATACAATTTTTAAAATCATATTTTGTTTCACTTTTTCTTCAGAAAATAATAGTAAAATGAGTAAAAGTAAAAAAGTGGAAATGGTGAAAAACAATATTAATATTACACACACACACACACACACATATATATATATGCAGATTATAACATACAATATAAATTGATGCATGCTTAGGTACACCAATATTTTACCATTCAGTTGGATGCTGTTGTAACCAATTGTTATTTACCATAGAAACCTTGGCAACCATTTTTCACATTCACTGATTTTCCTTCTACCTATCCATGAACTTCTGTTATTTATACTGTTAAGTGTTTTTTTTTTAAAGCAAAATGGAAAAGGAGGATAAACTAGTGAAATTTCCATTCTAAGCATGATAAAAAGTTGCAGTTGTCCTCCTTCCCAGTAAAAGCATATTCACACACATTTTGTTAAAAATGCAAAAAATAGTAAAAGGCTAATGCAAAACTGACATCATTGCACACCAAAACAATCCTCAAAATTACTCACTGATGATGCAAAGGTGGAAAAAAATGCCTGCACTAACCATCTGGTTTCTATCCACTTCACATGTAGTCATGTTTTGGCAGCTTAAAACCATTAGAATGCCAAATTTATTTAGTTTTTTTATTTATAAAAGAATAAAACAAACATTAATCAAAATGCTAAGCTATAACCAGTGCTTCAATCAATAATATAGCTTGCTGTGCAAGTGGGCTGCAATTCAACAAAGGTTGAAGACGACAACATTTCATTCTTGGCAAATTCAAAAGCTCTTCTCACAAACTGTAAAACCCACATTTTTTAATTTTATAAATGGCTTATCATTGGACAAATTTTCCTTTCTTTTATTTCTTGTGTTGGTGCCCAGCTAAAAGCAAAATGGTTTAAAACTGATATCTAAGACCTAACAATTTTTATTGACTCAAAATAAATAAATGTGAATAAAACTAAAAATTAACATTAAATTTCATTTATGTTTTTTTCTCTTTTTCTGAGTCTTGATATTTTCTGCTTTAGTGATAACTTACTGTTTCCTGTGTTTAAACTTTGCATTTTCCTTTCACATATGTTCTAAAGTCAGATATATGACTGCACAAAATCAAATTTAAATGGCAAGTACCAATTAAATAAGCTTTCTGTAGACTGCATGCATGTCTATTACTTCATTCCTAAGAGCAAGTAAATACCCATTTAGAGTTAACAAAACCAGTTTAAAATATACCCAGGCTGTGCCAAGTTTTTTGTAGAAAATGTAGACTTCCTAACTGAAAATCTTGTTTAAACAATTTTGCACATAAAATCTATTTTAAACCAAACAATTTCAAGTCAAGTCTACTTTGTTTAAAAATGCTTAGTATTTGGATTTTTATGTTTCTGAAGTATTTATTTAATTTAAGAATTTGCTGTTTAAAATACCCAATGATGAGTACCAGTGACATAGACACAATTGTAATAACTTTGTCATAGTCACCTATCATGGTTGACAGTGCATTAATTTCCTTACAAGTATTAGTAACTATAGTATTATGCTAATATAAACATGAATATGATGTCAACTGAAATAAAAAATTACAGGGAGAAAAAATTATTTGCAACCTCTTCTAAACATCTGATTATTACAATAATTTCCTCCCATCACTTTAAATGCAATCATTTTTATGTATGTAGATTCTTCATTGTAATTCTTTAAAAGTCCAACAAATGTATAGTTGTTATAACTCAGTCGAGGAAAAACAGTTATTCTTAGAGCAATAGTGAAACTGTCTCATACACTCTAGTGTTATGGTTTTCATACTTTTAGGAGTCATACTGGCTCAGAAGAAATTTGAAATGTTTTGGGGAGCTCCAGGTTTGCTGATTTGAATTGGTCTCATTATTAGCAGGAATGTCTCTGTGGGGAACTTCTGCACTTGTTTTTTTTTTTTTTAACAGCGTTCTTCCTATTATAGGGAAAAGCTGGGCCAGCTCAAGTTGCCTGTATCTATCAATAATGACTAGCTAGCATCTTGTCTGCCAAGAAAGATCTACATCTCATTTTAGCTATATGCTACTGCTTTTCTTGTTTATTTTTAACAAGGGCATCTTCTCATCTTATCTTAGTCCTACATCAAGAAACCATAATCACAACTTCACAAAACCATAACATATGCACACCCATTAACTTACAGAGAGTTGAAAAGGAGAGCAGCCATAGATTTTCAGCAGACAATGGAGATTTTTCAATGCATTCAATGAGCAAATTTTGAATTTCTAGAAATGATGTGGTCAGTGAAAACTTGCTATGTTACAAACTTTGGAACAATCAGAAATGTGAAAAAAAGGTATGTCTTCCTTAAAGGCAAACAACTGAAGACTGAACATGGTTGGAAGGTCAGGGCATGCAGCATACATGTGTACATAATACACATACACACACACACATATAATCTGTACATTGTGCATCTCACTGTGGTCATGTTAACAGAAATTAGGAAAATGCAAAACTGCCGATGAACATGAAAATGTATTCATTCCTTAGTAAATGCATGCAAGACAAACTTGTTTAGAAATAAAAATTATTTTGATCAGAAATATTTATCCATTTTTGGTCACACAATTTCAAAGTAAACTACAGTAGCTTTTGCACATCAATTAAAACGCTGCTTCAAGGAGTAAACATTGCATTTTTAGCAAGTGATGATCTTCCATCAAAAAAAACCAACTAGCCTTTGTACCTATGAGCCATAATATAGCCTTTCTGTATTTTAAAAGAATTATATTTTTGTCTTCTAATGCAAAAAGGTTTGTATTTTCATTTCATTATAAAAATAGGCTGGTGTTATAATTCTTTTTTGAAAAAATGTAATAGAATCTGTCAGATTATTATGAATTAGTTTTTTACCAGTGGAAATTTATACAAGACCATCAGAAAGAAAAGAAAAGAAAGAGACTAGCTGTATATTTTTTAAAAATTAAACTCTTAGTCTAGCACAGTCAGGCAGAAGTTGCATAAAATATTCCTTTCCATTATTTACATTGAAAATTTATGAGAAAACTGTTTAAAAAACGTACTTTATATCTTCTTATTTTTGCCTGACAATTAATGTCTGCCTAGTGCTCAGAGAAAATCTGAAAACTTCAATAAATTCTTCAGTGATCATGAAGATATACAATTAACCAAAGTAGAATTACTCTTACAAAGGCACATTACTATTTTAAAATTTAAACATGGAGAATATTTAATATTTATCTGCATAGGTGCACACACATGCACATGTATATTGCTCCATTTTTAAAATTAAAAATATCTGACAAGTCTGCTGAAGTCTTTAACACTATTGACCAAAATTTCAGCAATCAGAGAAAACTAATCCCTTTTCATTCATCCTATATAAACAGAAATGTTCATGGCTTTGACTAATTTTGTGACAAAAAATGGATAAACACACACATACAAATCAAGTTTTACACTTATTATTGATGCAATGTCTAGAATTCCTGGTAAAGTTTTAAAGTGGCTAATAAATTGAAAGCAGTCACAAATTATGGTTCATATCTATCACATTTCAATTTTCTTTTCTCATTTGTTAGAATTGTAGATATTGCATTAACAGTCAGTTAACAACATCATATGACAATGGTTGGGATGTGGTCAGCTACATGGATTCCATAGTCATTGTCTATTAAAAAGACACATGCACATGTCCGTTAGTTTGTTGATCAACTATCTATACTAACATCGTTTCCACCTGTAGTCGTACTCATCTTCGGAATGGGAACGCTCTGGGCAGCATGGAAATGAAAACAAGACAATAAATGTATGCATACATTTGTATAGTAACATAAAATACTAGAGAAAAACAAGGAATTTACATTAAGAGAGAGAAAATTCTAAAAACACTGGTATATACAACTCATTATAAAGTTGTTTTTATTGTTATTGCTATTATTCTTTTAATTTAGACAACACCAAAAATTACATTTATAACATTCAGGTTCCAGTAAGCATTCAGATTTGTTGAAGGATTGAAGGCAGTCATCCCAAACAAAAAAAAAAAAAAAGGGGGGGGTTTCATTTAAAAACCAGTTAAATATTGTTTATAATCAAGTTAATGAAATGCAAATAGAAACACATGGTCTGAGGCAAAAAACAAAAACAACATTTTTCTATGACTCAGTTTCTGGTTATCTCCTGCTGAGCAACATCAACAACAACAAAATTTTTTTAAAAATTGGCAGCTATGCTGGAGCATGTCAAAACTATCTGGAATTAGAGAGGAGAACAGACAGGGATGTTGGTTTTTAAAGAATTAATCTGGCACAGTTCATGATATCTAATGTCAGAAGCACCACAGCACACTGAGTGACGAAACTGTTTTTACCAAGAAATCACCCAACCCCTCACATCATCTTTCCATGGGAGAAAAATAGTTTTCGCTTTCTTTACCAATACAGGACCATTAAAAATGGTAAACAATAATTATTTAAATGGCTCATGAATTTCCACGATAGTGGTGAAACAATATGAGATTTTCCATTCAATGCTAAAATTCTTATCAAAATCTTCTTGCTAATAATAAAAAAAAAAATGGAAATACAAAAAACTACAAATATTTTTTTATACTGAAATCATTTTCTTTCTAATTTAAACAGTCCTGAGAATCAAATATTATATTTTATGTACTTTTAATACAAAATCTCACTCTACAGAGACATTTCATAGTTAAAATAGTTTTAAAACTTAAATAGAATTTTTAATTATTAAAGGATTTGCAAACTACCTCTGTCTGTACTGTTAAATTATAGAAGTTTCAGATGATGTTTCTGGTATGGGTATATATGGCATATTCAAATGAGACCTTCCCAACACCAATGCTATTTCAACTGGTTTTCATTTGAACGTGCAGTTTTAGATCATTTTAGCTTGTATATGCATTTTCACTACGCTACAGAAGAAATCACTTATAACATTAAGTAAAGAATGTTTACCATTTGTAATCAAGTGAATGAAATATTAACAGAAACATCATATCGTACAGCGTATGACTCAAGAGAAGTTCCATTTCTTAGGTTTTCCAAAGGATCAGTCATGAAGAAATGCCTGAACAATGTTAAAGATGTGGGCACTTTGTTTGATAAAGACCCACAAATGTACAGTATATCTTTCAAATGATCAACACAACAGATGAGGCATTGGTGAAAAACGTCAGGTTAAAAATGAAAAAACCTGAGATTTAACGTGAGAGCCATTTCTGCTATCTTTAAAAATTAAATTTAGATTTGAAAATATTATATATATATATATATATATATTCTACTTCCAGGCAAAATAACTTGAAAAGGTTTTTATAAATTTATGAGTAGACGTAGATAAGTACAAATGTATAACTATTTTAATGTATTGGCTAAGTAAACAGATTTCAATGTGATGAAAGAAAAAAATGTGAATACTTTAGGCTTACTAGACTTGCTAACATTTGTCAGCAAGTTGTCAACCATGGATTTGTTATAAGCTGTTTATACAATTCTTTCACCCATTAAACACTGAATATATTACGTGAATCAACTGTCAATGTTATGTTAGTCTTATAAATAGGAAACAGTCCAAACAGATAATACATACAAAAAAAATTAGCTATTAACTAAATGCTTATCTATCAAAATAAACATTGATTTTTGCATCTCTTTTGTTTTAAATCTTTTCAATTTCTGAAAAGATAGCCTGTCATTTTACTGATCAACATCAATTCAACAACTTTGTTCTAATCTGAGACGTGTACTGTATGGTTTAAAAGTTACAAAAATGTGCAGAATTGGTCTCATTCGATCATGCGACAAAAAATGTTTCTGAATGCACAGGACAGATGGAAATTAGAGATGAGTTTTAACTAGAAAATAAAAATACAAACATAAAAATCCAATAAACAGTTTGCAAATCCTCGTATTACTTGATTAAAAAAATGTCTGAATGTTATTAAAAACAGAGATATAAATTCGACACAACATTTTAGTACCCTTTGATCAGTAATATCACCCGGATACTGCTGCAAGGATAAAGACAAAGTTACAAGAGTAATAACACATCTTTAACCAGATTTTATGGATGATCAATGTGTACGAACCTGGTTTCCGCCTAATGCCACCTGGTTTTCTTCCTGTACGTGGACTTTTTAAGGCATCCTCTTTACCTGAGATCGAAGGCCTCATGGGCGGTTGCTGGCCGAAGGCAGGACATGCTCCAAGTCTTGTAGATTTTCTGCTGCAGAGGTGACTGGCTGACCTTGGCTGTTTTGGCCTGGGTGAGTGTGCTGATGCTGGGCTGGGACGATGAGATCTGGGAGTGCAAGAGAACACGGTTAGTATGTGCAGGCCAGCTGAGTCTACATGGCTGGCAGCACTACACAGCCCATAATGTTGGTGCTGATAACAGACTCCAACACAAGAACTGGAGATAACAATTCATTCAATAAAGATTAAAGACAGTGGCCCAAGTAAAGTTCAAAGTATTGCCAATGATAGCAGTGGCTAGAATTAATCTGGCAATAAAAAAAAAAAAAACTAAAACCCAGCGTTTATATTTGTACTTAAAACACTCGTGAACCACTACCACTGCCAATAAAAACAAGCAGGCAAAGTGAAACATTACTGCATTTTTTTTCATAAAAAAAAAAAGGATTATCTAATTGCATATATATATATAATATATATATATGCAATCTCATGACAATCAAATTTTTAATGTACATTAATTCTTAAAACATTAACAAGTCTAGAGAAATGATGAGTTCTGTGTTCTCCATCACTGTTTCACCACATAGGGATTGCTGCTGCAGTGAGGCCTATAATGTCGTTTTTTTCCGGAGTCATTAAGCGATTTACTTTAACAAAACTGAAAACTGATCTTTGCTCTTTAATTTATTATTATTATTATTATACAAATTGTGGCTTATGTAACTGCACCATAGTTCTGCCTAAGGCCCAACGAAAGAAAACCATTTTTTTTTTTTTTTTAAAGATTATTACAAAAAATATAAAGAAAGAAAAATAATAAGGTGTGGTAAAGATATGCAGTATTGGAAATAATTATGGAAGCAGAAAAAGAAAAACTGGGTATAAAAATACAAAAAAAAAGCATGTGACAGAATTGCATCCGTGTGTAAAAATAAAATGCTGTATAGTACAGATATTTTTTGATATAGTACACTGTGATTGGTTGTCATGGAAGCAATCAGAAAGTGTCAAATCTGCAAAAGGACTACAAAAATATAGAAGGCAGTGATATAGTTGTAATGTGGTGATTGTAAATACTATGGAACCTGAGAAAAAAACAGCACATGAAAAGCATATAAAAATCAAAATCTTAGCTGTTAAAGGCTACTCCAGACAGAAAATTCCAGTCCAACTTCATGTTTAAAAAAGATCTGTACTGAGGAAGGAAGCCCAAACTCTCCAAACAGCAATGATAAGTACCTAAGGGTATGTTTTCTACGTGATAGATAATGAGCCAGTTGAGATCTTGTTTCTTCAAGAATAGTAAAATGAAACATTAGTGCCAAGTGGTTTCAATGGATGTGTAGTTAGGCAAAAACTGAAGAGAATCGGCCAAACAGCAAGGCTGAGATGGACAGCAAAAAACAGTGGGATGACCAAATCTTGAAGAAAGTGCTTTTTACAGATGAGTCCAAGTTTGAACTGTTTGGCAATAATCAACAGCAGTTTGTACGAAGGTGGACTGGAGATCGGTCAGTATAACAGTCAGTGTACCACAGCTCCAGTAAAGCACAAGGGTGAATCAATATGAGTGGGGGCTGCAAATCAGCCAAGGGCATTGGATATTTGCATAAAATCAAAGGTATGCTGACTGCCAAAAGGTACAGTCAAGTTCTGATCCATTATACCATTTATTCAGGAAAACATCTCAATAAACAAGGATTCATCTTCCAACATGATAAAGATCCAAAGCATACAGTCAATGTGGTGAAAAACTATCTGGAACATTTAGATGCTGATGGAACACTCACAAAGATGCTGTGTCCCCTACACAAAGTCCTGACATGAACATCACCGAGACTATATGGGGTTATATGGCCACTGAGAAAATCAAACGGCTATCAAACACCTTAAATGATTTGTAGAAAGTGCTACAGGATATTTAAAACAACATTCCGCAATCATATATTGTGATAACTTGTATGAGAGCATGAAAACAAGGTGTCATCATATTCTATATGAAGCAAAAGGTTCACATACCAAATATTGCATTGTGTATGTATTATCTCTCAGTTGCAATTACGCATTTGTGCATATCCTGTATATAGATGTGGCGAACTAGTTTAAAAAAATAACAATTTATTTTCCTTAATAAACAATTTTGTTTACAGAGAGCTTAAATATTGTAGGTAATTGACATATATAAGGCTGGTTCAAGGTCTACATGTTTAGAAAATGTCAAGTAGATAGCAAAACATTGTGATTTTGTTGAGTGACAGTGGCAACTCTTCTCTACTCGTGGCAGGAGAGAGGCAGCCACCATTCTGTGCATACTAAGAGTATCATGTTGTGGAACACATTGTGTTATCAAGTTCCAAGTAAAGGAGCTAAGATTTACAGAAGATTATGTGCAAGTAATAATTATTTATCATGAAGAAGTATAATAAATTCAAAGATGGGCAAGAATTGATGACTGATCTTGAACAGGTTCACACTTCACTAACAGCTTTAACTCCTACAAAACATCCACAGAGTTGAACAGCTGACTTTGGATAAGCCAAATCAATTGCTGCAAAAATGAGTATCAGTGTTTGGAGTGGGAAAATTATCATTCCCACCTAATTAGAGTTGAATAAAGTGAGCACAAGATGGGTTTCAAAAGGCTAACCAAGTAACCATGTCATCCAAGCATTATGAAGATTATCAAGTGGAAGGATTTTAAACATCTTTTCTCTATAATCAAGATCTGTCACCATGCAGTTTTCACCCCTTTGGTCACCTGGAGGTGCATCTCAATGGCATAAAATGTAAGAACGATGATCCTGAATACCCCTTATGTATGCAAACACATACATACCAAAACATACAGCACATGACTGGTGTCCTTCAAAGTATAGGACTCATATATAATTAGTAATCTACATTACAATGAAGGGCCTTTCCAGAAAGTTACATAAAAAGATATATATAAACAATGGCTAAAATGTACAAAAATCAGTATTAAATGTAAATAGTTGTCATAGAAAGATTTTCTGCTTTTGAAAACTATTTGTCTAAAATGCATATTATATCAAGATGCTTAGAGTGAAATTTATTTTTCACATTAGACTTTATGCTTTTAGTTTTTATTTCTACTCTTTCTGTTATTTTATCTGACCTTGATAGAGAAAACTTAGACTGCCATTTAACAATTAATAGTAGATAACTTTCAAGAACAACAACTTACACTGCTAACATGGAATCTCAAAACAAAATGGATGGATCCATTGTTCCAGATGAAAATGTTTTAAGTCATACTTTAGGTATGCATCCATGCATAAAGCCAGCAACCTGTTATTACAATGTTAGTCTGCTGCAGAAATGGTATAGAAAGGCAAGCAACAGAGTGAAATTCTTTATGTGAGTACTGGGGCTGAACCACCTTGGCAGCACAAAGACCCTCTTTACCCTGTTTGACATCAATTCAACAAGACTCTATATCACAATCTGATCCTGGTTTCTGTCACATCTGTGCAAGCGCTTCCTTTAATCTGTCGTTTACTCTGGTTGCACTCTAACACAACTGTAGGTAAATGGAAAAATACCACGAGATCTTCCTGTTTTCAGCATGGTGACAGTGCACAACATTTACTCACTCACCTAAATGTTCCATATACACACATAATCACACCTAAAATATGCAAATTTCAGTCAGATAGATTAATTTACGAGGGTGACCAAATTAATATGGCTGAGCACTGTATAAGCACACATATTAGTGGCCTTAATTGTAAACTCACCAATAAAATAAGAGATTTTGTTGTAAAATAAAAGTCTCCTGTGATCAAAGTACCAACTTATCATAACAAGTTTTGTCGTGTACATTCTTTGATACTCATATAGTAATATACGCCTAACTATGCACTAATAAATTGATAATTAATAATTGATAAACACACCTAGTTTATACAGTAACAAGAAAAAATTTAAAATAGACATTTTTCATGCTCTGCAGCAGCCAGTGTCTATCAAAAACAAACTACCAGCATATTTTTAAAAATAAAATGGTTAGAACTGGAGAGTAAATTAATTCCAAAATCCTGTAAGGAGCCGTTTATTTAATTATTTTTCAACCAGACTGACAATAAATACAGATAAATCAATAAGATGGTCTCAACTTACCTGTAAACTTTGAGGTTTGGTTAACTTTGACATCTGGGTCTGCTTGACTTGCTGCAGAGTAAATATCCAACCATGTATTTGTCTCTGCCTTTGTGCCACACGTCACTATCATTTTTTCTATCATGTTTCCTGGAAAGAATAGTCAACAAAGGATTAGAAATAAATTAATAAAATAAAATCAGTCATGAATTCTGAATTGCAATAGTTATTCAGCAGTTACTTTCATTTCATTTTCTTTTGTTTGCATAGGAATGAAGGTTTGGGCTTCTTGTAAACAATTATTTCCTTTTCGTTAGTTTAGAATTGAACAGCAAGTAACAGTATAGCCATAATTACGACACCGCCTGAAATAATTCTAACTTTTATTTTTAAGTGTAATTAATCCACAACTAACACAATGCTTAAACATTTGTTTTGTTTCTGATTCATCATTTATGTACTTATTTTGTTGAAATAATAATCAATATCACAAAGTGCAACACCATAATTAGTGTATAGAAGTCAGCAAAAACTCAGTTATTTTCATAACTTACAGTGTTTGTTTATTTTTCTTCTTTCACTTGTCTCCACAAGGGAGACTACCCCAGCGATGGAGTGCAGTGCTTCACTTCATCCCTTAGAAAAAGTTACCCTACACCACGAGGGCCTGACATTACCAACTTTGGCAGGGAAATCTCTACTATTAGAACTCTTCATTTTCAGATGTGGGTCATAACCAGAGTGACTGGAGAAAACCCACATGATTGGCTGGTGAAGAGGGGGGGGGGAAATCATGTTGAGGAGGTATGTCAAACTGAGCTGACTCTAACCAGGGATCCAACTCAAGCCTTCAACCTTGGCAGACTAATAACCTAATTACTGGGTAGCTAGACACACCCACTTGTATGGTGTTTTATTCCAGTTCACAGATTATGCTGGTATTATACAATGCCTATAAAGTCACCAGAACTTATTATAGTTGGATTTCCAAAGACATTACTATATAAAGAATAATCAGTAAAGAGGCCCTATGAATATCAGAACAATGCTTAATTCAATTTTATGTTAAAAATGCATGTTTACAAGGTAACACCAACAAGAATTTTTGTTAAAACATAAGCAATAATTTTGGTCACTACTGCAACTTCATTCTATGATGAAATAAGAGCATTTACCTCTCTATTAAAAAATTCCATTTTGACAAGCCTCTATATTTTGGTAAACTACCATGCATTTATTCCTTGTTTGCCTTTTATTACCCTTAGTATAATTTTAAAAACCAAAGTAATATCATTAACATTATAAAAATTAAGTTTTTAGCCGGATGTAGGGTGATTTATAATGTTAAGGTAGGCATCCTTCATTTTAAATATTTTTAATGTTAACAAAGTAATTATGAATTTAAAAAATATAAGAATATATAAAAATCCTAAATAAAACAGCAAAACAGTTTAAAATATTATTTTTTTAAAAAAAAAATATCCACAGCATGAAGTTTATTCTCCAACTTATTGGTCAAACATGTTTCTGAAAAAGATACTAAACTTGCTTTAAAGAAATTTTTTTTATATTTACAAAACTGCACATCAATAGTCTACAAACCATAGCAACTGCAATATTTACTGCCTTGTTTAGCAGAGGAAATCAGCAAGAAAGAAAGAAATAAAGGATGATTGTTTGTAATTTCTGTTGCCTTTTAAGTCATATTAAAATAGCAGTAGTAAGTAGTAGTCAAATATAAAAAAATCAAGTTACCTGAGATTTCAAACCCATTTATAAAACTTTCTGGTTCACTGCACTTGTTGACATTCATGCCACTCAGTGGAATTTTCCCCTGCAAGGGTACAAAAAAATGAAATTAATACCTACATGAAAATCTGCCACAAAATGTATAAGACTGTTTGAATTTTCCACAGAGCTAGAACTCTACAATCATACTGATCCCATGTATAAATTTAGTCACTTTAACTTATGTCTGTTGTTTTGTTTTTGTTTTTTTTACTTGTGTTATCATATCTGACTCAGGCGGAGCATGGAACTTAAAAAAAACACAAAAATTTTATGTTAATGTGGGAACACAAAACTAGATGGATGTACTATTACAAATGTAAATGTTTTGTCATATCTTCTGAAATTAAATTTCACAAAATAAATTGCACATCCACCAGCCTAAAAAGTAATACAGTTATTACCAGTTGCCTGTGGAAATACTTCATGCACTTAATACTGAAAACATCAAGCCAGCTTCAGGATATTTCATTATGGCATTATGTACACAACTATGGAAGGTGATTTTTGAAATTAAATATAAAATAATGAGCTGGGTACCCGGCGCTGCACAGGGAAAAATGGCTTTTATAAAAAAGGTTTTATATCAGTTTGAGAAACAGAAATATTACTTGTTTAAACATACAATCATTGAGTTGATGTTAATGATACATTTCTTAACATTCTATAAGCCGTACACTTAAGATTTAACTTAGTTCCAGAAGAGTCTCTTTATAGACCATGTTTTTTAGTTTTTCCTTGGGACGAAAAGCAAAACAGGTTTTTGTTTTGGCTGGCTCTTGAGCATCCAACACAGAGCTGGCCATGGGAAAAGCAGGGACCATCCAAACTGTGGCCAACAACTTTCAAGGATTGGCCCTGCGCTTTATTGATGGTTGTAGCGAAGCTGAATTTTATAGTGAACTGGATTCTCTTGAATTCAAAGGGAAGATCAAATGGTATAATTGGAATTATTGAAATAAAGACATCTTGATCTCTATAACTTCCTGTCATGATGGTTGC
Source organism: Nautilus pompilius (assembly GCA_018389105.1). Classification (NCBI taxonomy): domain Eukaryota; kingdom Metazoa; phylum Mollusca; class Cephalopoda; order Nautilida; family Nautilidae; genus Nautilus; species Nautilus pompilius. The sequence goes on along the minus strand of JACATO010000296.1, from coordinate 78,642 downwards.
CTCTAAAACATGAGCCATGAGGGTTTTAATTGTCAATCTTGTACCACTGCAGAACTTGGGTGGATCTAAAATTTCCTAGCAGCAAGATTGGAGCTCCAACTTTTAGAAGTAGATTGTGAGGTGATGGTTGAAGGACGTTCAAAAATTCAACAGGATAATGAACCAATTGTTCTACATCAGTAGAAGTATCCATAGATTTGTAGGACCTGGTATCTCCTGGAATTAACTGCAGCAGCTCCTGTTTCAGTTTGTCAACTGAAGATGTGAACCTTGGAAGGTGGGCTTTGTTGGCCTTAGAGGCCAGGATCTGGTACCCTTGATTCTGCTCTGCCTTTGATCCTGGGGTACCTTCATCATAATTTGAGGCTGCTAGGTTGCCTATTTTGACTGAGTGCAGTGAACTAAATGCAATCTATAAGGCCTTTGGTGGCCTGAAAACAGCCTTCAAGGCCAACACATGGTAGCTTAAAACCTTGCCCAGATTCTGAAGTACCTACACCTAAAATTTGAGGCCTCTAGGTGCTATGGTTTGGCCATGAAAGAGTAACTAACAAATGCACAACTGCACACACTTGAAAATATTTATTAGATAAAGAATAAAAACAAAACCAATTGAAGGACTATAATTAAAAAAAAAAAAACAAACTTTTTTGTTTTAAATTATTAGAGTTCAGTAACTGTTTGTTTTGAACTTCTACAAATGACCAGGTGTATCTATAGAGTGCACACACACACACATTCAAAATGATATTATTTAAATTCTATTTAAAATAAAACAATTTTCCATTTTTGACAAAGAAATAAAGTAATAATAAAAGAATCTAAGTTTTCTGAAATGCAGCTTTCAGCTGCCATATGAAAACAAAAATAAAGGCCACATTATTTACCATCTAATAAAAGCATTACTCATTTTACAAGTCCAAACTGGATATTAACAACACCCTGCCATTGCAGTGCCATTTTTGAATCTCAAAACATGAGAGCATAAAAAGTAATTAACACTCTTCTCACCTCATAGTGGTAGCCACTTAGTTGAGGTCCCATTGATAACATAACCAACACACTGGGGAAAAGGACAAAGATTCGGTCAAACTTCTCTCCAGTCTGCGTGATCATTTTCACCTGGGAAAGATGAACCACTTCACCTAACTGTGAAATTTCCTGAACAGACACAATAAAAAAAAGAATGCCATGGTTCAGTTTTTGAGCACAATGGCACATCAATAACTTACTGTTTCTATATTGAATGCACCTCTGGTGAATTCATACTACTACTCTATATAATCTGCAACTTAAAAAAAAAACATATCTAAAATCTGGCCTTAAGATCAGTTTGAGGAACTAAAAAAGTTATTAATTATTACAAAGCCACTCATAATCTTAAATGTATTAAGTTTTGCAAACAGAAAATAGAAAAATACATTTCTGCATACCAAGTATTAACTAACCACCACCAAGGCAACACAGTGGTCCAGCAGTAGACCACTGGACTGCTACGGTTGAGTGCCACAGTTCAATTCCAGCAGAGTACTGACTCAGTTTGGCATACCTTCCTTTTATGGCTTCTCTCACCAACCAATCAAGTGGGTTTCTTTCAACATCTAAAAAATGAAGAGCTGTAGCAGAGATTTTCCTGCTAAGTCAGAAGGGCTGACTGCACATCATAGGATTGGCAATGCTTTCTAGCAGATAACCATTACACTACACTCCCACACCAGAGTTGTCACTCTTGCAGGCATCAGTGTATGGAAAAAAAAGAGCAAAAACACCCCTCACTGACTGAAAAAATTATATTTTATTAACAGGAAAACTTCAAAAGTTCCCCCTTTTGGTATTGGCAAAAACATGAAGAGTTCAGTTCAGTTCAGTTCAGTAGTAGCATCACCAATAAGATTCTGTTAACCAGCTGTATCTAAAAATTAGCTATAACAAGAAAAAGTGCTGTAATATTAAATTTTCAAAGTTATTTCACTTGTAACTACTCATTCATCAATAAAAGGAAGATTAAGGGAGGGCAGAGGTAAAAAAGGTTCAAAATTCCTCTCCAATAAGATTACCTTTGTTGAGAACAACTGAAACTTAATGGAAAAAGTAAACCAACAACAATTGTGTTTAAAGATGAAGAAACAATTCTTGAAAAGGAACTTGCCTCTCCTTCCCATTCTGTAATTGCGCTTGTGACAATCTCATACTCCATTTCTTTAAGTTTCCTTGTTTCCATACATGAATTCTTTTAAATAAAAGAGAAATGTTATAATAATAATAATAATAATAATGATAATGATGATGATGATGGATGATGATGATGATGATGATGATGATGTTGTTGTTAAAGCCTCAAAAGCTAACTGGCAAAGTAATAGTTTAAAAAAAGAAAATTAAGCTTTCAATAAGCTTAGTATATACCAAAAATATCTTTAAATAATAAATAAATAAATACATTTTAAAATCTTAAACACTGGTTAATGACTTCCCTCAAATTATTTATTCCATGAACTTCTCTGAAATTTACAAAGTTTACATTTCAGTAGAAAAAAGTTATTTTCATTAAGTATCCCCTTCACGTTCGTTAACAGACCAACCAACGAAGTACCAACCGACATCCTTTAATATTTTCATTTCTCTGGACAATTAGAGTTTGTTGATAATACTAAAATTTGTTATTAGAAAAAGTAAAAGAAAGGAAAGAAGAAATGCTTACAGCAATATCTCTGTACACTGCTATTGCTCTCTGGGTATCCCCTCGATCAATGTGATTTTCCTATTTAAAAAAAAGTAAACAAAAATGAACTTTGTATCTCATATTCAAAGGAAACTTCTGCCTTAAAATTCAAGAATGCAGTATCCTTAAATCATTGCAATAATAAAAATATCAAATACAGTTTGTACTGATGCATTGTCTCACCCTTTTAACAACAATGAGTTACAAATCAGAAAAGCTAAAATCCTAAAAAAAAGAGAGAGAAAATTGTCATCTCTAACTCAGAAGTTACTAACATAAATGAAATCAAGGCTTTGCACAAAATAGTTTCTCACATTTTAAATAAGGTTTATGTTCTTGGATTAAAAATTAGCAAGTCTATTTCAAGCAAATTATCTCTGACAATTTCCATCAGTGAACAAAAACCTGAAGTCATTGGCAAAATTTATAAACATCATATAACTGAAAAATTGAGATCAATGGAAGACAGAATATTGTTTAAAAGAAATCCACTGATGGTCAACATGAAATGGTGATAAAATAAGTCAGTCAATCTTGAATTCTCGTAATAACAAAAAGGGAAGGAAGATAATTTAGTGTCTGAAGGCTGGTAGCAATGTATAAATATCTTTAAGTTTCAGAATCATCCTTTCTGTCTTTGAACAATTTCCAGTCAACTCTTTATTATACTAATGGTTTATTTTGTTTCTGTGCTGCTTTTCTTTTCATTTTTTACCACAAAAAAAAAAAAAAAAACTGATTAAACGCGAGAATTCCTTCACCTCAATGTGGCGCTCCAGCTCCTTCAACAGGCTTGGATACTTCTCCAGCCTGGTGAATGGTTTTGACAGGTATGTGGTTAGTGTCATCCCACCAGCCATAGGTGCACCCAAATTCTCCAGGGCTTTGCTAAGCTCTTCTCTGAACAGAAAAAACAAACAAACAAAATAATATTTAAAAAATAAAATAAAACCAACAGACACTTTAAGAAAGGTCATTATTTTTTTTTTACATTTTCAAGAAAAAAATACAAACTACTAAAGATGTTCAAATGAAAGCTGGCTGAGCATCTTCATAATGTTATCCAGCAGTTTACAGTGGCTCAGATTATTGAACCACCATGTTTTTGAACAAAATATTGAGTTTCAAATGTAAGAATGCATTTTCAACATAAAACCAATTAAGCATCATGTTCTGATATTTATACAGAAAACACTGATTTTGCAACAAAAGGATAAATATGACGAGTAATTTCTTTTTTAAATCTCTGAGTTGTTTACATTTCAGTAATTTGACAAAATGTGCCCAATAAGTATTTTGTTACTCTATGTTGTAATAAAAGTGAATTTCTTATCTTCTGGCTTTGTATAAATAGTGATGCTATTGTCCAGTTGCATAGTCAAGGTCAATATTCAGAAAAGTTGTTGCATCCTGCAATGTATCAGTTTGCAACATCAGTATGTCGTCATTACTATCATTTGGCTTTACAGAAGCTATCCCAATCAAGAAAGTGCAAATTCTCTCGGTTCTGGAAAAAATGGAAGAACCCACATCATCCAAAAAGTCCCTGACAATTAATAAAGTCTTCCAGTATAGATGGTTGCCAGAAGTTTCCTGACTTTTCTGAGAGGAAGCTAGTAGCACAATGAAGTTCAAGGATTTCTGTAAAACAAAATGGCTACCATACAAATTTTGCCAAGTCAGGGTTGTTCAGCTTTCAACGATGGTTGATCACATCACTTGTACAAAACCTCTAGCAGTCCAGAATAACACTGTAGCTGTCTTTTAGATGAGAAAACAGAAAAGCCAGTGACTTCAATTCTTGTGGATACAATTGAATTCAGTTTTCAAAAGTTGGCTGATAGAAATTCCCAAACATTGTGCAGTGCACGTTCAGGTAAAATTACCTAAAAATATCTTCAAAATTTAAAAAAAAAAAATAAAAAATTCAGACTCAAATAGTACTACAGGGTTTTTTTAGTAAACCCTCTTTTGTACATTAATACTGAGGTACAAGTTTTCAAATTGCTACGAATTCCTGTCAATGCTAGACTGGCCACAAACAATAAATTAGACCTCCGTTACTTGCAAAACTAAATATAAATACACAATAATTTTTTTTTAAATTTAAGGTATTCTATGAGAAAAATTCCCAGTGAAGATCTACATTTATTACCATATCATATGAATATCAAGTTTCGCAAAAGTTAATGAAATCCAACCCGAGTATGAATTTATATTTAAAAAAAATTTGTTAGGTTAAAGATTTTGAAGAAAGAAAGAAAATGTTAGAATTAATTCTCATATGTTCTGTTACTTGTTGTGAGGTTTAAAGTGCTGCTAAATTCTAAAGAAACAACAAATGACACCCCCACTTTAGAAGGGTTGGGACTTCTTTTTCCTGGTTTAAATATTTTTTTCTTCAAATGACGGATTAAAAAATTATCATCAAACTTAATGGTGTTGTTGCCTCATCCCTGTAAAAGACTTTTTGCAGTAGTGTAGTTTTTTCTTTCCTTTTTGTTGAAAAACTTTGTGCAGTTTGCTTTAACTTTGACATACAAAGCATAGGTGCAGCGCGGAAATTTGATTTTCAATCCATTTTGCACTTTTTAATGCATGACAGATTATGCCGAAAATCCAATTCAAAAGGGCATGAAAACCCTTGGATACCAGAAACATGTAAATCCCTGGTTGTAACATCTTGCAGACACAATTATAAGTAATAAAGCCATAAACATCAGTAAATGCACTCTCAGCAATATTATTTTGACAAAAGAATTTTATTATAGCAAAAGAAATATATGATAAATCAGAAAGAAAACAAATGCTTAAATATTTTATGTTATGGGATAATTAACACTCAAACAAAAAATAATAAATCAGAATTTTTTTCAAGTATGCAATAATTTTGGCCACCACTGTATATATATAAAACTTCAAAAGGAAACAGTTCTATTTTTAAAAAAAAAACAATTAACACAGAAAAAACTGAAAAAGATCGCCCCATCTAAAATGAGAACAAATATTACATATTTTAAAAATTTTATAACATATTAAAAACTCTCTTTTATCTGCTGGTGATTACAATAAAGATCATATTACTAATAATTTTTAATGCATATAAAAAAAAAGAAAGAAAAAGGAAAGTAAATAAACTAAAAAAAAAAAAAAAACATTTTATAGGTACTGGAGATGTTGAAATAAAACCCAGCCACTTATGGTTACGATGATTTTAATTTCTGTCAGGTTTTACTTGAACACCCTTAATATTACTGATTTACACACTCACCTCTTCTTCTGCAGAATAGCAACGGCTTGTGGGTGGTTGGCACAATACACTAGATACAACTCTTTCTGTCTTGGTGCATGCTCAATAAACACACCTCCCATTCTTCTCTGATGAGGCGGTAGCCTACAATTATCCAATCACTTCATGCTTAACCCTTTGTATGCCACATCATTTTTTTTTACCTTACCTATACCACCTGGGGTGCCAGTCAAGAGGCACTTGTTAGAATTTGTGTTGAACTGGCTGAATATTTAGTCAACACACTCATATTGCTTTAACCTTGTGTTTTGAATTATGTATTTATCATTACAAAAAAGTTACAACAATGAGAAAGAGACTGTATGATGTCACAGACTCCATGGCTAAAACTATACTGAGTAAAACAGATTTGAAGAATAGTGAAATGGAAATGCAACCCAGATGGTATACAGAAAATTAATATAAAAATAGAAAATGAGCTTCTAGTCTTGTTTCTCAGTACTAAAGTTATAGTTGTATATCAATATTTTCAATGTTTATTGTCAGTCAATTAATGATATTTCATTTTTTTTTTGCAATTATATTTGTATTTTATTATTTATTCACACCTGGCAATGATTAACAATTATTACATGTAACAACTAACAAAGACGTCAGTTACTTATCCCAACACACACATACTGTAGTGTTGTGATAACCAGTATAACTATTAGCTTGGTGAACTAGCCATGAAATGGCAGCATCATCAAAAATAATTTTAAGGAAACAAGAAGAAAATTTTGATAAAAGTGAACTTTTAGTCATAATCTAATAAAAAAAATAGCCATCACAAAATCTTTCAGATTGTACCTACTTTGCACATTCCTCTAAATCTGCTAAGAAGTTTTGTTGAAAGGCAACTATGTCTTCAAGATTCCCAATGAGCTGGGAAAATTCAACCTGAGATAAACTAAAAAGAAAAAGAGAAAAAGGAAAAAAATTAAAAAACTTCATAATAATAATAATAATGATTCATAACCTACAAAATCTTGGTTTCTTATATACTTGTCACTTCTGGTGTATCAATTATTTAACTAGAGTATAGACAGTTTGAAACACCTAAATTAAAGCTAATCTGCCCTTGTAAGAAATAAACAGTTTATCATGGCTGTGCTCACCAAAACCTTAATTTGATGAGCGATTATTTGATCAATTCCAAGAAATTAGCAGTTTCAGCTTTACAGCAAACATGTTAGACAAAGTTCATTTGTTGCCAGTACAATGTGACAGGGATTAGCTCCTAAAAGTAGAGTTTATATCAGGGAAAAGATGAAAGCAAACAAGAAGCTTCAATGGAGTAAAAACACTCACATGTTAGAATTTCGAAGTGGCAGGATGTAATTCTGTAAAACCGATGACATCTCACTGACGTGTGTCCTTTCAGTCTCTATTACGTTCTGTAAAACCTAGAAAAACAAACAAATCAAATAATAATTTTAAACAGTTTGAGACAATTCCCGAGAAACTAAAACTATAAGGAACTAAAAACACTAGCTTATCCATCAGCAACTCTCAATTTTGGCTGATATTATGTTTTTGCAAGAAATTATTAGCCATTATGTATGAAAACAGGCCTGCAAGTGAGTCTGCTGGTAATGAGGTCAAGCAGTCACAGAGTATTACCATGGATGTAAAAATGAAGTGATACAATGTATCAAGGTGAATGAGCAGCAAGTCTGTGTTGGTCGGAGCTTAGGGTTAGCTACCCCTACCACCATTAAGGACCATTTAGAAAAACAAAGACAAGGTAAAGCTTCTGCACAATCAACCACACTGCTGAGTGCAACAAAAGCTTCTTGTTCGAGGAACAGCTTACTCGAGAAGGTGGAAAAACAGTTGAGTATCTCAGGTGAAGATCAGACACAGTCATATGCCCCTATGCCAGCTGATGATCCAAAAGGCCAGAAGCATCTTCACCTACCTTCAAGAACATGAAGATGAGGGATCAACAACAGACACATTCCAGGCAAGCTGTGATTGGTTTGAAAAGTTTAAGCGCCACACAAACCTACGCAATATGCATGTCTCTGGTGCGTCAGGGTGGGAATTCTTTGCCACTTTCAAGGCTATCATTGACCATGGTAACTACCCTCCAGAACTTGTTCAATGCCTTCAATGTCAACAAGACTGTCCTCTTTTGGAAGAGAATGCCTTTGTGCACATTTATTTTGTGTGAAAAAAAAAACATGCACTGTGGTTTGTGGTTCGTTGCTGCCAAAAACTGACTAACGCTCCTGCTGGTTGCTAATGCTGCCAGATATTTCAAGATAAAACCCATTCTTTTCTACCACTCTGAGACACCCCCGAGTTATGAAGTATTCTCAAAGGAATGTTTACCTGCTGATCTCTTTCAGAAGTTGTGTGTGTCAAGTTTCTGTCCTACAGTGAAGTGGTACTGAGAGGAAAAGAACTTGGAGCCCAGAGCACTGCTACTGCTGAATAACACCACAGGCCACCCTCACAATCTTGAGACACTGTGCACGTCAGTGCTGGTGTAAGTGGTTTATCTTCCACCAAATGCAACCTCTCTGCAGCCAGTGAACCAAGGTATCAATTGTCAATACCAATTTCAAGGCTCACTACCTGAAGTGCACATTCAAGCAAATGGTGGATAAGACATATGGCTATGACAGATCATGCTCTCAACCTACCACTTTGGGTAGCGACCAAGGACAACGCCCCTTGGGCGAGGTCACTTAGGATCGACCTTATGGGGGTGGGGCAGTGAGTACTCTGCTTAGTGGCTTTTGTAGATGGAAAGTCCTCTGCCCAAAAAGAGTGGAGGCAAGGGGCGCCTTTTTGCATTTGGCCTGCCTGTCTGGCTGGGAAGGTTAGGTGCGTCGGGACCGGTTCTCGGACTTGACGTGCTAAGGCCTTTTTTCCCAAAATTGGTTTTTGGCTGGGGAAGCGATCACTCTAACATGGGGCGCTTGCGCCCCTAACTCTGGCTGCCTTGGCGGCCAGCTACACGAGGTGCTTCAGCGCCTCAACCCGGCTTTTTAGGCCTTAATGGGAGTTTGCTCCACACTGGGCTTCAGCCCCACACGCCTTCCTTCGGCCACCCACCTCCACTCCCTTCTCCTCGGAGATACACACGCATACACAAACCAACACGCAAGCATCGCAAAAAGATAAAAAAAAAAAAAAAGGATCAGACAATCAGAGATTTTTGGAAATCATTTTTAAAAAATGCATGCAACTAAAAACATTAGTATGTCCAGGAAGGAAATGACCTCCAGCTGCATGAATGGTGTGTGGCACAAGGTGTGGCCAGATGCACGTTATGACTTGTGTGTGTTTGGGGTGCTGCACATCAGATTACCCATGACATTAAGCTGCAAATGGAACTGGACTGGATGAAGTTGCAATGACAATGTGGAGTAGTTTACGAACAAGGACCTTGAGGTGGTTGAAAATCAGCATGCAGTTGAGAAGGAAGATGAAACCAAGGGAGCTCAACCTATAAGGCATTTAATGATAGCCATGTTTCAGAGGGCATCACCAAAATCAATGAGATCCTCAATGTTTGGTCTGAGAACAATCCTGACTGGAAATGCAGCAAGAGAGGTGTTCTGGCAGACATCACTTGCTACCAGGGAAATGCTTCAGGAGTGGAAACAGTGGGCAAGGCAGTCTACCCTAGATGCCTTCTTCAACAAGAAGCCTGCAGTTCCCAAGGTTAAGTCACAACCTGGCTCATCTTCCTGAGAGTAGCTCCTCCCATCGTCTTCCACTGCTGCCATGTAGCAGCAGCAATGGCAGCAGCAGTCAATTATGCAGCAGGCTCCAACCTAATTCACTGGTGAGTACTTACTACATAAAAAAGTTAAATTATGTAATTAAAAACTAACTCTTCATTATAAAGTACTTTAATACATTTTTCATGTGTACACTATCACTGATATTAGTGCTATTACGGATACCCCAAATAAAGCATTCATATATCACACATACATAAGAAATGGCGATACTGTGAATACATCTCCATTAGAACAGTGTTATAATGACCTCCTATAGCACTGTTTCACAGAACATATCTACAGCATTATAGAAGGTATTACTGTACAGATTGAACTGGAGATGTTTCTAAACCACAACAAAGTTCTAACTGTTGAAGACTACAGTCATTGAACATTTTTGTTGCTGGTATAGCAAAAAAAAAAAAGCAAATTGATCTTGAAACGTGATCTGATATTTGTACTTTGAGAAAGATAGGTCTGAGAGAAAGAGTTTGCCAAGAAACTTTGAATTTCTAACAAAGGCAATCACTACACATTGCATAGATACCAGATAGAAAATGCAGAGAGGAAGAGTGGCATCTAAAGGACAAATATATTAGAGTAAATGAAATAGAAGACTTACAGCCCAAGAAATCACAACAATAAAAAAATGTTAGAGCTGCCAGTTAAAAAAATTATGTGGCTACGGTAAACAAAAAAGTACTTCTTGGACCTTCTAATAGAGCAAAATAAATTACAACAGACAAAATTACAAGAACACTGGGCTATACAAGATTGGAATAAAAGTTTTATGGACCGATGAGTCAAAGTTTGAGATGTCCAAGTCCAAGCATAGAATTTTTCTGTGAATACAAGTTGCAGAACATTTGTCAGAACTATTTTCCTATAGCTAAACATGGAGGATGTAGCATGGGATGTTTTGAGCTAATTCAGTTGGTGACCTTTGTACAACTAATCAAACATTGCAAAGACATGCAATTCCTTCTGGAAATTGACTAATAGGTACAGGTTCATTCTACAACAAGATAATGGCCCTAAGCACACTTCTACATTATGTAGAAAGTGTGTGGAAAGCAAAAGGCAGGGTGACCTCCAGAACATTTTTGGTCATCAGACTCACCTGATTTATTACTGATTAAACTCTTATGGGATGAAAAGTCAGAAAAATGATACAACACAATTATGCAAATACCTCTAAAAAGCATGGAACTAACACATAAATATTTGGCAAAGTTACTACATGAGCTCCTTAAAATTTTCAAACCTGTTTAACAGATCAAAGGGAAGTTATTATAATGCAAAAAATTTTTGTTGCATCCAAATAGTGAATCGGAGATTCACTACTGTGGCAAGAAATAAATCGGTTGGATACTATTTTTGTAAGTGCAATTGCAAAAAAAGTTGCACTATAATTGCATGGTTGTACTTTCTGTTTGTACTTTGCTTCTTTAGTAAAATTTGTCATCCTCTTTTTGTTTTTCTTCTTCTTTCTTTTGTTTTCTAAACTTAAACCTTTGGCTAGTAGTGTACATATGTCATCATCATTACTCTACCAACAGGCAATAAGATATACCAGAGAGATTAATAACTGGGGTAATTTTCCATTGAGTTCCTAAGTGAATACAGGTGCATCTCAAGGAAAGGCCTTACCAGAACTCTTCAGTTTAGATGTGAGAGAACACCCAGGTGAAGAACAGCAAGAAACCTTGACAGGGAGGTACATCACTGAGCCAGTACCATCCAAAAATCACCCATATACATAGTATTGGAAATAATTATGGAAAGACACACACAGGATATGCACAAAAGTAGTTGCAACTGAGAGGTGCATATAAAATGTACACAGTGACCAGTACATTAGTATTTGATATGTAAGCTTTTTGCTTAATATAGAACATGAAAACTTGTTTTCATAGTCCTATACAGGTTATCAATGTATGACTATGGAATGTTGTTCCAAATATCCTGTAGCACTTTGCACAATTCATCCAAGGTATTTGGTTTCCCTTTGACTTTCTCAGTAACCATATAACCTCAATGATGTTCACATCAGGACTTTGTGCAAACCAAGGCATCCTTGTGAGTGTTCCATCAGCCTCTTTATGTTCCTGATAGTTTCTCACCACATTGGCTGAATGCTTGAGGTTACTATTATGTTGGAAGATGAATCATTGACTATTGAGATGTTTTCCTGGGAGAATAGCATGACTGTTGAGAACCTGCTTGTACCTGTTGGCATACAGTATACCTTTGATTTTATGCAAATCTCTGACACCTTAGGCTGATACAGCCTACATTTGTACTGAACCACCCCCATGCTTCATAGTCGCTATTGTACAGACAGTTGTACAGACAGTTGTACAGTTGAAACTCAGACTCATCTGTAAAGGGCACCTTCTTCCACATCTGATCATCCTACTGTTTTACTTCTGCTGTCGATTTCAGCCTTGCTGTTCAGTTGTCTTTTCTCAGCAAACATTTTTGGGCAGCTACACATCCCACTGAGACCACTTTGCACTAATGTTTATCTTACTGTTCATGAAAAAATATCAATACTTGTACTTAACATCTATTGTGTAGACAACATACCCAGAGGTACTTTACATCATTATTTGGAAAGTTTAGGCTTTCTACCCTCAAATGCATCTTATGTTAATAGCAACATTTTTTTCATGTTCTCCCTCAGATCCTTGCATGCAGCTCCCTTTGAAACACAAAGTCTGGCTGCGATCTGCTATCCAAAGTAGCCATCACTAGCTACAACTCTGATTTTTTTATATGCTTGTCATGTGATATTTCCTTCCCAAAGGCCCCAGTAGTCACCACTACAGCAATATCACTGCATATAGTTTTACAGTCCTTCTGAAGATGTAGCACTTGCTGACTGCTTGCATTACAACCAATTGCAGGGTACTATATCAACACAGGACTGTAGTATGGAACACTGCATTTTTACAATGTGATCCTAGCAGATGCTATTAGCAAGCAATTTATACCCAGTTTTCCCTCTGCTTCTATAAATCAGGCACCTACCAGTTTTCAGTCTATTCTGACAGATTTTTTAACCAGTTTTTTTCTAAATAAAACATCCTCAGCAGTAAAATAAAGAGCCTAGTCTATCTTTTAATCTCTAGTTAAAGAAAAAACAGAGAAAGTAAACATTTTCTGATGCTCATAATTTTTTCCACCCAAATCATTCAAAAATGGTTTATTTCATAAGGTTTATAGTTTTGCCTTAAGTTGAGAAGTTTGCATCCTATGAATATAGGATGCTACACTACCTTAGAATAATGCACCCATATCTGATGGTAAAATTTTAAACAATAACTGTCAATAGGTATATGGAAGATTTCAGCAGTTGTACAATACAACAATAACTAGTAAACGTTTATGTTAATAATAATAAATGAAAGCAAGAACGTGAGATATGTAAAACAGTTTAATGTGTTGACTACATTTTGAGAGGAATAAAAAAGAAAATATTTTAAAAAAAAGAGAGAAATGGAATCAGCTTCAAGAATGAAAGGTTCCTGTCTGGAAGGTCGACTTACTTTGAGAGTTTTGCAGGTAGCACGTTTATCTGCCCTGATAAATGTGGAAACAATACTGGTCTAAAAGCAGCAGTGAGCAAAAGATGACGTCTTCCATCCCATTTCACAGCAAATTTTTTTTTTAATGTAAAAATTCAAGTTTTGTTTTATTATTATTATTATTATTTAGGCTATAGATATACAGGGTGACCAATAAGTCATAGATAGCACTATTAACAGTCCATAGATATACAGAGTGCACACATGAAAACCTTACAACTTAAAATAAACCTAAGATCTGAATGGGGTAACGATAATATGAAGTGGTTTTCGGCAGATTAAGCAACTCAAAAAATTTATTACAACAGACGCGTGTGTGTGTGTTTCGGGTGATTGAGCAGTCCCCAAACCCAAAAAAATGACAACACAGGAAAAAAAAAGCGCAGTGCGTAGCTAGAATATTTTCTTGATATTATCCGGGTAACAAAAAGTGCTCACGTCACAGTGGAATAATGAAAATGAGTGAACATAAACTTTTGGAGATGTTCTTTTCAATAGAATGTGTTTTTTCATTCAGTATTTTCAATGATTCAAAATTGTAAAGATTTCATGTGTACTCTCTGTACATTATTTTAATTTTTTTTTTTTTTGTTTGTTTACTCTGTTGGTTTTTTGAAACTACATTTTCTAATTTAGCAGATGTCATATAATAATGATTAAAATTTAACTTTATTTCTTGTTATAATACAGCTGTGACCAAATTCAATGCACCAACTTGTTTTTAGATAATAATTGCATTTACTGTGTGTGTGTGTGTGTGTGTGTGGTACAAATGTAAAAAATACATTTTCAACACAACAAATTGGATATCCACATGTCCTCTGTACTATGCAGCCTTAATGGAGTAATTTTTTGGGAGATGCAACTAAAAGCTAATAAAGCAGTAAACATCCATAAACGCACACTCAGAAATATCATTTTGAGTGTAAAATATTATTTCAACAAAAGAAATGCATAAATGAGAAATCAGAAACAAAACACTGCATTAGTAATCAGAATTGTCTGGAAGTGCACCAACTTTGGCCACTGCTGTAATCACACTTGTTTAGTGTTAAACCCCATTATTAATTTTATTGACAAATGCAATTATTATTCAGGTTCATCTGAAACTCACTTCTACCTTTTTTCATTGTGGATTTGTCATCGAAGAGAAAATGAGCAAACAAAATGAATAATTGAGTTTTTTCCTTGTAAACCTAATTTTAAAACAAGTTTAAGTTTATGATGTAGAGATTAACAGGTTAATATCGCAAGTATTAAAATATGAACAAAACAAATGATATGTTAAATACCTGCAAAAAAGGAAAGAAATACATACCACATTATGGTAATATTGCATACTCTCTCTCTTAAAAGTTGTTAGTTCTGGTCCTTTGGTTGTCAAAAGTTTGTTGCTACTTCCGAACAGATCTAAATGAACAAAGGGGGAGGAAAGGATTTTTGTTAAGCATAAAACTTCTACGTGTCAACAGTAGAGAAAACCAATTAATCTGTGAATAATTAATGCTGTTGTTATATTCATGTGGAGATAAACATTTCTTACTATCCTATTACATGTTGAAGTATATATGGAGAGGAGACTGATATCACAATGAATGTATAAGACAGGTTATGAGAATGAACCATACTCAGCTAATGCATTGATATTCAAATTATGTAGTGAAGCATATATTCACCAGAAATAATGATGAAGCAAGAGGAAAGCCAAATGTAAGGTTAACGGTTACTTGTGGAAGCTTTAGTTAAGATGAATGAAATAAAATTGAAGATTTTGTTAAGTCATTTAGTTTTGTTAGGTTTTTTTTTCCTAAAAGCTTAGGCTTAAGTAATCAGCATGTCTAGCAGACCAACAAATGTTATATATAAAAAAAAAATTTGTTTATGTTACCACCTTCAGGGTCAGTTCAGATGTTCAAGAACTAGAGCAATGACATCTCAATAAAAAAACTTTTAAAACCCTATGTAAAACATAAGTTCTAATTATCGGGCAAACCAAATCTTTTTTGTAGTTTTTTTACCATGAAACAACTGAACTAAAGATGTCAAATCTATTTTCTAAAACAAGTTTCAGAAAAAAAGATCTAAATATAACGATAAACTAATTCATAATCAATGAATGAACCAATCAAGCTTTAAGTAAATGCAAATTCCAGGCACTTCTAAAAAGGAATATAAGCTGTTAAATTTATTAATAGAATGACAAAAAAATTATCAATGCTGTACAAAGACATCTTTAAAAAAATATATATTCTAATATCAACAAGTTATTTAACAGTCTTAATAACGGTAAGTTATTTTTAAAATATTTCTGTAAAATGTTCTAATATTATTGCAGTGATCTGCTAATACATTATTTAAAATTTAACCCATCCTATGAACAGAGAGAACCCAAAATTAAAATGACCAGAAAGCACAATTTGCAATTTCATTTAGTCCAAAATGAAATTTATCTTTCAAAAGCAGAAAGGGAACAGAGCAGAGTAAACAAAACAAAATATAAAATTTGCCAAATTTGAGCCTGTCCTTTACATAAATTTGAGGTAGACAGCATAAGTAATCTCTCCTTGCCTAATGTTGTTATTTATAAGCGTAAATCCAGTCATTCCCTTCTCTCTAGAGAGTAAACTAAAAAATACAAATTAAGATTCTCATATTTCCACAACTAAGGAATAGGGTCAAACATTGTATGCAGAAGTTAGATACCCCAACATAGCTAACTTACCACAATTAAGCCTATTACATTTAATCCCCCCTCTCTCTCTCTCTCTGCATATAATATTCAGTTTTAAAAAAAAAAAATTCTCTTTTTTAAAATTATAACTAAAAAGTTCAAATATTAATTTTACTTTTAGTGTCCATTAAATAACAAATCATTCATTCAAAATGTAACTGATTCTTTAAAAAAATTAAATAAATTTTAAAGAGAAACCAAGTGAGTATCCACTAGCAATCAGCATAATAGTCCTTTGCCCAAGAATTTATCTGAACAAAGAAAACTCAATTGCACACACAAGATCAGAACTTTTATACCTGACACCTGAAAGCATCAATCTGGTCGACTGTACATCAACATAATAATGAAGCTCAAAAATTCAACTCTAAATGTTCCTTTCATGGTCTTTCTTAAATAACCCTAGAAAATAAACAACAAAGCCCATGTAGATCTAAACCTGACAAAATTTTTGCAAGACTGAACTGCTATTTGTGGCAGAAATTTTAATTTTAAATTTCACTAATATATACAGTAAACCCTCAATATAATGGACTAATGGGGGGGGCTGTCCATTAATGCCAATTGTCCATTAAATCACAAAGTTCTTTTATACATTCACCAATGGATTGTACATTGTATAACTGTCAT
Source organism: Nautilus pompilius (assembly GCA_018389105.1). Taxonomy (NCBI): domain Eukaryota; kingdom Metazoa; phylum Mollusca; class Cephalopoda; order Nautilida; family Nautilidae; genus Nautilus; species Nautilus pompilius. The sequence goes on along the minus strand of JACATO010000296.1, from coordinate 61,940 downwards.
TAAATAGAGAATGAAAAATAAATGAAATTAATGAATACAGTATTGAGATAAATGTCAGATGAGGTATCAAGGAAATTGATGATATTGTCCAAGGACTCCAGTATAAAGGGAAGTTAGGGCTTAACCTGTACAGGTTCCTCATCAAACTTGCCATCATTTTCTTCATGAGTCTCACCAGCCAAAACATCATCTGCAATCTCTTCCTCTGTCAAATGGTGATACCCACGATTAGCCTCTTCATCTTCAAGCCAGGCAGCAACATTATCCTCAGTAGCAGCATTTTTTTCAGCCTTCAACATAATTTAGTGATAGTCTCCTGACTCAAATCCCTCAAAATCAGGCTCAGCATCCACATCATGAAGGACCTTATTCTAGCCATTAGCAAGCATCCTTATCTTCATGTTCTTCCAGGCAGATGCCCAGTTGAAAGTTGCAGACTTGAGATTATAATTCTCAAGGTTCTGCAATGTCCTCTTGTCTCTTGTATCCTCCTCTTTGTCCTGCTCCTCCCTCCAAATCCACCATCACTTCATCCAGGAATTTCCTATAAAGCTGCTTGCAGGCAACAATGACGCCTGGATTCATTGGTTAGATTAAACAGGTGGTGTTAGGCAGCAATGCCAAGCATCTAATCTTGTCATCGCGGCATGCATGTTGGAATGTGAAAATGCATCATCCAAAAGTGGGACTGCCTTCACATTCTCAGGAGCAATCTTGAGGACTTCAATTTGGTAGCTGTGCACCTCAGGTGCAAAATAATTTAAAAAACCAAAGAGAAAATCTCCATGGTGAACCACACAATATTGGAGGAAAAGGACAGGAAGTTCATTCATGATGTCCTTTACAATGTGGTTTCCACAACTTCCCCACAATCCACAGACTTCAACCGATGGGTGCCATCACACTTGGCACAAAGCAATGCTGATATGCATTCCTTACTGATTTTGCGGCCAGGAGTGGAATGTTGATGCTTATAGGCCTGCATATTTTACATGTAGGGAATGCCATAACAAACCAGTTTTGTCACCATTATATACTTGCGCTAATGATAAATCCACATTTTTTCATGAGGTCATCAAAGAGTTTATAAATGGCTCTACACTCTACGTTGAAGCACTCAAAAATTCACAAATTTTCCTATTGATCAGGCCATGGTGTTTATGGAAACACCATAACCAATTATCACTAGTGTTAAAAGTAATGTTTACACATTCCACAAGTTTATTTGCCGTAGAATGCAGTTCTACACTGTGAACCCTGACCCACACTTGAACGCTGCTGCACATACCATAAACAGCCTCTTCCAAATGCTTATTGCCAGCAACTTTCATATGCTTCCTGGCACCAACAGTCAATCTGCTCGTTGTTACACCGACATCGAACTTTAAAGAAAATTGTTTGAGCTTTTCTTTGCTCTTTCTTATATCTAAAACAGTTTGCTTCTTAACACCATACTCGTCTCACATGTGGGCACAGTTACACCAGACATGAGCTTCTTGATAAGTTAGCTCAGATTTACACATTCTTTTCTCACCACCCTTAGGGCCCATGATAGCTAACACAAATACACAATGCATGTGAGAACGAAAGTCAAAAAACTTTTTGTAGTGCAAACAAAACACGAAATGGCACACAAAAGAATAGCGATGTTTTCACATGAGCATCTGTAAACTGACTGGATCAGTCAAGAGTCAAGCTTGGGTATGTCACGTGCATCTATAGCACATGCATCAATCAGAAGCTAATCTAGAAGATTCTAGAAGAATAGAAACAATTTGAGCTTGTTTTGACTGCACAGACACAAATTGGCATTGGCGGATTTGGTCCATTATTTCCGAAGTCTGTTGATTCCGGGTCCATTAAATTGAGGGTTTACTGTACTACTATTTTCCATGCTCCTTCCTTAACATGAGCAGTAAATACCCTTTTAAACTTTTCAGTAGTGCTTTTATTTCTTTTATCCTTTAAAAAATGTGTGATGAAATTTAAAAAGTGAATTTTTGCATGAATTTTTTAAAAATATTTCTGGAAGGTAATGCATTTTAATCAAAAATAAATAAATATTAGCTTTACAAATGTTAAGTCACTGTATCCCTCCAAACAATCCATCTGCTGATCTTCAGTTCTGACAAGTAGTTTACTGGCAGAAGTATTCTACACGTATTCAAGTTCTAATTTTTTTTTCCCTGCATTCATCAAAGTGAATGGAAAAATAGAATAAATGCATACATTTATTTACCAGACAAACGATATATATATATATAACACACTAGAAAGAATGCCATATTACAAAAATTAATTTTAATAAAAATGGCTGTCAAGACTTGTCAAAGGAGACTGACTGCTTGGCTTCTGGAAAGTGAAATATAGTAAATCCTCTCTTAACTGAAATTAATGGTGCACCCCCCAACTTTCAGTCAATAAAAAATAAAGTTTTATTACAAGGTTAAACACATTTCCTTAAAGTTTTTTTTGAATTTGAGGAAAGGGTTTACTGTATAGATAAATAATAAATCAATCAGATAATTTCAAATTTGGGATTATTAAAACAAAATATTACATAGTGCCTTAATAAATTTGAAAAAAAATATATTCATCACGCTACTAAATGAAATCTCAAAAGTATAAACTATATCCAACTTGCAAATTAAATATATTACTGATGTTTATGTTCAAAATAAAATCTCTAATTTGCTATATTATTTTTAATACAAAATATTAAAAATAATGATGATTATTCCACCATGGACACCTGACCTACCACATTTTATGTTACAGTATCTCTCTAGCCACAGTTGCATCAACTTTACACCACAATAGACATGTAAACACATTGCAAGACATGAAAAACTGTTCTATTCGGTGAAATTTTTTGGAAATCAAATCAACCAACCAAAATTTTTGATTAACTAGCTGAGTTACCTGAAAATTGCCAGATTTTTTTTTTTTTTTGTTTTATAATCTGTTAACCAAAATTCAATTTTGATTTTGGTCTTTGGAATATTTCAGTTGCCAAAATTTTGGTTAAGTGGTGGTTCACTGTATTTCCTGGAGAAATATGGCAGAGGTAGAGCTTGGTACTCATTTATTAGTCATGCATAACATGAACATCCATTCCTCGAATTTACCCAGGCCAGCCCAGATTTTACTCTTTTTCAACTACTGTGCAGATTAATTTGATGAAAATGCCAAACATTCATCGTTTTCTTATCTGGTTAAGTCTAAAATTGGTGCTTACAGGAAATAGAGAAGCATGGCATACACCATATATTGCAATGTATAGTCAGTTTTATTTGAGATTAAAAGTGGTGGTGTTGAATTAATCAAAATAACCAATTATTAGTGAATGGTTAGTAACCAAGCAGTTGATTATGACTTTTCATCATCAATAATAGATGAATACAAAACCTTTTATATTTTACAGAAAAGCACAAAAAAAAGCAGCAACAAACTAATACCTTATTAAAAACTCAAAAGCTGGTGTGTGCATGTTTTTTTTTTTAATATTTTTCCACAAGATGACTTCTAAATATTACATTTTATATTAAAGTACAGCCATATGCAATATGCAATCTATTTATTTTCCTTTTGAAATCTCAAATACCATAAGAAAAGAATCTTCATTTGAGTATACATTTAAAAAATATTTGAATCTGTGACCATCATGGATCATATATATGGAAACAGGTCAAGAAAGTGGAGGGTTAATTTGGGGGTTTTCCAATATCTTATAAGTAACAAACTAATACTCCTATATTTTTGCAATCTTTCACTGCCCCCATCAACAGGGTTTAGTTCTAAGCAGCACCATTTTGGAAGTGCAATAATGTTTATTTTGGATTGTACAAGTACCATGAGATGGTTTTTCAATGTGCAACCTGTTGTCATCAACTTCTGAAATGATGCAGATGCCAACCTCATGGCACAGTGGACTAAAGCACTGGTCCATCAATGGATCGCAGGTTCAAGACCAGCTCAAGGTGTTCCTTGCTGAAACTGCAAACTCACAAGTGAGTTGCATTATGATTCTCAAAAGTTTGAAAAGTAAACCACCTGATCACTTTGGTAACCATCAGAGTGATGAGGAGAATGTACTGAAACAGAATTTCCAAGCAAGAGATACATACCCAAGTCTTGGCCATCTGAGTAATTTAAACATTATCTTGTTTGCAGTAGAAGTGAGAGAAAAAATGAGGAGCATAGTTTACTGTATAATTTTAAAGGGTGAAAGCAAAGATTAAAAGCCAGATTTTTTTTGCTACTGAGCTCTGTGCTTTCAGAACTAGATTACTTGTACAAATTTGAAAAATCGAGAGCATAGTTAAATTAAGGTTAAATTGTTGAATGTGAATCCATCGCTGAAGAAGAACTCTCTAGAATTTTCATAGCTATGCTGCTACTGGGATCTTTAGGCAAAGATACTAATTTATACTTCTTTGACATTCTTAGTCAGCATAATCAAGTAAATCATAACAAATTTTATTTGCTGTGCACATGTAGCTACACTTAATGCAAGCCAAGGAGAAATTAGTTTTTAATAACACTGTAATATTATACTGCAGTAAAAATAAACTTTAGTGATAACAGTCACATCAACCATTTCTATGGAGAAAACTGATGCTTGGCAAATATCCAGCATTTCTGCCCAGGCATTTTTTCTTTGTTTTTTTTTTTCGGTTTCTTTTCCAACAGATACATGCAATTAATATAAGGGTAGTACCAGATAATTTAGGTTAGAACAAGAACCAAATTTGAAGTGTGCCTAAATCCAGGGAGGAATAGCATTCCCTCTGAACCCCAATGCAAGAGCCATAGATGATTTACTGATAAACCTGGCTTTGCCATTGCTGGGTAAAACAACTTTCTAGCTCCCCAAAACTAGCAGGCTACGGTCTGTGAATAGAATCTGCAGCTCCATTTTTTCCCCAACTCCATGCGGATCCAATTTAGTCTCAGAGTTGAAAAGATCAGTGATCCAAAGCAAATTCTCTTGGACTACCTGTTGATCCTTAGCGGCAAAGAAAAAAGGTTGCTTTGTAAAATAATATGGCTGACGGGATACTTATCCAAACAGAGAGACAAACAGGAAAGATTATGCTTGAAACAAGCACAGGGAAGTCTGAATGTTAATCAGAGCCAAGCTGTAGAAATAAAAAGAATGTAGTACACTTTGAACAAAAAAAGAAAAGAAACAACACTGAAACTGAAGATTCAGAAAAACTGACAACAGAGTTAAATAGATATTAGAAATAATATAATAATAATAACAATGATGATGATATTTGGCACAGCATAAATTTTCATTCCTTTTCATTTTTCTTCATAATGTTCATATTAATGCATCTTGGTTAATCAGATGTTCAAAAGTATGTTTTAAGAAATAACTACTGTAAATCCAAATGCAATAAATTATTTTCCAAATTTGCATGATTGTTTTCTCATTTTTTTTCTTTAAAAATCATTTATCACTGTCTTACCAGACTTAAATTCCTTTACATAGTTGCTAGGAAACCATCCAGTCTTCCCATTCAGCGTCCCCTCCCACCATCCTCCATCCACCATTTGGGTCAGAGTAATGATGTCCCCTTTTGTGAAGCACAGCTGAAAGTAGAAGAGAGAAATCCATATAATTTACCCTTCAAGCTACTTCCAAGGGCAGTGAGTGCATCCATTTTTTAAAGGATTTTTTGTGAAGAATTCCAGGGTGACCGACTCTCTCACACCCACAGCCAGAGTTAACTTTACCAGATTACAGATGTCCCCTTTTCTCTCTTTATATTCATATAATGGTCTATTGTAAAAATGTTCATGTTATTTTTAATTTATGAGGTCAATTCTTCAACTTTCAATCCCCCCCCAAAAAACACAAACATTATATGCATTGAGTTATCACAATGCACTTTTCCCATGCTTTTGGTCCTTGCTGGGCTAGATCTGGCTAAACAGCAGATCCTCCATAGCTCTCATGTTTTTCTCTCTTTTGGTCCTTGCTGGGCTAGATCTGGCTAAACAGCAACAGATTCTCCATAGCTCTCCTGGTTTTCTCCCACTTCAAACTAGAAGAGTTCACCTCAGTCAGGCTAGCTAAATGACTGGACAAAATAATCATATTCACACTGTCTTCTAATTCCTGTGCCACACCACTTCTAGTGTTCTGCTTCCCAAAATCTGAGCTCGTACTCCAAGGGTAATCTGTGAACAGAGTGGCAACCAAGCACTCCCTAGAAATATCATCCCAGGAAGAAAGTTACTGTAAAGAAATCACTCTCATTTTTTGAGAAACTCTCATGGAAATTTCCAGATAATAGAGATATTCAGTTCAGATATTCCATGAGTAACCAGGACATTCATGAAGAATAAGCCACCTGAATACTGATGATTCAGAATTCGCTCTTTAAATTAATTTTGTTTACTGCTGATTTCAGCCTTGTTGTAGTTTCTTCTTTCTACCAGTATGATCTATGAAAGGAAAACCTCATAAGAGAATAACAATGCATTGTAATCTTTTTTCAAGACAATGAGAGGGAATATGAAAGATTGGTAATTAACTGCTTCGACTCATCAATACATCAAAGTTTCAATAACGTCTTTAATGATACATGTAAAGATAAGCGTGCATGTGAAAGAGAGACAGACACTACTAGTTTTGTTATGTACTGAAAGCTAGGACTGTCTTAACTAATTTACAAAGAAAGTATGAGGTTGTTACAAAGGTTTTGTCGATTTTTATATTGTTAATTTGGGGCTCATCTTCTGCATGTTTGTGAAGGAGTATGTAGATAAGTTATATATTGTTTTGTAGCATGTGCTTTGGCATACATTATGCAAAATCTACCTTTCTAAAAATCATAAAATTTGTTTCATGGTTCTGAATGAAGCACGGATAGAAAAGTTTTTCATGCTATTTTGCTTCACAAGTTCAAATTAGGCCACAAAGTGAGCGAAGCAACTCGTAACGTTAAGCAAGCATGGAGTGAGGCCACAGCAAATGAGCGCACAGTAAATGATGGTTTGCAAAGTTTTGATCAGGAGACATGAGCCTTAAAGATAAGGAATGTAGCGAACATCCTTCCAGCTTTGATGACGACCATCTGAAAGCCTCAGCTGAAGTCAATCCAAGAAAAACAGTGCGAGAAATTGCTGGAGAGCTTGATGTAAGCACTGCAACTGTTTCCTGGAATATTGACGCAATCGGCAAGGTTAAAAAACTTGACAAGTGGGCGCTTCATGAGTTGAATGAACAAAAAAATCGTTGATTGCAGATCTGCTCTTCACTTGTCATAAGAAACAAAAATTAGCGAAACCATCACAGCTAAATGGTATTGTGAATTAGATGTCGTTCAACAGAAACTCTCCCAATGACAGCTGGCACTGGTGAATCGAAGAAGCCCAATCCTGCTCCATGACAATGCTCGTGCTCATGTTGCAAAAGTGACTCTTCAGAAACTGAACACGTTGGGGTGCCAAGTTCTCCCTCACCCAGCCTATTCACCAGACCTTTCTCCCACAGACTATCACCTTTTCAAATACCTTGACAGCTTCTTCCATGTGAAATCTTTCTCCGACCAAGCAGCAATTGAAACTGCATTCCAACAGTTTATCTATCGACTCCAGAAATCCAGATTTTTTTCAAAATGTTATAAATGTGCTTGTAACTTTTAGCAGAAGTGTATTGATTGTAATGGAACTTACTTTGATTAATAAACTTCACATTCAGCAATGATATGAAGTCTCATTGTTGAAGTTAAAAAACCGACAAAACCTTTGTAACAACCTAACAGAAACAGAGAGTGCTCACACAAATGAAAGAGTTACTCTCAAAGCATTGACCTGAATATTATAACAGGACAACTATGAGTGTACCGTATTTTTGGCATATAAGTTGATATTTCTTTCTGCAAGGGCCTGACCATCGACTTATATATGGATGAAATCATGATATTGGGAACACAGGACCCTTAAGTACCATGGGGAAATTTGTGTATGATTGTATGTGCGTGTGTGGGAGCATGCTGACTCAGATTCAGTTACCTCCCTTTTATTTTGTACTTAGGGGGCACAGATATCATTGTTAGGGGAGCTTCAATTCGCCAAAACTGAAAAAAAAAAAAAAAAAATCAACCCTTACTTGAAAATGCCTGCTATAAAGAAAAGGAAAGCACATAGCTTTTAAACTGGAAGTGGTGAATTTTGCTGAAAACAATGCTGGAAATATGGCAGCAGAACTGCAGTATGGCATTAGTGAGAAATGTGTTTGCAATTCGTGAAAAGCGAAGGATTCATTATGACAGATTGAACAAAGCAAAAAAGCAAACCATGGTTGCAAAGCGAGATGGACCAATGTCAAAGATCAGCTTGAAGTCTTTGTTTTGGCACAATGTGCTTCTTTCCGTTTCTTTCACCTAAAACTCTTTCCTTCCCCAAGTCTCTCGCTTTGATGATGTCCACCACCGCTGATATATAACTCTGACAGAAATTTTATACCATTATTACTGTACAAAAGTATGATCGTACTATTGACTTATATGTGAATGAAGGCTTTGAAAACGGGAAAATTAACCTATTTGATTTATACTCCACATCGACTTATAAACCAAAAAATACGGTAAATGGATTGAATGTGTTCAGTGAAGACTATTGGCAATACAGGTCTATGGCAAGCACCTCAAGAAATTAAAAATAAAAATAGTTTTCACCTTTTATGCCAATTAAAATATATATTAGTTTGTAGAATACTTTATCAACCCAGATAGCGCAAGGGGCAAAAACTATAAATACTTTTTTAAAATATGCTACATATGCATCTTTCTGCAAAATGAACTTTATAAAACTTTTTAACATCTTCCCACCTAACTCTTACTCTCTCTCTATTGATCCGTTCTCTCTGTTTCTTGAAATACGTTATAATTATTTTCTGAAACTTACACTGCCCTTTAAAATGTGGGGTAGAGATGATAAACTAATGAGGACCTAAATTAAAATTGACAATCTATATGACAGCAGTTCCCAATATTCTTTTCAGTGTGACACCATTAAAAACAATGACACATTCTTGTGATCCAAACTTCCAGCACCATCTTCGCAAGCTGCAGGTATGCACCCTGCTAAGGGATGTCCAGTAATGCTCAACTGGAATATTTAGGTAAAAATAGGGTGAAATAATTCAATTCTTGCATTATAGGCCATGTAATAACTGCATCAGAAGATATTGGTTAGAGGCTGGAAGATTGTTGTTGTGAGGGAAATACACTCATGTGCATTATACCACAGAAAATAGGGCATATATGTGTACATCAACAGTCTACATGAAAATAATCATGATATTTGGCAGCTTTATCACTATATCCCTTCTTGTTGCAACACAATTTGGGGTAATGACCCCTAACTTGGGAACCGCATCTATAAGACAAAATTTTGTTTCAAAATTTAAACTGTTTTCTTCTATAAAGATAGACTATCCCTCTAATGTGCAGACTATATGAAAGCATGTTGAAAACATATACACCAGCAGCCATAATTGTAGACTCACAAATGAAGCGAGCATAGTAGCATAGGTCTGTAACAAAACTCGTGCATGTCAAAACATCTGATAAGTACGCTTTAAAATGTGAAACACTTAAAGCCCTTTTCCATCAAAATAGCCTCCTTTACACTTTCATTGTCTAGGCTATAATTGTGACTGTCACCAGAATATGTATCCAAACAATTGGTGAATGGAGGAAAAGATGCTCTGTGAACCAGGCCCTTACTTTATGGTCTGGTTTTCTAACATTTTGATTCTCTGTGCAAGACTAAATGTGTTCGCAAACAAACTTTATATATTTCAGCTTCTAAGTTTCAAATAGCGGTAACTGAGAAAAAGCTAAACAATTTATTGAGTTAGTTGGTGAAATTCAATGAGAGGCCAGTTGTCCGTTGCTAGGCTACTGAACTGTGGTGGTCAGAGCCCTCCCAGTATGGTTGCTTCTTGCTCTTCTTCAATAACTGACCATATGGGTTTTCTCCAAGTACTCATTTCCCCTCCCATCTAAAAGTTCTCATAAGCAGAGCTCCAAAATTTTTAAATAAATTTGGTAGCCAGAAAAATGTTCTATTTGTCAGCTAAAATAGAGTCACAGTGATTTTTTTTGTTTTGCCTTCTAGGCACCCCAAAGCTTGGTTAATTAACCAAGAATCCAAAAAATTTGCATTTTGTTGTTCATTTTTTTTTATATAAGTGAAACCTTATGTATCTTCTGGAAATGATTTCATTTGGAATAGATTTGCTGTCCTCTAAAGCCCTACAGTTACTCCAAGCTACCTGTTAAGCAGTGTGGGTCAAAACGTTTGAAAAGCGATCTTATTATTTTTATTATGAGGGTTGAGTCCAAACGGTTACCAGTATAGATTGAGTCTGTGCAGGTGACTTTTAAATGTCTGTATCAAAAGTTGGAAAAGGTGCCACAGATCTTTATGCTGCGAGAGTCACTTCTGTCACACATCACTACTTGGTCGTTCCTTAAAACTAGACATAATTTTGATTCATAAAATCAGTTCTCTTGCTGTTTGAGATTATAGATAAAAAATATATCACTGTATTGAATCATTTCATTATCCATAATTTTCAGTACAATGCTCCATAGAGGTTAGGTCATGTTGTGCAGGTTTTAGTAGAACCCTCAAATTAGCCTGGCCATGGTTTTCGCTGTTGGTGTCATTGATGGTTATCTGAAAAGACTGTCATTTTGGTTTCCAGTGGCAACCTGGTGACTATTTTTGGAGCACAACTCATGGGGTTTTCCAAGTACATGTGATGGATGTTCTGTGGATAATAGACAAGAGGCTTAACTGTACCTAGGTAACTTGCTTGATCACCAGAGCTGGCACACTACACCTTCCTCTTCTAGTTCACTGCTGTGAGATATCTGTCCTTATACCTCAAAAGTTGGGAAAGGGTTTACCATGATTAATTTGACAGTTGAAAAAATATATAGAGAGATGTCTAAATTAATAGGAAATGCTAATGCTTAAGCAATGAAGAAGTAATTTACAAATGCCTATTCTGAAAAATAAAAGGATCTTTGGCTAGTTATGAATAAACATTTTAAATGCAAAGAGCAATGTAATTCTGACCAGTGATAAAGCTAACAAGATCTTAAGAATAAACAACCTAACTATAGAACATAAAAACAAGGAAATTTTGGTACCAATCTAAAAAAAATCCTCTCTAAGAGCCACCATCTTGGAAATAATATGTGAGTGAGATGTCATTTTTTTTTTAAAAAAAGGAAAAATAAAAGATGCTGATACTGAAGTTCAGCATGAGTTCTTTAAAAATTTACAAGGCTTAACCATTTACATTTTTTCAGAATGAGGGAAAAAATGATCAGCTATTTGTTTGTTTTTTTGTTTTTTTTTTTTTTCAAACAGAGGAATCTGGTGGTGATGTAAGTGGCTTTCAAAACAGTAATCAATATTCCAACTAGGAGCAAAAAACGCAACATTATAAACTATGTTTAAGGGCAGTGGGTGGCCAAGTGTGTAGAAGGCTGACTTGATTTGGCAAGACTTTCCACGGCAAGACTTTTTCTTACTCTTCTGAACCAGTCTTTTAGTGTGGATTTCTTCCAGATCTAAACAAGTTCTAGAAGGGGCTTTCCTGCTATAGTTTAGTGTAGTTTCCAGCCCCAACTGATTGGTTGCAGAAACAGAACCAGGCTACCATTAGGACTGTTTTTTTGCCCTATGTGAAAATGCAGGTGCTGGAAGGATATGAAATAATGAAACTGCCTACAAAATTTAATATTAAGAAGTTTTGTTGTTACTGTTTTGTTAAAAACTGAAAGACAGTGGAATCAACTTCTAAAGGCTGGCATGTTGCCTGAGTTTTCTATTTAACTACACTGAACTAATCTAAAAACCGACCTGCAAATTTAATGCACATTCAGACAATAAAAATATTCAAAAATAATGTCAATATAACAAGGTTGTTCAAACCTGAAAATGAAGTCAGGATCAAAATCTAAAAATAAATAAAGATCCTTGCTTTAAATCTATTAAAGAGAAAAGGCAGGGGTTTCATTTCTGGGTAATTCTATTTTAATGTACAGAAATTGTTCATCTATATTATTCACTGAAGCAGTAAATTCAACGATGTCTTAGTTATGCCTTGGAAGGTTTTTGAATGACGATTAGATAGGACTGCATGACGAGCTTCACCAATACAAAGTATTGCACTAAAAAATAACATCTGTCCATACCAGTACAGATGTCTCTGTTAATGATTAATTTAGAATTTAAATGTGTGTGTGTGTGTGTGTGATATATATATATATATATATGAGAAAGAGAGAGAGAGATTTTTAATACTGAGGTTTAGACAACTTGGGGCATCCCCTGGGCAATCTATGAAATATTAGGTCAGTTAACAAAATAGATTTAACATTTATTTGTGCAGTTACACATGCCATTAAATTTTAATGTTTATATATACTGTATAGTACATCCCGAGGCAGCTGTACAGCCCTCCTCTGGATGCTGACATTCACCTTGACTCTTCTCAACATGGAGAGGGATGGGTTACGCCAGGTTGTAAAATGCCCTAGAGTCACCTATCGAGGTGCCCCAACAACCTATGGATTATGGGACAAGTGATATATAGTACATAGTCTAAACACCAGCAATTTGATGTTCTGCAATAATCTGAACAAAAAATGTCCACAAAACTTTTGTGTTGACTTTAACTATGTTGCTAATGATGTGTTTACTTGTTTATTTCCACTGTTTGTGTACTAGTCTATAAATGAGACCAGGAGTGGGTGGTGACATCATAGAACACAACCTCAACCAACAGGTGAATAATTACATATTTCTTTCCATATTCAAATCATTTAAGAATTGTAAAGATGTGAATAAGGAGAATGTAAAGCAACAACTGTCAGCAGACAATAATGGCTCAGGTCATCAAGTCTTGACAGATGTTGACATATTCATGGCACAGTAGATGAAGAAAGTGATGAGAAGAGCATTGAACATCACAAACCAAAAATATTGCATGGCAAGGTGACCAAGGCATACACACACCTTAGCACTTATACACCCTCAACGTCCCCACATAATCAGACCCATAACCACAAATACAAGAACCCAGTAAACCCACACCCAACCTAGCCTCACACCTCCTAAAAGCTAACAAAATTCCAACAGTTAAATATGTAGAAATGCATGGCAAAGCCATAGCTGCAAGCAAGCAGTGATCTCTATGACAATGCAAGATGACATCTTTCTTCTCCTTCATTGCCAATGGTGACTGTGTTCATAAACAAAAACTTTTTTTTTAAAATGAGTTTTGATAATGAATGATTTAAACAAATGAAAAGTAATAAACCATCTTTTTGTTTCAAAATTAAAAATCCGTGTAATCCGAACTATGTCAGGCCCAGTCTAGTTCAGATTAGCAAGGTTGTACTGTAATTCAGAAAACTCTTTCAAATGTTGTTGTTGTTTTCCAACAAACTAGTTACACAAATTCTGTAATTAAGCAAAATTCAAAAAATAAGAAAATAAAAATAAGTTTAAAAGAAAAGGAAAGCCTCTGAATAATCAATCACTGCACAAATAAAATAGTTGCTCAATTGTTAAAGATATTCTGCTGATGACAATGACATAAAATTGCATCTTGATCTTGCCTCAAAATTTTCTCATTACTGTAAACTAAATATATTAGTGTATCTGCTAAAATCTTTAATATAAACAGAAATTAGCCTTCCTTTATGCATTAAATATTCCAATAAAAACATTTCATCATCGTTGGCTGTTGCCAATGAGAAGGCATGTTGTACTCCATTATGGTGGTTCTGCAGATGATTTGGATAATCTAGCAAAGTGATCCAGACATATGATAAAGTCTGGATAGGACCTCAATTAACCACCACAAACTGTTCTGACACAGTTAAAAAAACAAACTTTGTAATTTGAAGTAATCTATTCTTTTCAAAAATTAAATACTTCTGTTTTCACTAACCCATTCTACTTGCAATCCTATTTAGTATTTTTCAAATATTCATTAACTAACATACAACAACTAAAAATCTTTAACTATTTCATCTTTCAAATAAAAAGGAAAACAGCAGGCATTCATTCAACAATAATTTTGTTCAAGATAAAAAAAAAATGATTAGGTAAATTTTATGCATAAAATGATGCTGTTTCAAATCTGAGTACATAGGGTGTTAATGACAAAGGGTTAATCATGAAGAAATTGAAATGATCAGAATTGTAGAAATCTTTGTGAAAATTGAACAATTTAATCTGTAGTAAAATTTAATAAATAAAAGGAAAAAACATTATCATAAATTACAACTGCTGAATCAACAAACACCTGGGAAAAAAATTCAAATAAAGATATTGGTGCTTACTACTAGAGACATTTAAATGAAGCTCAGCTGTATACCATTACAACGATGCTATTTCAGCTGGGTTTCATTCAAACATCCCTAGTAAAACAAGCAAATAACCATTAAAAACAATTTTTAAAGGAAATATGTATTTGTGCATGCATGAGTATTAATTTATATCATTTGTATATCTTTGCATAAGAGAGATCACCATTCTATGTCTACTTTTAGCTAGCCATGTATGAATTTGTAATAATCTACATGATTTCTTACATTTTATGACAATTATACTGTCAGTGTGCCTCAAAAGAGAAAATCTGATAAGTCATTAGTTATCCTTTCACAATCCAATTTAACGTATAAGTCCTTATTCAATTTATGTATCCTCGTCAAAAATATTTACAAAATTATTTAGCACCAAATCATTTAAACTTTTGACATAATCCACAGACACACATAACATCAACTTCCAGACTCCCTCCCCAACTATAAATTCTTATCATTGGTCATCCTATACATAAATTTCTTTTTAAGTTTTCTCTCTCTTTCTCTCAAACACACATGCACACACACACAGTCTTCCTGATATATCAGTTACAACTTTTTCTTATAGTTTTTTTTTGCAAACTATTATTAACTGATCTACCCTATTTGATACGTTATTTTTCAGAAAATATCAGTGATTCCATCCTCTAAATAAGATGATAAGCTGTACTGATGTAGACTGGTTATTTCAGATTCCAGCAGGGCATTTCTGCTCAAACGACAAATGAGTAGTAAGCTGCCAATACTAACATAAAACATGCTAGCCGGACCAGAGGTCTGAAGCCAATCAGTGTATTGACTCATACTGCATGCCATTTCTGAGTCACAAAAATGCATTAATAAGTTCACAGTAACTTTTCCTAGGATTCCTTGCGACGACTTAAGACTACAGGCATAGAGGGAGGGCAGGGTGTTGAATTGCTGACACAGACAGGAATAGAAAGTGGAACCGACAGCCTCTTTCTTCCATTCTTAACTCATCCCAATATCTGCTGAAAACTGTTCTCAAAATGCAAAAAATATTCTGAAAATAGTAAGCTTATAAAACAGAAAAATTAGCATATCTGAGGGGGGAAAGGACAGAAATTCAAATATGTTTAGCCTCTCTATCCTGAACAGTAATATAATAAGATACTTATTTTCTATATTTATTATTTAGTGGTATAAAAACTCACCAGGCCTGTTTAGTTTAAGCCATACTTCCAAACTAACATCTAATAATTCTCTCTCTTAAAAACATTAATAAAGTACAATAGAAAAAGAAAAAGTGCAAACAAATATGCAAGCAAAATAACAATGTAATAGTCCCCATCCATGACAATATAGCATGCTATGACTATACACAAAAAGGTAGATATATTGTTAAGATTTGTTTTTTGCATTAGTCAAGCAAAAGTTAGTTATTTGAATACAAGATGTTTACCAATTTTGATAAATGGTTGTTTAAGATTTTACAAAATAAAATAAAACCAAACAGTGTGGCTGGTGGCCCAGCAGTTAGCCTACCAGACTGCCATGGCTGAGTGCCCAAGTTTGATTACTGGTTAGGGTTGGTTTGGTTTCAGGTACCTCCCTGACATGGTTTTGTTTCTTCACCAGCCTGTTGTGGGGGTTACTCTGGGCTCTCCCATTTCTTCCCACATATTAAAATGAACAGTTTTAGTAGGGATTTTCCCTGCCAAAGGCAGAAGTGCCAGCTCCCCCCCCACCACCACCATGGAGATGTGTCAAAATAGGGCACCAAAGAAATAGCCCAACTTTTACACCTCCAGCTCCACGGGTCCCACTAAATCCCTGAGAGAGTTCATCCAAATTGAAACATGGCATTCCACATTTCTAAACAGAAAAGCAACCCTTCACATTTGTTCAAGTTTAGCAAAAGTACAAGAATAAAATGTCTTTTATTCCAAGTGTTTCAAGCAATCTGCTAAAAATCATTTTTAGAATATACTAAGTGCAGCTATTAGAGTTGTGTTCCCATGGTGGTTTACCTTTTAGCTTAGAGGAACACCATCCTCCTCCTGACTTGTCTGCTCTAAATCTTTAGAAAATTAGGCCTTTGAGATACATCAAGCCAAAGTACGGAAACTGCTACAAGTTTTTTTATTCAAAAAAGAAAAACAGAGCTCTAGTTATTGTCAGACTTATAACAGCTCAATGTACTACTCATAAATCATATATACCTCATCCTGATGTTATGTACACTAAGCCGTGTGTGTGCGTGCGCACGTGTGCATGTGCCAGTTACACTGTTACATTTATTTTAAAAAAGGACACTAAATTAGATGCACCAGTAGAGTTTGGTCTGAAAGAAAGTCAATAGATTTATTTGCTTTTCAACTTTCTACAATAAATGCCATTGTGTGTCCTTCCTACAGAAGAAAAATGTAAAAGAAAAGTAAAATGGATAATTTATTCTAATGGTTTAGCCACTGCTGTAATGGCTATAGAACTGGTGACCTCCTTGTGGAGATAAGCAAACTAAAGTGTAATAACTAAAACAAGATTGTTTGATCTTTTGCTGCTTTAACTAGCAAACAGGTGGGACAGGGTCAGACTACCAGACTGTTAGGTCGAGGGCCACATTTGGTGTATCTTCTTTGCCAGCCAGCCACTTTGGTTTTCTCTAGGCTGTCCAGTTTCTTCCCACATCTAAAAATGAAAACTTCCAGTAGAGGGCTTTCCTTGCCAAAGTCGGAAGTGCTGTGCCCCTTGTGATGTAGGATTGGCAACACTTTCTAGACAACTGCGGCACTACACTCCTTCACCAGGGTTGTCGCCTTTTAAAATCAGTTTACAACACAACATCAGATAACCATAAAACTAACAACAACTTTATAATTTCTTATTGTCCATTTAAAAAAATGCATACTTACAATAACTTAGTTCTAAAAGAATAAATTTAACTGCATTCCTACTACCTCCATTTATGTAACCAGAGATCAAAAGTATTTTGTGTGTATTACTAATTTAAATAAAATTCTGATTGACAGATGTCATGACCAACCTGCTGTTCTTAATAATGGGTAATGTTAGAGGAGAAGACATTTCCCATCACTTTATTAGTGGTAACAGAGCTAACTAATGAACCAATGTTTTGGCGACCATTTCCTAGGTTTTTAAATGTACAATTGGAGTGAGCTGGCTGTAAACTCACAACCCATTACTTGATAATTCTTTTTAATATAATTATTTACTGTAAAATGAAAATGTCTAAGTGAGGTGCAGTAGGCTAAAAAACCAATGGTTGCAGATTTGCGACAGCTCAAAACAGTTGGTACAATCTGAAAATAAAAACACCTAATGCAAAATTATCGTCACTGCAGTTCAAAAAAATCCTTCTCAGGCTGAGCCCTGATGATGGTAATAAGGAACTTTTTCTTAAACATAGGTTTATGGGAAATGCCCCAAATAATGCACTATTTGCTGTAAATAACATGTCACCATTAACTCTGTTATCTGGGTAGTCTAAGTTAAGAAAAGTTAACTGCAAAAGGGGCATTATAGTGGAGTTGGGGCCATAAATCACTTTTATAATCCTTCTGTCCTCAGGGGGCATGCACTATAAATGTTCTCTCATTAGCACACACTTTCATTAGATCACATGGATTAAGATCACAACCAAACAAAATGAAAGAAAGAATATTAGTTACATACCTAGAGGCTGGTAGATACTGATAATAGCTGACACAAACAGCCTGACATAACTGATGTATGATGCACACTCCAACAATGATTACCTGACAGCACCTTTTTCAAGACATTACAATCTACTTACCCACTGGTAATTAATCCAATCTAAGAATATCTAATGCATTTTTCAAAAGTTCCTGGCAAACAAATAACATGTAATTCTTAAAATTAGAGGAAGAGAGCATGATAAATTTAACCAAAGACAGGAAGTTGAATTTTGTCAACAGAAAATAAATAGAAGATTAAAGGTTGGGTTTTTCTTTTTTTTTAAATTGCTCTTTGGAGTCTTCTAGCTCTTCTTCACTGGCCAATTGTAGGGGTTTCTCCTACATCTAAAAATGAAGTTTTAGTGGAAATTTCTCTGCCAAAGTCAGAAGTGTCAGGCCCTTTGTGGCACAAGATAGGCAACACTCTCTTGCGGATAACCACGGGACTACAATCCCTCACCAGAGTTGCATCCAATGTAGAGAGATTATATCCATTGTTGAGACTTTTGTATGGCACAACAATTGTTCCAAACTAACATGTTAAGAAATCCAAAATTTTAAAGAAAACAAATAAATAGGTTGCTTTCTTGGTAATGCATAACAACAGCTTAAGTTTCCAACCAGAATAAAACACTACTAGAAATTTTTGGGAAAAAAAAAAAAAAGTTTTACTCTGTTGCTGAAGTTGAATGCAATTCCAGTAAAATCTGTTTTATTCTGGTGGGAGATGAAAACGATGAATATACTTTATCATTCAATAACAAAAACAGAGGAACTACAATAGCTAAGTTGGGTTTAATACATGGTAACACAACCATTGTAGTTTCTACAAGATTCCCAGGGTCTGGTTCAAACTGTCGGAGGTAGAAAGCCGTCATGCTTTAAACAAGCCACATTCAAGGGATTTTAAAAATTGCCTACCGTATGTATAATATTTTGTAGTTAAAAAAACATCTTAAACATTGAATAACGAAGATATTTTAGTCTTTTTGTCTGTTAGTATTTTTATTTGTCAATAACTTGGAAAATATGAGCGATACAACTGAAAATGGCTGAATATTTCTGGTCAACTTAATTGTTTTACGAAAGAGATACGTGACAACTTGCAGAAAAACTAAAACAGTAGCAACTCTGACCTGAAATCGCAATGCAATGTGGTGTATGCATTTCAAGAGGTGGAAACTGATATAAGTAGATATCCACCAAAGAATAAGTGCATGTCACACTGAAGTGGTGGCAAAGTTTAAAGAAAGCACTGAAGCAGTCAAAAATACTCTATCTGAAAAAGTGAATGTGCTAAAAAGTAGTTAGGATTTATAACCACATCAGTGGTAAATAAGCATATGTATCACTTAGGTTTGACTAGACCTATTTTTGGAGTTTGAATTCCAACCTATTTATGTTTGCAGTCAAAACTCTTGATTAATTCTTCCTATCATATTTCTCAACTATCGCTCTGAACTAAGCTAGCCACATCTGAAAGTTCTTTTCAGTCATTCAGAACTGCAAAAACATTTTTTTTAAATTTTAGAGAAGTTATGTTAAACCCTTTCAAAGTATAGTCTAAATGTGGTGAAAGGTTGGCACAATTTTTTCTTTTGCATTCGATAGATCAAATAATCAACCACATGAGCTCCACATAGAGATAAAACAATTTACTGCCAAAACATTATTCATTTAAAAAAAAAAAAATGTTCAATAATAAACTAAACAAATACTCTGCATGGTCTTTAACAAGAGGCTAGGCTTAACTGGATATTATTAAACTTATTTGTGAAAGGATGTTGATTAGAGAGTTCAGCATAGATTTAGTAGAATGTTTCTACAAAATGTTCCAGATAAAATGCCATGATTTTATACATGTATTACAGGTTGAGAATCCCTTATCTGAAATCCTTCGGGCTGAATGTGTTTCGGATTCTGGAATTTTTCGGATTTTGGAATATAGATAAACCGGCATAATTTGGTAGCTAACCCACAAGTTCATTTACAACAACATAACTGCATATGGATGCATACAGCCTACAGGTAGTTTTATGCAATATTTTAAAATCATTTTGTGCAGGAAACCATAAGAGATGTACATTTAACAATCAGAAAGGTAAGCTATTACTACAGTAGGCCTGTCGCTACTGTAAAGGTATTTGCAGGCCTTTTCAACATTTTCAAAGTATATTCACACAAAAAATAAAGCACAGAAAAGGCACAAAAATTATGGTGAGTAATGCATGTATATCAAGTGTGTTTGGACCCGCACATCACAACAGAATTTTCCACTGAAGGTACTCCAAAAATATTTTGGATTTTGGAGCTTTTCAGTTTTCAGAATTTTATATAAGGGATTCTCGACCTGTACTATCAGAAAAAAAAAATTGGTACCACTATAGAGAGGAAAGTCTCAAGTTGTATGCCATGTTCTATTTACTGTTCATAAGTGGTGCATTTGGATGGAAAACATGGTGGACTGCAGGTTGACTGTGCAGCAGAAAAACAAATTTGTTAAGTGGTTTACTGAGACAAAGTCAATTGTGACAATATCAAGGAAGTTCATTACCCAATGGGTCTCAAACCAGAAGTCCATCAATTGATTTGCTTGGCAATTTCAGAACACAGGCAGTGTGTGCACTGACCAAACATCACCAACCAAATGTGTGCACAAGTGAAGCCATGCAGGATACTTGCCATAGGGTGATTGATAGTCCTCAAAGAAATCCGTGTATTGTCGGTCAATAAAGGTGTGTTTGTAAAAATCACCACCTGGAAAATTCTTAGAAAGGACTTAAACATGTTTCTGTAAAATACATGTTATGCAGGTACTAACAGCTGTAAATAAAGAAGTGTTGAGCCTTTGGTGAGAGATTTTCAGAGATTGAGAAGACTGTTATGGTGTTCTGATGAGGCATACAGACATTTGACTAGCAATGTCTATCAGATGGTTCAAAGAACTGCCATATTAGTGAGGAAAACATTATGGAGAACATATATAGATATATGCTACGCTTAATTGGAATAATGGTCATACTGAACCTATCCTTACATGACATACTCTTTAGACTTTTCTTTGTATAGTGGTACCAGTTTTATAGTTTGTTAGTAATGTGTGTGTAAATTCATGGCTTTTATCTAGAACACCCTGTAGATCTTAAGCATTTGGAATTCACCGAATAATTAAAAGATGAATTTTTTACATTTATGGACCAACCTAATAAAGGTTTCAAAATAGTTAGGCATCTTGAGTGTAGAGACTGCTGTTACTAATGATAGTCACCTATAAATTAGCAAAGATTCCAGCTTGGCTACATATCAGAAAACACGTGTGTTTTTTTAATAATAAAACAATGTGAGAAATAGATTATCAGGTAGTGTAGATAATAGGAATAGTTTCAATCAATTTAAGAATCAAATGATGATTATTTCTCTTCCCTGGGGGCCCTTGTAAAAGATATTATGATGGCTTCCTGCCTTCTTGCAACTATTAAACTAAATCTTTATAGTACATGGGCACTTTTGAATACAAAAGGTGATGGCTAACTTGTATCTGATGCCTGACGATTTAATTTTTTGCTATTTTATTTATAGTAATTTTTATTGTGTTTTTCCAATATTGATTCACATAATGCATCATTTGCTATCTTGTATACTTTAAAAAAAAAAAAAGGAAACCAAAACCCACCTTTTTTACTTTTTATTCATCCTATAATACATGCGTTGATTTAATGGAATGCTTGTTTTTGTTGGGATAAACTATATTTGCTAAAGACCATGCAGCTTTTTATAGTGGGTTTAGCTCTGATCCATGGTGTTAACAAGACTGGATTAGTGGTCCAACACTATAATCAGACTTTGAAATATTGCTACAAACTAAATGAAACTACAAATGCCCCAATCTACAAGATAATACCTCCACTTATCAAATTACTGCAAGTCATTAATCAATATTTGAGCAGTATGACTTGGCTTTCTTAGCAATAATTATTCTCCCTTTACCTTCAGGCCAGAAATAATATTTCTTTCTGATGTGTCAGTAGGTATACCCATTCACTCTACTTCAGGCAGTACTGGTAATACTCTTTCACTCTCTCTCTCTCAAATGGAATCAATGTGTGAATTAATCAATTTTGTTTGCATCCAAAGAATGAAATTTAATAAAAAATTATTCTTCAAATATAAATCCAATAAGGTATGTTGAAAATGTTTTGTTTATAATTTTCACAGATCACTTAGCAACTTAAAAGACATTTCCTTCTTATTCTTTGTTTGTTTGTTTGTTTTAAATACAGGTCAGTACACTGTGAAAGCACTAGGAATTTCAAAAAAACATTTGCATCAATGTGCTTTCTTTTTTTAAAGAATTTTTATGCTTTCTGCTTACACTGCCTATTTAGTGAAACATTCTAGGCAATAAACCTCTTTAGACTTTATTCATAACTGAAACTATGCATATATATCTAATCATCCTAGATTTCATCTTAGAACCTTTACCAAGATGTCTATATTCTTAGCATCAGGGTCTCCCTGAAAAAGTGTTATAGCATAGCATTGCACCACACTACTCTGATACAAGGCCAAGCTGAGATTTTGAGAAAGCAATTTACGTATGGGCCAGACATTTTTTTTTTTTTTTTTGGTCCAAATATGCATTATCCCATTGAGAATGAATCATTTAAACTCAAGTTTCAAAGTCCACAGTAATAATAACTTTCCACCATTTTAAATTTCCTCAGAGCATCACATGGGCAAAATACTTCACACTATTCAGCTACTTAGTATTCATGTATGAATGAGAGATTATTCACAATGCCTTTAAAATAGGAAGGAATCTCTGTAATCAATACTAAATTTTACAAGGAAAACACCTAGAACAGAAGGAAACCAATCTCCTCCAACGATTGATCCAATATAGATTGATTTGTCGTCAATGCCCAAACTGAATCAAATTCAAAGCACAAACATATCAACTCAAAGTATGGCATAAAAGTTTAGCAATGCTCTGAGAAAATGCTCAGGAAAGAACCCAGAGTGCAATATAGACTCCATGCCTAAAGTGCACGCAGCAAAAGAAGTCTATGTAATGGCTTACAATGGAAACATTTCTTTTTTTTGTTTTTTTCCCTCTCTATTGTGAGTATCTATTAGGGACGTTTAAATGAAGCCTGGCTGAAATAGCATCACTGTAATGGCATCAGGCCACGTTTCATTTAAACATCGCTAGTACAAACTGTATGGATGTAGAAAAATTAAAGTCAGCTGCTTTGTACTAACTGCTCATAAAATATGGTTCCATTTTAAACAAGTTTACAATAACTCATGCCAACAAAATCTTTTTGTTGGTAGCATTATTTTATTGTTTCTCAGTCTTTAAATGCAACTCAAGTCAGTTCATGGCAGAGAAAGTCACACATTCTGAAGTTCGCATTTAGTGGCAGATAGGACTGAGAGTATTTCTTTTCTACCCACAATTCTTAAAACTTAAGTGAGAGTTAACTCTCCCCCTTCCCATTGCCACAAACATCTTTCTTTCAAATCTCATCTTAATCATGACTTGATATAATTAATCCTGACATCTATCTATTATGCATAACACACGCAGAAACAGAAGGCAGCTTCAGGTACTCCCTCTTGCCAGTTGTAAATGCAAATTTGACACTATATCATTGCTATCAATCAGTTACCTGCCTCCTGCCTTGATACTCACAGTGTTTATCACTCAAATTATGGTGTACAGGCTGTGAAACTCTTGCTCTTTTTACTTTTTTTTTCTTTTTTGGCAGTTCAAATTTCACTTGAAGATTGTAAACAACTAAATAAATATGCTGGGCAGTTTATTATTGTAAATGTGCGTTTTCTTAACTATTACATAGGGGATTTACTCCAAAACTTATCACAGCCCATTGCAACTAATATAGATTTCAGACACAAGGGCTGACAATAGTAGTTATAATGTACCAGTGAGGTGATTGCTGAGGTGAGATAAAAATAATTGCAAAGTTTCTGACTATGGAGGAAGTTAAATTTCTCAAATTCATTGCAAATTTGAAGTGCCAAAGGGTGTTAATACCCTTCTACAGAAAACTATACAACTTATGTAAGCAGCCTACTAAAGCAGTTCATCAGTGTGTTGTGGAAAATAAACATCCTGGTGCAATGCCATTTATAATCATACCCACAAAAAGTGACAAAGTGAATGCCTATCATGAAGAACCATTACACATGAATGAAAGATCTTAATGAAGAGTTATCCACTAATTTTGGGAGTATAGAATAATACTGCACCAGCATCTTAAAGTGCCAGCAGGTTAGTTTTTGGCACGTCAGTGATACATCAGTTGAGCTTTGAACTATCCCACGTTCTTTATAGTCCAGGCCTGGCTCTGACTGACTTATAACTGTTGGCACTACTAAAAACACATTTAACAAGGGGAGAGAATTTCAATATGAAAAGAAGAAAAAAAAATATGAAAGGGCTTCATAGAGAGAGAAATTTTCTTCTCCTTTTTGTTGCACATCTTTGTCTACTTTTATTTAATCCCAGATTCAGCTTTCTGTTCATGGGTTCACAGGGCCCCATTTAAAATGAGCTATTCTGATCAGCAAAACCCTTTTGCCAAATCAGACTTACTACATTCTTGTTCACTATGAATATAACCATCGGAAGAGGAAGACCAGCCTGGTACTGACAATCCAGCAAAAAAGAGTGTAAGCCTAAACAATCATTTTGGTGAATAAATAAATATTGGGCTGTCTAAGAAAATTCTGCAACTATTTCAACCAGTGTACAGAAGTGTGATACCACAGACAGGCAAGAATCAAAATGTTTTCTTTGCTTCTTTATATTTAGGCAGTTTGCTAATCATACTGTCTTACAAACTAAATGTAGATACCAATTCAAGCAAAATTTATGAGGATTTGGGGTTGCTTTTTTTTGTATATATATATATATATATATATATATATATATATAGTTGTCCCACGATATTCGCGGGGGTTACGTTCCTAGAGCACCCGCAAAGAGTGAAAACCGCGAATATTGGACGTGGTCAAACCATCCTTGCTGGCTTGAAAATCTTCAGGCTCCGGTGCTGTCGATGGTCCTGGGTTGCGGTTCTTTGGTGTCTTCTGCTTCGTCTCCTGTAGCGAACCGCTGGTATAATTTCCGCGCTTTCTCACGGATGATGTTACCCCGCCCAAGGGATGTTTTTTCTTCTTGCAGTCGCTGATCCACAATGCCAAGGCAGATTCCATCCTGACTGTGCTTATTTCTCACTGTCATTATCCTTTTGGCACTTTCACAGAAACTTACTGCTACGGTACTCCTGATCACTGCCTCATTCTTCTTTATGTAGCATATGGTGTTTTCGTTGACACTATAATGGCGACCTACTGCGGCATAACTTTAGCCTTCCCAGAGCATATCCAGCGGTTGTACCTTCTCCGGGAGTGTCATAAGCTTTTTCTGGCGCTTAGGCTCATTGCCAGAAGCCTTAGAAGGTGCAGGGCGTTTGGGCGGCATCTTAGGACTTTAAGAAACACGCTGCGAAAAACACAACACTCAGCAAAACACTAGAGATAGCTACACGCGGTAAACTGGGATGATGCGGGGCTGCTGGGCTGCATCTGCCTCAGACAGCGCCTCGTGGGCAGCAGCCAATCAGCAGCGAGGAGAAATGAATAACACTCTCGGATTGGCTAACCTCCAGCCAATAGCGTTTATTTTATATTGATATTTTGCTGAATTTACATTGGTATTTATATTACAAAATTAGTAAATTATATTGTTATTAATAATTTAGCGTTAAAAAGCGTGAAAAAATATATATTGCCACGAAAAAAGACATAAAAAAATTGCGGAAGATATTTGCTATTCCTTGAATAATCAGGGGTTTCCACAAACAACTATTAGTTAGGTTCTAAGGAAAATTCAGCGAATGCCAAACCGCGATTACGCGGGGGTCGACTGTATATATATTATATATATATAGTTAACTAACTTTTAGGTAGGCTATTGCAGCTGAAAAATTTTTTAACAAAGGTTCTCTTTAAAAATATAAGAATCTCATGTTATGTAACAAAAAAAAGATACAAACAGCATGAGAATACACATACTTATTTAAGTTATGTATTTTTCAGCACTGTCTTTAAATGCACTATTTCTATAATAATCCATGGTAAATAAAGCATTCAAACACTGGTATACATACACACAATATTTCCTTTAAAAATTTCATGCCAAATCATTCGTTAATTTGGTTCTTGACTGTGAAAATGTAGTCTACAAAATGATTGATGCAATAATCTAGTATCCTAAATGTTAAACATCTGAAAAACAATTCAATTCTTTTTTAAGTATACCTAAAACCATTAAAAAAAACAAAACTGGAAAAATTATAAAAATAATAACAACAATAATAATGTATTATAATGTTGTTGTTAAATAAAGTTATTTGCTTCTGGTATTTTCTATGAAAATAAAACACTAGACTATTTAACGTGGATAATTTGCATTTTTTTTTGGAAATAAAATTTTTTTTTTAATTTGAAGATTGGTTTTGTTTTTGTTTTCTGGGGAGGACCTGCTGCTGGTTTCTGCCAGTATTCTAACTGATAACAGCATGTGATGATACTCTGTGGTATTGCTTCTTCCTATTAACTACTTACAAATGAATAAAATGATGTTGCCATGTTAAAGTAGATACTATACCGCTGCTCGAAAACAAAAATGTTAAAAAAACTTTAGAAATGTAGAGCTGGTTATTAATGGTTACAACTCTCCGGACCAAGCTACGTCAGGAGTGGTTCTCCTTCACACAATGATGATGTATGGTTCTCTTCTTAAAGTGGAAATTTTTGCTTTCTTTTTTTTTTTGAGCATTCGTGTTAAAATTGAATCAGATCTGTTCCCCGCCCTACACACCATTTAACGTCTGTTTTTTCCAACTTCTCTCGGCTGGGTTGTCATTCCTCCAAATCTATTCAATCAATCAACTTAGCAAGATGCACAAAAAATGAGAATGCAATTCTGCCACCATGATTAAGGTCATCCCCTGAGAATACTAAACCATTTCAGTAAGCGTAACAAGCTGGGTGTTCCATTGAGAAAATCTGCATAATATTCTGGATAATTCATGTATAAAAATCATTTTTTCTGAGCTTTTTTTTTTTTTTAAATCTATATTACTGGAATTGATCAAAGGATGAAATATACAGTGACCAGATAAAATCAGATCAACAACTGACCAGCAAGAAAGAAAAGATTGTTTGGCCATAACTACAACACAACAAAATAAAAATCTAACATGGCAGAAAAACAAAACTAAACAAAGAATAAAACCTTTGGCATATTAAGGTAGCTTACTTTGTCGTCTCCAATGGTGCCGCATAATACAAACTGATATAAACCAATTCAACTGCAGTTGAGTAATATGTAGCTCTGTATGCAGGCATACTATCTATTCTAATAGTTTTGTTTTACTGGGGACATTAAAATAAAACCTAACCACATGCCATTACAGTCATGCTATTTTAGCCAGGTTTTATTTGAATCTCTCTCATATTTTGGTAGTGTAGTATCTACAAACTTGTGTCCATGTTCCAATACCAGTGGATATAAATTGCTCCAGTCTGTTTCAAGAATACATGTGGCAATAGTTCAAATATACAATTATTTGTGAACAGGGTTTACACACTAATGGCAAGAGGAACGTACAGTTTCCAAGAAGTTTTCCAGGCACTAAGCATAGTTTTCTAGGAGTATCTCTTAAAGCATAATGCAGCATTTACAAAGTAAATGTGGCTCTACACATTTCATTCACACATGCATATTATAATTTCAAACCAATAAAAAGTAATAGTTCTATTGACTACTGAAAAGAAATCAATTCAGCCTTTATATAATCTGCTAAACAATTGTGCTCCTTGACAAGATCAGATGATAGGAAACATTTTTTTTTAAAAAAGCAAGCAAGCATATTCATAAGTTTGGTAACATTTGTTACATGCATCAACAATATTCAAAGATGCATTGTATGAGCCAAATCTTTTCCTGAATCTTTCCATCAGTATCAGTATTTTTCAAGTTGCTGAAAATGCCAACAAAAAGATTGCACTAGTAATCTGGAATTGTTTGCAAGCCCCGCATTAAGAAAGTCTAAAAATTTTATACGTCACAGTGGCACAACCTTCGAGGTGATACACAATGCAACACTGAAAAGCAATTTGGATAAACCAACTCTTTGGTGAAAAAAAGAATTTACCTGCAATATAAATGGTAAAAATCAGCCTTTTATAAGTTGTTGATGTTCAAAACTTCACAGGATTTTCTTGATTTACATGAGTTTTTCTTTCCCTTTTCCTTTTAAGAAAGGGTATTTTAGTTTAACATTTGCAAGAATCTAATCTAATCTTGTTGGGTGTTGTGAAATACTGCTCTAAGGTCAGTACATCACCAGTGTTCTAGAAAATAGTATAACCAAACAGACCAAATCCCTGACTAATTTCCTCTATGGTGTTCAAGCTTTACGTCTTCATAACTCAACTTCTTGCAGATAGAAAATACTCTTTTCTGCTTACTTAGTAATGGGAGGGGAGAGAAATCAGTGATGGGGAATAAGGTATAATAATACAAAAATAAATAAAGCCTCTGCCATCCCATCACTTAGGTTTGTTTCTTGTGATGAATATTTTTCAATATAGTAAATCCTTTTTTCCCCTGCCCCCCCTCCTCTTATACAATGGTCCAGTTTCTTTAGATTGGGGAAAAAAGAAAAACAAACAAACAAAAATGGTTGATGATGGCAATCTCTTGCCATCTCTGAGTTAGCCATCTGGGGAAAATAAATACAGGATAATGAAAACCACAGTCAACACAGATACATTCACAACTTCTGTCACATAACCTCTAATAATAACTATCACCACCTTTAGGAGCTTGGTACCTAGAAAAGAAGGAATTATAAGCAGCAAGTAACCAAATAAGTTAAATGATAGCTAAAATTGAATTACTTGGGCTAATGGTTTAGTTTACCTGACAACTGCAGGAAACCATCGAACAACATACAAAAGATCCCTAAACAAAATATCATAGGTTTCATTAATGAACAAATTTATAAATTTAGATCTAACACCATAATTATTGAATCACCACTATAGCGAAAGTGTAGGAAAAGGAACAAAAGGGTTAAAATGACCAGTGCAGATTTCTTTTGTGCCAACACTATATCAAAGTAACCAGGTGGAACAAAGGTGGGTAATGACTAAGAGTTCCATAAAGGTTTATTAGTTCCACATGGAAAACCCTAGAGGGTACTGAGGCATTCAGGGTAAATGTTTTAGTAGCTCCCTGAAACTCATTCTTCAATGATCCTGTTTACAGGAATTACTGACCTGAAAGTAAGATGAGTCACAAAAGTACCTGAACTGGAGTAAAACACTGCAAACATATGTTGTAGGGAAGAAAGGGAGAGAGTTTAAGCACAAGTGAACAGATCTCATAGGCAGGTTTTAATGCAATTTCAGAAAGTTAACTCCTACAGGAGAAGAAAGCAATAGGGAAAGAAATCCATTCTTTTATTCTCAATCTTCAAAAGGTCATTTATTTAAGCCAAACAAAATATGCTAATTCACAACTTACATTCTAAGCTAACAATCTGAGTTAAAATATTGAAAAAATAAAAAAATTAAAATATATATATATATATATATATATATATATGAGTCTCAGCCATGGGTATGATCTGATAGCCAGAGAAATATATTCTAATCTACCTCACTTGTAAGCAGAACTAAAATACTAGGGACATTGAATAAAACCCAGCTGATATAGCATCAGCCCCCTGGGCTTCATTTGAATGTTCTAGTAATTAGCAAGCAAATGGTTTGATAACTACTCACCAAAGATGGCAATCAAAAGATTTTGATGGTTATTTATACAAATTAAAAGCATTATTTGAGGCTAGTCTCATCAAATTATTGCTAATAAACATGTGTTTTGACAACTGCTCTCTGCTGCCATCACCAGGGTTCATCATGAGAAAGATTGCTTCTCCTTACAGTATGCAAAAATAGTGGTGATGATCTTTAATAATTGGTTAGGAAAATCTTGAAATAACCATCCTATTTCTGCCCTTACTCATCGTCTTCTTTTTTTCTTTTACTTATACAGCGAAATTTGGCCAAAAATTCCACCCCAATCTATAAAAATGTGTTTTGGTCAATGTCACCAGAGGAAGGTAATTTATGTTTAGAAAGGGAACCCTCATCACACAAACTTACCCAGCACCTAAATCTGATAGCATCAAATTTCCTAGATAAAAACTAGAACAAAATGCAAAACTCGGCACTAGCGTCATTCATCCTATGATGTGTTTTAAATACCGAGTTTCTTTAATCTGCTTTTTCTGCTCTATAAGCACAAAATCTCTAAAGAAAATTGTCAGTGCTGAAAAAAAAAACTGAAAAGAACTTATTTTTGTCCATGAGAAAACCAAATCAGCAGAAACACAATTCATACAAAATAAAATAAACATTATCAAATTCCCTTCCATTTCTGACAAACCACAGGCTGTCAATAAGACCATCTAGTGCATCCACAAAAATATGCTGTATATTTGTTTATAAAACTCTCTGACCTCAATAAACTGCATTGTTGGTAATTTTAACCTTAAATTTATTATTAATGACATTAAGATACTTGTCATATCTTAAGATTTGACTCTTGATTTTCAGTTACTGTCATTACCAACCACCATCGTTTTTATGTACTAAAGCTCCCAATCAGCTGAAAATGTCTCTTATTCCCACTCCGAATTATCTAGATTCCATGACATCATTGAAACTGGAAATCATCAACTACTGCATGATGAACAGCCACAGTCTGCCATTATCAGTGAAAGCATCTACAAGCTGAAATATGCCAGTCACAAATTTAAAATATTTACAATCTATGTTTAGGGGACTTATTTTTTTTATATAAATCTTACTTAATTTTGAAGTGTTGACTTGATTATATTGTTGCAAACTATTATCTTCTCTTCTTTAAGCTGATGCACCAAAATTGGCATTGAAAACTTCTATAGTTATAACTAATTAATAGCCCTTTCTCTGCTGGTCTTTCCAAGATCAGGTTTCTCAAGTGTTGGAGGGAAGGAAGTTCTTGTCTTAATGAAATAGTTTGATGGATCTTTGGTTGAGGTTAAGTTGGGGGAGCTTCATTTCACATTTCCTATTCCTGGAATTAGGGATAAAATCTCTAGAATGCTCAATAAACACAACATTGATGGGTTTTTTTCTTCTTTTCTTCAAAGGCAAAAGGTGTGGGATCTTCACTTTTGGGAGTGGGTACGTACCTGGGATTCGTTCCCTTCTATATAGTTTTGAACAAATCTACATCAATGGACAAACAAGTCCTTTAATATAGGGTCTCAGAATATAGAAAGTCAGTCTGTGAGGGTGATTACCCAAATTTAAATTTGCTTCACATATTAACTGTAAATCATAAGTTCTCCCTTTTGGTCTGACAGTAAATTCTTAGCATATGAATCCAACAAAAAACTGAGAGTCCCCACAAGATAACATCATTAACAGAAACAAAAGCCTTAGAATTGGCCATTTTTTGGTTTCTTTTTTGTTTTTAAATTATACACTAAAATTATAAATTCCACACATTTCTAAACATTTCACATGCTCAACTTAGAACAAAGTTCTATTGAATTAAAACATTTTATTTGCAGTTTATCGATCTTTCTTTCAATTTCTCTCCACATATAAGTTAATTCGTAACCTTCTTTCTTCTGAATACTTTTTTCTTTATTCTATTTATTGTTCTGACAAACCTTAGGATTTTTTTTTTCCATAAATTACTGTGTTTATTCTCATTTAAAAGATTATACTAATATTGTGCAACATTGAAAAAGAGAACTTAATATTTATTAAACTTCTCTAAACTGACCCTACCCCCAAGACCCGCACCTTTCTCAATTCCTATACAGTTATGTAAGTTACAAAACAAATTCAAATTTTTCCTTTCTTTCTGAAAAATCTATTTGAAAATATTTCATGAATTCACTGGACATATTCTAAATCCACTGATATTTGAAAGACTTATTTGCAAAACAAACCTCTGTTCCTCCAAACATTAGCTTTTTAACATATAGGCTATTAACAAAAAAATAATGTAATTTCCTAGGGACTCTAATAATGGAAATTAAAGAACTGAATATTACAGGAACAAAAAAGTTTTAGATTGGAATAATAAAAATAAAAATGACAGCAAATAAAATCTATCAATTACACTGGCATGTCTTTTTTTAAGCTTTCTCATGGCCTAGTGCCAAACCACCGACGTATGAAGGTGGTGCATAATATTCCATCTTATTTACCAAAACAAATGCATTGCCAATTAACAAATCTAAATGGCTGAACCTTTACAATGCATAATGAATTGTCTGGTTTTTACTGATAAAATAAAAACAAGCTAAGACTTCAAAAACACTTTCTGCAATGGCTTAGTAGATCAAAGAAGTTGAAGATATGGTATGTACCAACCTGTGTAGTAGTACATAATACAAACTACTGGCTGGTTAGCATAATTAACAAAGATGATTCATAGTCAGAGAAACCAAACAGGGCAAACACATGCTGCTGGTATTATTTATTCTTAAGTATATAAAAAAATAAGTATAACTGCCAGCTATTGTATTTCATTATTTAGAGAAGTTTTTTTTTTTTTAAATGCAATGGTAATTAGCTGCAAACAATTTCAGTTATGAAAATCCGCCCATGATTCAGTTAAGAATCTTCCTGTGGTGCATGACTTAATTTCATTATACCCAGGTAGTATGTTATTGTACCAGACAGCTTGTCATTGTGACCTGCAGTTCAGTTCCCCCAGATCTGGTCTAAATTTGTTGTTGTCTAGCTAGCCAGTTGGCAGGGATTTCTCTCTCTTCCTTCTATAATATCGAGGGGTACGATCCCTCCCACTTCTGATAGGATTTCCTGGAAAGCTTGCCATCATTAACCAAGATGTGCATGATAGCTTCCCGTGGCCAACTTAACTCTGCAGAGACTTCCAGTTGCTATGTACAATATCCTCGGTCAATAAACCCAAACTTTCCTTTAAGTTATCACAAGCTGAGGAGAACTGAACCCCTTGACATACTATACAGAGACCATAATAACCAAGTATTCTCCTGAGTATTTAAAACTGGGGGTACCTGAATTTCCTTATTTATTTCTAGAAATAAAGCACAAAATGCCATAAGTAAAATCACAAGTCTATTAATGTATTCCTTTACAGCTAACAGCATCAAATAAGTTGTTAATAAGGAATTTTTTTTTCTGTACAATTAATCAAGTACATTTTTGGCTCAAAAGAATTTTTTCAATGTGAAGTCAACAACATCAATTTTAATAACTTAGTAATGGAATAATAATTTTTTCCACAAATGTCAGCCATTCTGTATCAAATGGTCCAAACAGAATCAAAAAACTGTAAAAGCAATCAATCTATGAAATATAGGCATAAATGCTGTAACCATTTTGATCCTATTTTCAAAATAAAAGGCTAATTTTCAAATTGTGTCTATGCAATTTTTTATCATCATACTTCACACGTCATTATTCACCACATTTTACATGTAGCCGGTGGCCAATGAGCAGCTGGAACTATTACTTTGTGGTCATTAACATGCAACTGAGCAAAGTCAGAAAGAGAAAATAAGTGACCATTTCATGTCAGCAGTTGCTGAAGAATAAATACTCCCATCAAGTGGATTTAGCAGTTTCAAATACTTACTGCATTACTGGTCATTAAAAAAAAAAAAAACATTACACTCTGACATCTTTTTAAATAGGAGTAAATTGCTTCTAACCAAAGTCTTTTCACTTTTAGCCTTTCTTTAGCAACTTTCTAATTAAACAATAAAACAGCAACGTCCATAGTTCCATTTTTGAATATAGAGCATGAAAAAAAAAATTTTTTTATCAACACTTGAGTGCCTGTGCAAAATGACAGTCCTCCTAGCAATCTATAAAGATAGTAGTCATAAAGGAAAGAAGCTTTTCCTTTACCAAAGCATCCACATCCACTGTTTTTAAAGATGCTTCACTCTGCTTTCACTATCTGATTTGACAAAGTATTACATGCAGAGAGTGCAAAAAAGGAGAGAAAACTTCAGTCTAATCTTTTTTTTTGTATCTTGTGGTGTAGCCTTTACTTCAAAAATCAGAGAGCAGCACTGATTATGAGTCACTTTATAAACTTAATCTGATACACTCTAGTAATATTCAGCAAACCACCATGTGAAATTTCTACTTTCTGGACGTATTAGTGGCAGATATGGATACAGATTAACAGGATACGCAAAACTTCTTGATTTTTGTTAATCAGCATAAACTAAATATATGCAATGTAAAGATTAGCGTAAACAACATTACATGAATGCTTTATACCTTTCCTTAAAGCAAACATTTTTCATTTCTGGTTGTTTGTACAATGTGTCAGACAAAAATGCTTGTCTTTTTTTTCCTTTTCTTGGATTTCCATCTGAGAAATGCACCTTACAAAACAATTCCATACCTTATAGACTGAATTTTAAAGAGCATTCAGATATATGAAATTTTCTGCATCCAGAGGATGTAGATATTACTTTTCTTACTGATAAATAAATTTTAACTAAGCTAGTGACCAACTTATAAAATGTATATTCCCTCTTCACATTTTTTCATTTCATTTCTAAAATTGTTTTATTTTAATTTCTGCAAAAAATAAATTCCATCCATGTCTTTTACTGCCAACATGCTGTTTTTTATTGTAATTCTATTATTCTTTGCTTGTTTTTATTGTTTTGGGGGTAATACTGCAAGATTAACTTACATTCTCAAAATAAACCCACTAATTTTTCTAGTGGTTTAACAGACAGACCTTTTCATCCTAACTCATCTTTAACAGCTAAAAATAACCAGGATAAACCTGCTCTAGCTGACCAAAAAGATAGATCCACCCATTTTCATCCTTTAAACTAGTTAATCTTTGATGATAGGTTTTTGATCCCAATATCACCCCCAACACAAACACACACATTGTGTGTGGGTGCCTGTAGTTCTCACTTGCCCTAGCAGACAGAGCATGAAGCAGACTAGATCTGCTAGAGATTCTTCTTGGAACCTGTATGCCAACATCAGCACATAAGGCATCTATCAGAGGAAAGCCCCAGTGGTTTCAGTTTCCTAAACCAAGCAGAGGAGAACATGATGTAGAGGTTAGCTGGGCAAGCCTACCAAAAAAAATAGATGGGAGGGAGGGAACTGGAGAACACTGAGTAAACCCAAGTGGCCTGGCTGGTGAAGGAGGATATAGAGATTAAGCCACTATAATAATTTTCCTGCTATTCCTTCTTTCAGCATTTTGAAAATTTTGTAACATTGTATTATAAGATCTATTTCAATGTCTTATCACTTGACATGAAACATCTGCTGATAGGTAAGCAAGCTATGCTGAAGAGCTGCTGGAATATTTCATCTCTTCAGTGATAGCTTGATAAAATATATAGATCAATGATCATCTGTTTTCTTTCTAAACATCCTCAGAACCAAGCCAAACAAAACCAAACCAAACCAAACCAAAAATACACACACAAAAGCAAAGAACACTAGTAATTAAGGGCAGAGCAATCTTCAACTAAGATGAGCATCAAAATTTTAAGACTGCACTTTCAGCATTATCACAGCAGCGAGCTAAGTTTTGGTTTTTCTTTTTCCTTTTCCAGATATCTACTTTACCATTGTGCACTTCTATACTTTTGTGCTCCTGTTTGCTCCTGATTGATAGTTCTACCTCAGCAAGTACAAAGATAGATAGATAATTTAAAGAAAAAGATTAAAAAATAGAGGGTTAATCTGAACACTTCTTAACAACTTTAATAGTAATAAACGTTTCAGTGATCTTTCTGTCATCAAAGGCAGACCTGAAGTGGGCTCTTTTGCAGAAGTTTTGCTGTATGTGTTTTCAATTTTCTGGATTGTACAAGTGAACTGAAATGATCTGGAATCAGCA
Source organism: Nautilus pompilius (assembly GCA_018389105.1). Classification (NCBI taxonomy): domain Eukaryota; kingdom Metazoa; phylum Mollusca; class Cephalopoda; order Nautilida; family Nautilidae; genus Nautilus; species Nautilus pompilius. Next base: position 25,791 of record JACATO010000296.1, on the reverse strand, counting down.
ACCCATTAGTTGCTTAGAATCTGATGTAGTTTTTTTTTACCAATGTACCATAAGGACATATGCCCAAACTAACTCTCTACTTTCTATAAACAACACATCATCAATAACATTTTGAAAAAATAGAAAAGTTTACTGTTGTTTTCCATTAATTCCAAGTGGCTAATAGACCAAAATATTTCTTTGTAACCATTTCTAAAGAAATGACTATGAGGTGGAGGGTCAAACAAAACGCTAGCTAGCTGAGATGGGCCTTTCTGCTGAAACAATGAGACCAAAGTTAAATGGAATGTGCTCATCAATCTGCTAGCTTACCAGCACAAGTCTCAAAAAGAGAGGCCTTTTGTTTTAATTTGTGAACTGATGGTGAAATTTTTTTTTTTTAAATATCCATATTCTTTTTCAAAAGAACGCAGTATGTAAATCATAAGCAAATGTTTTAGACACATGGAAGGAGTTAATGATTAAAAAAAACTGAAGAAACACTAACGAAAAGCCTGATCAAAAACATTTTTCCAAAACAAATTGTAAATAAGGCAGGTCTCAATAGTCCCATTAAAATTAAACTTGCATTTTAAAACAAAATTAACCGAGATAATCAGGTTCATAAAAATTCGATGCAATAAAAGTAAAGCTGGCTTAAGATAACTTTCAACAAATGAAGTAACAGAGCAGGCACCTGCAAATACCAAATAACTATTAGTGAAAGTGGATATAAGAATGTCAAGCAACAACAAAAACTCAGGGTTCATCTAAAACTCCAATTCTTTAAAAAAGAGAGCAGGGAGCTTTAATGCCGTGTTTACTTGTTTCACAACCTCGTTCTGACTGTAATTTAGAACTGAAACTAATTTAATAAAATAAATAGCTAATGTTTGAAAAGCAGAATACCTGAAGTCACTGCCACCAAACTGGAATAACTTGAAACCCTGCATAAACAATTTACTAGCAGAGTCATAAGTAGTCTAAAATTTGCTATTGAATCTTATCAAATGACATTTCACATGCAGCTTACAAAATGTACAAATAAGAGAAGACAACAAAACCAACCAACAAACTCCCAAGCTGTTTCTCACAGATAAGGCACCAAAAAAAGTGTGATATGGGTGGAAAATACCTAATCAACTATAGCTAACTTTAGTGGTTGGATCCTAAACATTATCAGTAAAAAAGTGATAACCAGTAATTTTTACTGCCTACATGAATTCAGGGGGGGGGGATTCCAATTAAACTTTAATTTTATCATCAAACACCACACTTGGCATGGGAATAGCCACACACACACACACACACAAACCACCACCACCACTACTACTAAAATACAAAGTTTAATTTCTTTGTCTGTCTAGAAACACTGCCAGTCTATAGTCTGAGGAAAGTGCAAGATATAGTCAATGAAGTTTATAACAAGTCATTCAAAATCAGAATTTTAGAAATAAAAAGAGAGTAGCCTTTAGTCAATTTTTCACCTTTGATGACTGTTAGCATCTATGGTTATCATTAACCCATCATTTTTAATTTTACTACTGTAACAGATGGCAAAAGAAATGTGTAAAGCTAAAGTTTACAGTTTTTATGAGTATCACACATGAATATTTATAATGCATTCCCACTTTTGATTAATGTGAATGCTTCCCATAATGTTTTGGCTTAGTTTATTGCAAATAAATTACATGCAAACTGGTCTCCCTCCTGGTTGCTTTACTGCATCTTTTATTTCTGTCCTTATCAGAAGCGAGTCCCAATTTGCTGCATTTTCCAGCCATTTTGTCTTTGCTTAGTGAGAGGTATTTTCCATGCAACAATGGCTGATACCGCACAGGGTCACTGACTATCTCAAGAAAATTAAGATTATCATTCAGTGAACATTATTTTCTGCACAAACGGATGATGCTTTACATGGCCACTACCCAATGCAAGGGAAATTTAAACTAATCACAGTAAATGACCCCAAGGGGTTCTGCTGAGGTCATCAAAGCAAGCCAGAGCCCTGAAAATGGGCCTTGCCATAAATATATAAAGAACTGTAGTTATTTTTTAATTAAATTACTGTTTCTGTTGTGAATGTTTCCAAGAATAAACTTTGAAATTTATTTTATTATTGTAAATTTATTATCTTTGAATTTCAATTTGTGCTGGTAACATCACATTAAAAATTTGCTGTAAAAATAAAATTCCAAACAGTACTATTCTTGAAAAAATGCAGAGAGACATTTGCAATGATCTGGACATGTTTGCAATATGCAAATAGGAAATCCTAAAGACGTATTTTATGGCGACCTAACAGACACACAAAGATAGAGTAGACATCCAGAATGTTGTTTTAAAGAAGTGATTAAACGTAATCTTGACCTGTTAAACATCAAAATTAACAGCTGGGAAGAAAACACCAGGAATAAGAATAGACAGTGCCATATGCTTGTTAGTGGAGAATGTACATTTTATGCCTGCTACACAAAAATTGAATCTAGAGACAGAATGCAGAAGAATCCAGTACCAACAAATTCTAGCTCATAACAAAAATCTTCACTTGCTCCAATTGTGGAAATACATGTAGATCATGAATCAGCCTGTATTCTCACCAAAACAAAAAGCTGACTAATCATCTACTAATGGCAAATGGCCATTGCACATATATTTATGACTAGCATTATCAATTCTGCATTTAGCAAATTATTTTAAAATCAGAGAGAAATATTAATTTATTCATACCCACACAGAAAGATATTTATTAATTAATTTATCCACTTGCCCTTATTTAGTCATCAGCGATCATAATTTTCATGATAGAGATGCTAAGAAAAATAAAAGTTAGGTTTATGTCTTTTACTGCCCTTGTGTCACAGTTTCTTGCTCATGAAAATTAATGACTGTCTCCAAATAACAACAACAAAAAAAAAAAACATTAAGAACTCACAAGACTGAAGGCTGTTCAAGTTAGCCATATGTATTAGCATCATAAAAAGTCTTACAAAAACTATAATAAGACATACAGGAACAAATAAAAACATGGTGATAAAATATAATATTAAAAATAGCTTCAAAAAAGAGGAGCGAGAGAGACTACGAGGAAAGATTAACTTTTCTTTGTTGCAACTGGTGTGCTGATACAGAGTCTGTACTTGAACTGATTGCTACAGCACCTATCATCTGGCAGTTGCTGAAACAGCGCTCTAAACCTCCCAGCAAATCAAGAATTATGGGTGCAGTTTCATCACCTGCAAGATGGCAGGTGCTGTAGCAATGAGTTCCAACCATGAAGAATGTGCAAGGGCACTTTAGTTGTGCATAAGAAAATATAAATTTTCAAAAATTACAATGATAGATAATTCTGACTTATTCTACAGAGCAGCTCATAAGACCCTTCACACTATGCTGTGATACGAGCTGCAGTAAATAATTGACACATTATGAGGCATGTTTTGTCACAGTCCCATCAATCAGGAAACATTTCTGCATATGTTGAAGAGGAGTGGTTTATTCAGCAAGAAGAATGGGGTTTTACTTATACAGTTTGGTTCCAACAAGAAAGGGGCAACCAGCACATCATGCATTAGCCATCTATAATTTCCTAAATGGTGTTTCCAAACATATGGATAAGTCAGGGATCTGATACCCTGCCAGCACCATTGAACTGGCCTCTGCGCAGCCCATATTTGACCACTTATGACAATTCAGTGTGAAGCTACGTAAAGACTGCAGCAGCACTGTACAACAATATAGTTAAACTGAAACTGCTGTGCACACCACAAGTACACTTGCTGAGCCAGCCCAGCTTAGGGGGTCTTGCCAGATCTGAAGCTGCATAATAAACTTCAGATGGGTCCAAAGCTTGTATGTGGACAGATACGTAAAACAATGACAAAAGACATGCAGTTCAAATTTACAGAGAAACAAACACAGGATCCTGTTTAGGAATATATTTTTAAAGGTTATTGTCCCTCTCCTTTTTTTTTTTTTTTAAAGCACCTCCTTTTAAAAGGCTCTAAAATTAAAATGTCCACCGCACCAGTAATATATGATAAAGTTTCTAATGACTAACCTGACTTAATAATTCTGATCAGTCCAAAATATGAGAGTCTTTTTCGAGTTAACTATCAGTGAAATGCTCAACCGATTTCCAGGCAAATTAATACACCGACTGACATCTTCTCAAATCTACATTAACCCGACCTAGAGTAAGATATTCAATTACTCTACCATAAATACATAGGTTAATCACTAACAGAACTGAAACTTCTTGAGTGAACTAGGATTTATATGTCCCCCTCCCCAGCAACCAATAGCAGGAGAGAATCTTAACAATACTTCTACTCTAAAATGGGATACTATATTTATATTACGATGCTCTTTAAAGGTTGTTCTTTAAAAAGAAATAAGCATTCTGAAATTTTCAAAAAAAAAAAAGTTTACTGCCTTTGAATGATTTATTTTAGGCTTAAGAAACCACTGAACTATCCTATCTTAAATAGAGGTAGTTTGCAAAACGGTTTCTGCCCCGGGTGGTTCCTTTTCCTTTCTAAATCATGGATTAAACTTCATGACAACCTACAGGCACAGATCTGCAGTTTTCAAAAAGCTAAAAGCAACCTCCAATCCCCAGCAGCTTTGATCTTTCCTAACCCGCTACAAAACATCATAAAATACCAACTTATTCAATATATGACCCTTAATTCCTTCAAGACGTCTTTTCCTTAGTTTTTCATGTAGAAAGGAACTTTAGCCAAATATGAAAAGCCACTTGCAAACTGTCTGCACACGCACACAAAGTTTTAATCACTTTTAAAATTAAAGTTGCTCGCTCTCTCTCTCTCCCCCTACCATTCTCTCTACGCTTAGATTTTTTTTTACTTTTACTGGTGTTTATCATCCTTTAAAGCTCAGAAACAATTCTGCATCTTGATATTAAACATCCAGCTTACATGGCTGAAAAAGCCATGTTTCTACTTCGCAACAACCAAATCTGCTTAAGACAGCACAAAAGATGCGAAAATATCCAACTCTGTGTTAGTTTTAGTAGTAGTATTTTTCTAGCCCACTAACCCTAACCCTCAAACACTAGAGGGGGCTGGCTGTTTTTTAGTCATCTAAAGAATTTTTCCACCAGTAAGTTCAAACCTGACCATTAATGAGGTGATTTCAAGGTTCCCAATCACCCTCAAATGGAGGGCCCCCAGATCTCAGAATCCACTGGAGTCATCTAGTAGGTAAAAAAACACATATTTGGCAATAAACAAAATAAAAAATGAAGCTCACATAAACATGCTGATTTAATTTTTCTTTTTACAAATGAATTTTATAGAACTCCAGGGAAAGGGGGAATTTCAAGCAGAGGCATACATCGTCTCTAATTCTGTCAGAATTATAACTAATTTAAGCTGTCATCTCAGCCATCAAGAAGAATTACATAAGCGTAGTATATTTTATTCTCAATACTTTTTTCTTTCATGGCTCAAGTTTCAACTCAGAAAAGATTAATTATGAAAAAGTTTCAAGAGTTATCAAATGACACTGACTCATACCTACTTCATGCAGTAAAATTCTCTGTATCTGGCTATCTCACACACACATGCAAATGGTAAACACTAAAAGCTTTTGTGCATGTACAAATGTACGCTTGTTTATTTATTTATTATTATACAATCCCAAAGTTATTTGTAAATAGATCATCATCACAAATGTATGCTTTGGACTATGCATGAATTGAGAACAGTCAATGTACTTCTGTAACTGAGCCAAATATTATAAATCTCACAAGAGAAAAGAAAAAAATGGCTTTAAAGGGCATGTTAACCGTCAAAAATATTTTTCTATTTTTCAGAAAGTATCCTTTCCAGAAAGCAGATGACCTTCCAGAAAAAGAAAAATAAACTTAAAAAAAACAAGCAATATTAAAATGGGATTTTAAAAAAACTTTTTCTAATTTTAAGAATTCTAAAAAAAAAAAAAAAAGTCAATTACACAAACAAACAAACAAAAAAAGCATCTGCAAGTAGTCAGAGTTCCCAAATTCAACTGGACCTTTTGAATTCCCTTCTGAATGAAAATATATTAAAGTTGACAACACATGTTAGACAGTCAAATAACAAATGGGCATGGTTCTCAGGGGTAGGTAGGGAAAACCAAGAAAAACTGATTTGTTTTCAGAACCTATCAGTTTTAACTCTTTTTGCTCTTAGCTGCTCCACAATGACAACATGGCTTGCCAAAAACTGAGTTTTGGTGGTTACATGTGTTAAAAGTTAGTCAACTTCTGTTTCCATGCAAGTAAGCTAATGCAATGGATCATAAGTGTCTTCAATCACAATAAATTCTAAACTAAATTTACTGATGTTTAATTAGTAACAACAGTATGGATTTTGCCTGGTGTATAATGCTTTAAACTCTTTCTTTGCCTGCAAATAACAGAACTTTCTGAAAATGTTGATAATTACTAATGATTACCTAGCTCGCCATAGAATGAAACTTGCTCGGCTGCAAATATTTCAATTATTCTATTGAAACCCATCAAAATTCCCCATAGGGAAAGAAGAAATATCATCTAATTCAAGCATTTCAGAGAAGCTTTACAAAACTAGACGACAAAAAGAAAATATCTTGCAGATGTTTAAAGAGCCAAGGCATGATCTGCAAGGAACAGACATTTCCAACATCCTGCAGCTTGTATCCTTCTGGTATCCATGGATGTAAACTGGTTTTGGGTTTAAATAAACACCACCAGTGTCTGTGGTGATAGGATCGTGCAGTATGTAGTATACTCACTAGTCAGAGAGATAGCCAGAGTGATGTGGGTTAAGCATGATGTCTAGCCAGCAGGCATAAGTTGTTTCCTTGATGTATTGTACTAGCACATTTTGACTAAGTTTCCTTATGAGCATTTTGGTTTCCTGTCACTGAAAATTCCAGTAGATTCTATCATTAGAGCAAGTTTATATGGGGAGGTTCCCTCCAGGCACTTACTTCATGTCATGAAGAGTTCTAGTAGGTTCACTTATTAGGGAAAGTTAGAATACGTCAGACTCTAGTTTCCTATAAACCCTTCCACTACCCAGCCGATGTTATCCTGGACCAAAAACAAATACTACAGTAGAGGTGGCACACTATAGAGCAAACCAACCAACCAACCATTATCAGAGCATTTCTTCAAGCAAGATTTCCCAAACAACTTTTGCATACTGGTTATCTTTTATTCTGCTACTGCCAGTTTTGCTTTGTGCTCAAATGTAAATATTTCTATAAAAATTTTTTATGCTTTTTGGCTGTTGTTTTTAATATTAATCTGTCCAGACACCAATAGCAACTTAGGGATTGTTGGGAGGGGATGGGGTTAACAGAAAATAAAATCCTTAGGCTAAAGTAATTCAAGAATGCTAAAAATAAAACCATTGCATCTCTGTTTGTCAAGCCCAAGCTGATAGTTCTGCTCCACTGGAGATCTTCTTTAAGCATGTAAACAAAACTTTCTACTTAATGTTATTAACAGTTTTCACAGTTCTTGCTGATGCCCTGACTATGAGGTCAAAGAATATCTTACAGCAGTAAGATAGAAGGGGAACGTGAAGGGTTTCAACCCTGGTGACCAAGCAAATTACCTAGGCACAGTTGAGGGGTCTTAAGGGATGATTAAGGTACAAACCAATCGAGAGTTACTGAGAAAGCACCACCATATGTACCTGAAAAATTCTACCAGAACTCTTCATATGTAGATGTGGGAGGAAGCCACAGTGAGTAGATGAAACCTACAAGGCCATCCGATAAAAAAGTATGAAAAGAAACCTGACCCGGGAGGTACTCAAACCAAGTCAGACATGACTGGGATTTGACCTCGGGCCTCAATTGTGGCAGTCCAGGAGTTTAGCACTGTCACCACCACTATCAATTATACTTACAAGAAGAAAAGAAAGGTAGCAAAAAGTTTCCTTGTGAAAAAGGTAGTTATATTTGCTATATATATATTTCCAGAAAAAAAAACAGTTTAACACCAACAAAATGTTGAGTTAATAGTTTGTCTGTTTTTTCAAGGGGGGAGTACTGTTGTTTTTACTAATGAACTACCATTTAACAAATCTAAACACCAGGAAACTCCCAGCCTCCAGATAAAATCAGTTTTGAATAAAAATATCAGTCTGCATAAAGGCACAGAAATATAGATCCTATCTCACTCTGACAAAATTTAACAATAACAAAAACCAGAAACTCATAAATAAAAAATGTTAGTACAATATAATAATAATAATAATAATAATAATAATAATAAAAATAATAATAATAATAATAATAATAAAAATAAATATCTAAAAATAAAATTTGACAATTTTAAACTTTATCAAAAATAAGAAAAAACACGTGGCAGTAATGAATAAAACTGAATATTCAGATTTCAAGTTGTAAATTCATAAATTTTAAAAAAATTTCAAACTTATTATTTTCTTTTTTCACCCCTATTTAAATTTACATGCATAATCTCTCCTTTTACACCAACTCCTCTTTAAAGCAAGCATGATTTTCTGTTTTGCTGGAACCCTCTTGTTATCACTGTCAGTGTTGAGCTGGTTGTCTGTTTATTACCACTGTTTTACTTACAAATTGATTAAAATAAAGCTTGCATTTGCTCCCATATTCCACTTTAGACTTTTAATGGTCTTTTATAGCCAAGAACCATTATTTAGTAAAATTTACTCCAGCTTTCTAACATTTATATATATAAGAAAATCAAAATAAATTATTTTAAATGAGTATATGCATGAACATATTTAATAAATATTTAATTAAATAATGCTACTTTTTAATAAGACTTTTTTGCAGTTTTCTTTTAAATGGGTCACAGGCACCTCACCTACCTCATCGTTATTTCTGCCTTTAAAGTTATGCTGAGCTTTAACTCGCTTTGGTTGTGGAGTATCTGCCATATTAGAGGAGGGGAACTCCTTCTTCTGTAAACTTGGTTGAAATCCAGAATCGTCTATGTTTTCACATTTGTCTGTTCCTCTGTTATCATCTGGAACATTGAGAGTTGCAATAAAGTCATTAATTTCGTTGACAATATCTTCGTAATCCTTCGTAAAATCAGATTTATCCATTTTCAATTTTTTTTTTTTAAAATCAGAACGCTTTATGTTGAGATAGTACACGTGACAAACGTTTGGCATCAAAGTAGATGGGCCCGAAGTCCAACACTACTCTAAGTACACCGGATGACATGGTTAAATTTCCCCATCGACGGCAGTCAAGTTGTTTATATTTCTCATTCACTTTACCCACAGAAGCCCTAGTATCTCTTGCCGCATCAACACGACGGCTGCGTGCACGACAAAGAGCGATTGAGTATCACATCATTAAACCTCCATGCATGCCCTCCCATGTATATTTCTCTGGACCGAGTGTACGATCCGCCAGTTGTCACTGGATTATTGCGTATTGAACCTCTGCGTCCAAAAATAGCTTACACATCAGGAAGGTCTACTCTTTGCAGGAGACTCAGGGGCAAAGTTGTAAATACACATTTTTCGTTACTGACTGTTTCTAAATTTATAAAAATGCATTTAATACGCTAAAACAGATTGCCTCCAGTCGTTATTTTTAATGTAAATAAATAAATAAATAAAAGAGTGTAATCTGAACACCAGATAATCATTAGACTAGGGAGGAATATACAAACGAAAACAAATTTGCGTGCCTAGTCTGTCTATGGTAACACTAGACTAATATCATAGCCAACTTGGCTTAATTAAACCAACGTGCCCCACCCACCCTTTTTTAAAAGCCATAATAAAGGCTAAATAAGTGTGTCTGTAAAACAACTTAATTAATTAGAAACTGCTGTCTCTGATTATAACGCCGACAGACATACCAAGGGTAATATTAGATTAACATTAATTTCCAAGACTCGTTGGAGAAACTACGTAAAATTGGTATCGCCCAACGACCTGCATCTGTCAGCCATAATTAAATTACAACATCGCGCCACCAGTCTCTTTCGTACACCTACTTACCTATATTTTCATTTTCTCTAACTTTTTTCAAATCAACCCGTTAACAAAGAACGATCTAACAATGACTTCATGTTGTAATTTGCGAAAATTGACAAAACATGGCGGTCTATAACCTTTATTGTGTGAGAGCACAACAGGAAGGGAGATAACCATTAAGGCCGCTGTAACGAAATACTATCTGGCAGTTAGTTATTCGATACCAACGACGTTCACACTTCAATGGTTTTCTACTGGCTGAAGGGAATAGATTTGCAACTTCAGGGACCTGAAAAACGTTTCTAAAGAAGTTAAAACGCGCCTGAAACTGAAATGACATTACTCGCAGACACTGAAAAGCTCTGTAGATAAATTGTAGGTCGCTAAGCAATTGACATGTTTGGCTTCAAAACAAAAAAAATACATTAGCTACATAAACTTATTTGTATAATATAAGTTACAGATTTAGCAAGGCGCTAGAAAATACACAGCGTGAGTTTGAAGCAATATCACTCCACCCTTTGATAAAATAAATGGAAATAGAAAATGAGAGATACCAGCAATTAAAAAAAAAAACTCATTTCAACCTCCTATAGCATATTCTGCTGGCTCTAGGAACTCATTCCAATCATTTGAATAAAAATTAAGGACAAAGACGATAAATAACTACTTTGGTTTGCTTTTGTTTATTTTTTGCTAATTATTGAATAGATACTTTTCCTGTCGCGAAATTTAATGCTTCTGCTACACTCAAACTTCATACATAAAAGTAGATGACGAAACAGTCTACTGTATCCTAGAAAATAGTAAACAAACTATTAACAAAAGCCTAATCTGCAAAGGAACTTTAGGAGAGACTGCGGCTGACGTTGATTATAGCCTCACCTCTGTTTGATATGGAATTAATGGTGCTGTAACCAAATAACCCCGGCCTGTCTCCCCAACTTTCACTAAGTGCACACATTTTTATTTCCTTGCGAATATTTTTTTATACCGAGCTATTTCACTTGTTTCCACAGAAAATTAATAAGCCCTTTTAAAACTGCCGAGCTTTTTATTTAACCAGTAGAACATCTGAAGATAAAAAGAGAGAACCCTGCTTAATTCTGTGATGTGCTGTATTCGCCGACCCTGTCCTGCTTTAATATCTAGTATTTACAGTTAAGTTGAGAGAAGACTAGTTATGCCGGTTAGTGCAAAGCAAACTTAATTTCAAAAAAATTAAGGCCACATGTATATAAGCAAATCGTCAAGAAAGATAAATGGATTTGAATTATCAAAGTTTATTTATTCGACAAAATTTACATAGTTACTTTCGCTTTCGTTTGTTTGATTGTCGTTTTTTTTTTAATGGGTTTTATACGTCGAACTAAAAGTCTAAGTTCTTTAATAGGTCAAATTTTTAAAAGTTCGCGTAATGTTTATGCCCGATACAGTTTGCACAAATGTATCCAGCTTCTGTGTTGTTGTTTTTTGTCAGAAAAAAGGAAAATGAAGCGCAAACCAAATAGACAAATATGGATACATCTTTAAAAAACTGCACCTTCTTTGCCCATTTAAGTAGGATGGTAAACAAGCATAAACAAGTCAGAAATCTTCATAGATTTTTCCTTTTTTTATTTTAGTAAAAGTTTAGATTTATATTATCTTCTGTCCTTTCTGCACAAAGCCTATTTGTTTACGTTACTTATCTCCTTTTTTTTGTTGAAGTTTTAGATTTCAGTGTTGAGATGGGTCACTGGTTCCCGTCTCTGGACTGACACCTGTTTGTAATTCAGCTAATTAGTGTAAATAAAGTATTTTCAACGAAACCATATTAAATCACAGCGAAAAGAATTTAAAATCGATTTTAGACCTGGAATTGGTGTTTTGCTTCTCTGCAAAAATGCAAGTAATTGGGGTGTGTGTCGCTACAAGGCTTTTATCGTAATAGATTTTATGTTTCAAGGGAGACAACTCTAACGCTTTTGCAGTTGTCATAATATTACAACCGTTTATCCTTTATAAAATCTTTTTTATTATTATTTAAAGATGAACGCGGCCACAAACTAAAACAATATAAATGATTAAATACAATTTTAGGAAAGGAAATCGCCAGAAAACGAATCTTACTAGCAGCCTAATAATATTCTACGCATAAAATTTAGAATGGTAAGTAAACAAACGGCTAATAAAACCGTTATAATTTCCACACTTTATTTAAACTATTTATTTGCAACATAAACGAGCAGTAAGTCAATTTTGGAATCGATCTGTAAGTTCCAGACGTTAAGCTTTTTCTAGCTGAAGATTCCTGTTCAAAAATACAGCTGCCGCGTGTAAAAAGGAAAGTAAACTTATGTCGATACAAATTTCTCTCATCTGAATGATGGCGGTTTGACAAAACTAATAGTGTGAAGCATTATGGACTTTCCCCTTTCACGGTTATTTATCGTTATTGGTTTTAATTTACTTGCCTTAATCTTACAAGAACAACTATTACCTGAATTGTGCTATATATTTTTTAAAAAATAAGTGTCAAAGAAAAGCTAAGCTTTATCGTACTATTTTTCCTAACAATATTGTTGCTTTTAATGCAGTTGGCTATTCTGATTGTAACAAAGTTCGGTTGATTTAAACTGGAATAGAAACTACGACCCATTTGTTGCTAACTTTTGGAAACGATGATTTTCCTGATGCTTCAGCTCAGTTCTCCACATAGCCATCCGTAAATTAACATTTCCAATCGACAGATGAGTGGTAGTTTCCATACCAGTTAAAGTCACTTGTATACCCCAAAAATAAGAACATCCGCTGCTACAATCACAACATTGCATGCAAAAACTGTTCGGCTCTCAGCTAAACTCTGATGATGGCGACAGGAAAAGATACATCCGAAACGTAGGTTAGTTGTATTACTACTAACAGGGTGATTGGGAAATTCCGAACCGAGACATCTGGGAGTAACGCCCCCATCAATACCTTTTCGTTCCTAGCTAGTCGTATCGAACCAGGTGCGTTTTACATAAACTTCATACCAATTCCGTATGTCAGGTTTTGTTTTTCTGATTTCTATACGTTCGACCTAAAAAAGTACAGCCTCTGTATTGTGTGTGCGGTGCTGTTTTGGCACAATCTGAAAAGCATGTTGGGGTAGATACCCTCCATCTTTCGACCTTTTATTTTGACCTCCAAGACGAAAGAGTTCCCTGGAAAGAGTAGGTCAACCGAGCATATGGTGAGCAGCGATAAGCGTGGACGCAATGACTTCTAGACAGAGCTTTGGGCCTTCGTCTCTCGGTTGTACGTGTTTGTGTTTTTTTTCTTTCCTTTGTGATGGTGCCGTCTAAAACGGTTAGGTCGTTATCCTCAGCCGTTTTCAATTCTCTTCACGTGTCAAGTCGTCGCTGCTCGATGTTTTAAATCGTAATACCCAGCGTCACGGCTCTATCACCGACTGACGGCGATTAGTGGACGCGTACCATTGCTGCCTATCATCGGCCGTCCACTGCGTTTGTCATCATATCATCTGACTTGCCCAGAGTGTCCCATCTTATAAGTAGCACTTAACATTTGCAATACATCTATGTCAGATTTACCAGCTACCGCGAACAGCTGATGACCTCCATCCGCTGCTCACATTGCTACATATCCAACGTTACTTTGACGACTGACGAGTCTAATATTTGTATAGCGATGACTTGCGACGCGTACGCCATCTGTTGCCGTGCAACAGTGAAAGACTGCAGTAAATGTAATAATTGTTAGCATGATTTCTTCAGTACTGTTTATTGAAATTATTATGATATTAAATTATAAAATAACACACATACACACACACACACCGCAGATGGATGTAATATTATTAACTAACCTAAAAGAAACTGACAGCCAGCCTTTTAGTGGAAGTCTGAAGCATATCTGTAATCTGTTATAATTCAATCTCAATTCTCACGCAAACCTGTGATACCCTCTTAACCCTTGGACGGCATGCGGTGGCAGGGTTGGTCCAAATAACAACTTCCTAGTTGCTATCTTCTGAAGGCTACCGTCATGAATAAAGACTCAGTTTTTTTCTTCTCTAAATAAGTCTTGTGTTGAGAGTTATCTGGCATGGGGGGGGGTCTAGGAATATTCACTGCCGGCCAGTTCGCTGCCAAGGTCACTATGCACGATACATGTAGTGTGCCGGTGCCTAGCGACCCTTCTGGAATCGCTTTAAATATAGTGGAAATATATTTGTATTTAAATAAATAAAACGAATTTCGAAGTGACAGAATTTATTTGATGGTAAAATTAATTTTACACAAATTTAAGTCAATACAATTATTTAATAGTAACTTTAAGTCACAAATGGTACTCCACAGACTGTTTGCTAATCCTCGAAGATCTGTTATAATGTCCCTGCTGTTATAATCTGTAGTGATTTTGAATTCGCAGCCTCTACGTGGTTGTTGGCCCCGTCTTTGTCGAGGAACCCCCACCCCCGTTTCTCGGGGAAACATCGCCGGATGTCTTCCATTTCCTTGGCCAGCCGGGCAGCCTACATAGTATAGTCTTCAAGCCGAACAGGCAGCGGCTGCTGTTCTCCTGGAAGTTGTCAGCCAACCTGTCTATGGCCTCGTCCAAGTCTGCGACGCCTACAAATGCGAGCGCAGGAATCATTTTCGCGCTCGACGCGAGATCTGCATCTTTGTTACACCTGCGGCACAACTGCCATCCAGCTAAATATTCTTTGATATTTTGATTAAGATGAGAAAAGCATCCGATGAGACGCACGCCAGGAAAGCTAACCTTTACTGCAGTGAATGCTGCATTTTCAAAATCACACGAAACCGATTCTGGAGGGAACTTCAGGTTCAGCTGCTTAATGAGCTGGAAGAGTCTTTCATATATATTCCTTTGCTCGTCAGGTAGCGAAGCATCAAATACCGGATGAACACCACCAAATATTTCTGCGGGTCTGGCGTATAACTGCCAGAATAATGGCGGCGCCAGTCGGAATGTTCCGTCAACAGACCAGGTTTTTGATTCCTTTGACATAAGTAGACTCCGTTGGCACTCAAAAATCTTAGTATCCCCCACTGTAAAAGATACTCTATAAACTGGCTGATGGGGAATTGTCTTCGTGGCGAACCAGCCGCGGCGAATAGTCCCATTCCCACTACCATGATGTCAAAAAAAATATATGCTGTGAGAGAAGAAAGGAGAGTTTTACAAAAGTATGTAGATCACTTCACAGAGAGATTAGGCGAACGGTCGTATGGTCCGTGTACATAGATCAGCATTTCCCTTTTTACCTGTATATAGCTGCAGGGAGGACCTATGAGCCACTTCTATTATACATAAATAAAAAAAAATTCAGCACATATTTGAGTAAAAGTTATCGAAGAGATTTAGAGTTTTAATAAGAATATTCTTCGTTCTGTTAATGTCATATTTCTACCATAAGTAAAGTAATAATTAATATGGCTTCATGTAAAAGTTTAGACACCTTATCCACATTTTTATTTTTTGTTGCACTGAATAAATAGGGACCTATGAATCAGAGAGGGAGGGTCCAATAAAAGGAGAGACTTTTCAGGCTCTTCATTTTACTTCTCTTGTTATTATTATTATTATTATTATATATTATATTATTATTATTTTATTATTATTATTTATTATGCCAAGAAATAATTTCAGTAAGCCAATGAAAAGACTTTTTCTAATGACTTAATGGAGAAGCTATGGATGAAGTGTATGAAAGTTAGAGGAATGTGAGAGTTGTTGCCAAGAAACTGGAAATCAACAGAACTACACTAATACAGTGGTTATGTTGATCAAATCAGGGATGCAGCAGACGAAGCCATTTTTTACATTTAAAAAGATTAGGGTAACCTAGCGAGTGAATAATCCTAGGCTGGTCTATAACGCGAGTTTATCAGACTACTAATTAGGCATATTAAATATCCCATTCTTGTGGCTTCATCAAAATAAGTTTAAGGTTTCTTGGCCTTGGTGTTAAAAAATTTGTAAAAAAATATTCT
The DNA here is from genome assembly GCA_018389105.1 of Nautilus pompilius. NCBI lineage: Eukaryota > Metazoa > Mollusca > Cephalopoda > Nautilida > Nautilidae > Nautilus > Nautilus pompilius. The sequence continues at coordinate 9,818 of JACATO010000296.1, read as the reverse complement.
TCCACATTAAATGTGTTGAACTTACTAGTACTGTTAGGGATGTTGTTAGCAAATGCATTCTCATTTTTCTATTCAGGAGACTCCTGTTTGATGGCTAACAGATCATTATTTATTTTATATTTTGTCAGGTTTTTAATGAGGCAGATGAGAAATATCTCGCAGAGTAGCGTATACTATTGTCTCGAATGGTCGGCTGGTGGTCCTTTGGTAGACTAATGGACTGCCAAGGCTGAGGAAGGGAGTTCAATTTCCGGTCGGATAGTTTGGTGTGCCACGGGAGCATGGTTTCTTCTCGCTCTCTTTACCAGCCAATGATTTGGGTTGCCTCCCACATTAAAAACTGAAAAATTCTAGTGGGGGTTCTCCTCGCCGAAGACGGAAGCGACGTGACGCAAGATGGGCAACGCTCTCTAGCGGATAACCGCGGCGCACGCTTTCCGACCAGAGTCGTCGTTCTTGCCGAGAAGTTATCGCCGCTGTGGAGACTGGTGTACGACAACAGAACTGTCTCAGTGTTCCATGGGCCCTTCAACCAAAAAGCCAGACGACTGGGATTTTAATATGCAGAAAGGAACAACAAATTTTATCCAGATACATTGTTTTTTTAAAAACTTCCGTGGTAGGTAAGAATTGGAATTGTCCGGGCTCGCGAAACAGCGGATTACACGTATTCACGTATTTAGAAAAAAATGTCTCTTTCTATCTTAAAATGTAAAAACAGGAATAAAAGCGAGGTTCGGTTGTCGCAAAGGCCGAAGCTCGCGCCTCCACGAATGAGAATTAAATCGGTCATGTAAACATTGAACTGTTTTTTCCATGTTTGTAAAACTACAACTGGCTCAGTACTGCGCGCGATCTCTCGAACCTTAAATGGGATCAAATGTCTTATCCTAACCTTTGTTCGAGACAGATGCTTAGCGAGATGTGTGGAAACCAATCGTGCATCATTTGCATTACTTATTGTTGTGTTTGTATTGTTTTCAAATTTCCTTTGTCTTTCGAAAAAGGAGGTTTGGGCACAAGCATATTTTTTCTGAGGTACCAGGTGTATAACGGCTTTTGTTGAAAGCCTCTTGCTAGGTACTGCACATACACAAAAGTCACTGACACCAGAAGGAAAAATCCAGTTCAACTAGTAGCGAGCTTCTCGCTAAACCAGAGCTGATCGGTTAGTTTCGACTTTTAAGAAAAAGAAAGGGAAATTAAGATAATTTCATTAATAACCGATTGATTAAATGTTTCTGTGTTTGATATCATTTATGTGCTTTATTTCATCCCTATGACATTGTTCGTTGCGAAAAGGCAGCATACCGTTTATGTTGGTCTCCATTGTAAAATTAACCCTTTGACGTGCTCAGTGTCTGACGAAAAGTCAGGAAGCAGACTGCTAATGGATCTGGTGCCGAAAACAGGGTATGAATGCCGATAACGACCAGACATGACATCGACATTTTTTTAAAGATGATAAAATCTTCGCAGCCACTGAATTTGGTATCGTCGGCAGGGATGTGCTGAAAAACTGCCCTTTTGATTTGGTATTGTACCCTTGACAAGTCCATTTTTTGCTTTGATGTTTCTGTTAAGATTACTATTTTCTTTCTTTTTGTACTAATTTACCAAACTTTCAAAGCAGATGTAGCGATAAAAGTTTACTTCATATTTATTTCTGACAAATTGATTATCATAACTGAAAGACGTTAAGCCAACTCGTATCTTTTATTTTGCGTTTAAAATAAATCTCCACGTTGATCCACGACTTTTCCTCGAATAACAACAAGGATGTATTTTAGACAAATGCAATTAAGTACTGGAGAAAACTCATTTTCTGAGCCATAGAAGAAGAGTTCGTGCATCGTTACCGTAGATGTCAGAAAAACACGGAAACACTGAAACCAATGGTAATGAAAGTTAAAGAATACTGCAGCTGAACGCCTTTAATTCACAAAGCGGAATATCTAATACACAATTAATCTCTGTCTGGGACATCCTCAAGAAAAAATTAAAATATTCCCCTCACCATTATTATTTATTTATTTCCTGGACGAGTGACCTTTAAGGTTTTATAATTAAAGAATTATGTTGAATAGCAGCTTCTGACTTACTATGCTAAAAGCGATACAAATAAAGTCAGTCAGCACAGTTCCATGAGAAGAGCCTTTTGAATTGTGCTGGCGTAATTTAATAGGCTTGAATGCCCTCGTGTTTGAGCCGGATGCGCTCTCTGTTGTTTCCGGTGCGCTCGAGTTTGAGCCGGTTGCGCTCTCTGTTGTTTCCGGTGCGCTCGAGTTTGAGCCGTATGCGCTCTCTGTTGTTTCCGGTGCGCTCGAGTTTGAGCCGGATGCGCTCTCTGTTGTTTCCGGTGCGCTCGAGTTTGAGCCGGATGCGCTCTCTGTTGTTTCCGGTGCGCTCGAGTTTGAGCCGGATGCGCTCTCTGTTGTTTCGGGTGCGCTCGAGTTTGAGCCGGATGCGCTCTCTGTTGTTTCCGGTGCGCTCGAGTTTGAGCCGGATGCGCTCTCTGTTGTTACCGGCGCGCTCGAGTTTGAGCCGGATGCGCTCTCTGTTGTTTCGGGTGCGCTCGAGTTTGAGCCGGATGCGCTCTCTGTTGTTCCGGTGCGCTCGAGTTTGAGCCGGATGCGCTCTCTGTTGTTACCGGCGCGCTCGAGTTTGAGCCGGATGCGCTTTCTGTTGCTTCCGGTGCGCTCGAGTTTGAGCCGGATTCGCTCTCTGTTGTTTCCGGTGCGCTCGAGTTTGAGCCGGATTCGCTCTCTGTTGTTTCCGGTGCGCTCGAGTTTGAGCCGGATGCGCTCTCTGTTGTTTCCGGTGCGCTCGAGTTTGAGCCGGAAGCATTCGCCATTTTTACCATTAGCGGTGTGCTCAAAGTCGAGTTGGATGACGTTTCCGTTTTTATAACTGGAGACGAAATGGCTGTGGTAGCTTCAGAAAGTTGTATTTTCATATTACATAAATCATTTTTGCAGTAGCAGACCACAGTATCTGTGCCATTTTGTTGACACCCAATATCAGTGTAGTTGTAGTTGACGCATTCCCTGACGATCAGTTTTTCTAAAAAATAATAAGAAAAACGAAAAAAAGTATTTAAATGATAATTAGTTGTAAATTAATACCAAAGTGCGCACAGTTTAATATGCATTATTACCACTAGTTATGATTCGTGTTGATGTTAAAATTATTAATTCCAAGTTTTGAAATGCGTACAAAAAATTATTGATTAAATATTCTCATACCGATACTTCGAAGACCGCCATCTTGCGTTTTCCCCTAAGACTGAGTAAAGAAGGTAGTGATGCCAGAATCAACATAGGCGCCAAACAGCACTTTGCACACTTATGACAGGCACTAATTTGTTTGCTGTTTTATTAAACAGGAGAGCTACGGCGTCCCCATACGTACTTGAAAATTGTCCAAAAATTTTAATGAATGAAATTTTCTTTAAATTAATGACAAAGGTAAGTTATCACCAAGAAAGAGATTTTCATCTGGTAGCAAATTAAGTTTATAATCGCTTTTTTTAAGTTTATGTAATTATAAAAGTTAACTTTATTATGAAAATAAACAGATTTCTTAGCTCATAGTTAAAGAAAAAATATTATTTAACGACCGAACTGTTTTTGTTTTGACGAAGCAAAGAAAAGTGAAATCGGCCTTTAAATGTCTAATCACTAAATAATAATTATTATTACTTTTAAAGTGCTATTCATTTTAGGGATTAGAAATTTCTGCACAATTAATTCTGTACTTATTGATGGCATTGATAACATTTAGCTGTTAGAATCTTAAGATATTCGTATTCATGGTTTTACAAAATTAAAGGTAAACAGTCTTTCAAACTTAATTTTTAATTTCTTTTTTAAAGAGCTGCTTCGGATACACACAGTTGATTACGGCAGGGATTAAATAAAATATATTATTTTAGATTAGTTATTGGGTTAGGTCTCGTTTTTAACTGTCTATTACAATTATCAGCATCACGAATAACGAATAAGATTCCATAAATAACGGAGAAATTATAGCTCTCAATTTGAATATTGCAGGATAGGAAGTTTTGAAACTTATACAAAGCTTATTCTGCAGTAAAATAACGTCTGATCTATTCTTGAGAATCCTGATGTTCTGTTTTGGCAAAGTAATCCAAACTGCAACAATACGATCACTAAATTACCATGTATCTTTAGTATTTAAAAAAAAGACGTATTTAATTAAATGCATTCTTCAACAAGAAATGTTTTTAAAATTATAACAATGTCTCCACCTAAACATCAGTAAGCTAAACTTGGCAATTGAAACTTCTCTAACCTTTCTTCATAACTAAGAATACTAATGGTGTTGATTATTCTGGTAAACCATCTTTGAACCTTCCCCAAGCTGCCAACATTCCTTATATAATGTCGGATTCATACCTGAACCACATACACCAAAAGAGATCTTGCTAACGATTTATGCAGAAGAAGAATAATTCCTGGGTTCTTACTATATATAATAAGATTGATCAAACCTTAAACCTGTTTGATCTTTAATCACATTCTCTCACAGTGTTGGTGATTTTTCAATGTAGTATCTACTACTACTTCAAATCCTTTTCGTTTTTAATTCTGTTATCGCATCATCGTATATTGTATACAAGTAACTGTCAACGATTTTTCTAAAGCTAAGCCATTTACACTTAGACATTAAATCTCACTTGTTATTTATGTGACCATTCTACTAAGCGATATTTAACTTTATTATACATTTTTTGTAGCATTTGCAAATTTCATGATTTGGTTAGCGATTCCAATGTCAATATCCTCGATATACATTAAAATAATAAGCTCAAAATTCAAACCCTGAGATACCCCACTGGTATAGCATCTCTTTCAACTCCGTTATGACAATAATTCGCAACTCATTAAAAAAAATGCCTTTCAATGTCAAAGTTCTTACATTTCTTTACTAATCATCTATGTGGGACTGTAGCAAATCGTATGAAAATCAAGATATACAACATCATTGTTATTACCCTTAGATAGTTTTCTGGAAACAACTTTCAGAAAAACACTCGATTTATTAAACAAGACTTTTCATATCGGGAAACATGTTGACTGCTTCCAACCAATCTACTGTCCTCTAAATCAAGACAACCTTTACTTTAATTATAATTTCTATTATTTCCCCTACAACTGATGTTAAGCTAACTGATCTGTAATTATCAGGGTCGTACCCTGAGCATTTTTAAAATCTTGGAGGCGTCAGCTTGTTTCTATTCTAATGAAGCCTTCCTCTGGTTATCATTTTCCAAAAAGTCTCTTTTAGAGAATATCAGCCAAGCGCGGAATATTGTCTGCTGCATTTTCGAAACCTTCCGTTTCGTTGACAGTCGTCGGCGCGGACCCGGTTGTTGGGTTCAGGAATGGAAATAACGACCTACGCAAACATTATGGTTTGTATCTGTGCAAAATGATTGTTTTCTCACCCTAACACGGCACGGATTCCTTGCCGTAAAGCGTTATCTGACCTGGTACACGGGTGGCGACTGGACGCCTGAGGCAGACAGACAGATAATAAAGGAAACTCACCAGACTTCTTGGATGTCACCTTGAGCACGCAAGCTGTGCAGTTTCCGAGAATGGGTGGTGTCTTTCCGGCTTGGCAGCTCTCACAGCTGAAGCACTTCACGCCATCAGCTTCTGGAAAAAGAGAAAAAGATATTATTTTTTTTTTTAAGTTAAAAAGACGGTTAAGTGTTTAGGGTTGTGACAGGGGGTCTTTTTAGATCTTCAGTGTAAATACTTTAAGAAGTTCGACAGTGGCTATTAGCCTTGATGACCTAGGGAGTTAGTTACCTGTTGACTAGCGATGGAGGCGAAAGACAGCCAATTAGCCAGGGAACCTTCGCTACGTGTACCGGAGATGCGGGCGGAGAAGAGCCAGAACGGGCGAACGATGTCAGGGAGTTACGCCGACCGGTATCCGAACTCTAGCCCCTAACCTCAGCAGTCCAGCGGCCTACCACTAGACCACCGGCCGTTCGGTGCTACTTTCTAAATGCGTAACAACTGTAAATTGATTTTGGTCGGGGGCTAAAATTCTTTAGCTTTCCCTCCCTTTTTTGAAGACTTCTGAAGAAATCTAAAAGCTAAGCGTGCACTCAAGTAAACTCATATCCACTAGGAAAGTTTAAATGGAAGCCGGCGAAAATAGACTCGCCGTAATAGGATTTCGCCGAGTTTCGTCAGGGTGCTTATTTAATAGATCCCCCTTCTAATAATTTCTGTTGTTAGAAAACAACAGGGGAAAATTGGGGAGGGGTGCGTCACCAGACGGGTTGTCGGCCGTAAATCGGAATACGCCAGATCGTTTGGAAACTTCCTTCCTCCGATCTATTCACCATTTACTCTTAAGATGAATCTGTTGATGAGACACGGATTACCTCCGTGGTGCCCCAGTCGGATGTATCACCAAACGCGCGTTCTTACCGGCAGAAAGAGAAAGCGATAGCACCACAAACAAGAAGCTCCACAATAGCATGCTGGCTGCGGTTCTGCTCGCGGCTCTGCGCCTAGGTCCTCGTCAGTCCGGCACTTGTCAAACGTTCGATTAGGAGCTCGTCGCTCGATGATCTCAGAAGCTTCGTCTTTTGGCGGCTGGTACCGAAAGCAGGCGTCTGCACCTGTGTCAAGAATGAGAAACAACGACACGTGGACATTGGGGGAAATTTTTACCACGCATTTCAATGTAACAGCGCTTGTAACACCTGTTTGTAATGCGATTTAGGTGAGAAAGTTTTCATGTTTACAATGAACAATTCTGACGTCCCAGTAACTATTAAATACATATAAATTCTTTGCACTTGTTTTAAGTGCACCATAAAGGAAAGGATATAGATTTTCAGTAAAAAAATTGCATACTACTATATTTACTTATCAAGATTGTTTTAAAAGTATAGGCCTACGTGTGGGGGTGTTCCAGACTTTTCAAGTATAGCCTAACAAACTTTGACACCAATTTAGTGTACGTCAATCTGCTTAAGGGTTGCTCCAGCAGCCCCGGTCCATTCAAGGAATGACGTAATCAATGTCGAAACTTGAAAACTAGCTCATAGAATTCCGGACTTTTCTGTTTGAGCATGTTCCACCAAAATCCCGAAAAACACGAATCTTTGTGAAGCATCACTTTATCTATATTCTTAACAACAAATCTCTTTTTAATGGTAAGCAAAGACGTATGTAATGGGAATCCGAATGTACGGCTTCATTTTTCATGTAAATCGATTAATTATGATGTCATATCCGGTAAAGACTTCGCCATATCAGAATACGCACATCTAGGAAAATCGATGACTAGTCCACATTAGCCATTGTTAGAATATTATCAGGCCGTTACAAAAGTTTTGTCGGGTTTTATATTATGTTAATCTGGGGTTCATTTCTTGCATGCTTGTGAAGGTGTATTTAGATAAGTTATATATCGTTTTGTAGCGTGAGAACCCACCTTTTAAAAAATCATAAATTGATATTTGTTTCAGGGTTCTGAGTGAAGCAGGGATAGAAAAGATTTTCGTGCCATTTTACTTCACGAGTACATACCGGGCCACAAAGCGAGCCAGGCAACTCGTGACATTAAGCGAGCATAGGGCGAGGACACAGCAAATGAGCGGACAGTACAACGATGGTTTGCAAAGTTTCGATCAGGAGATGTGAGCCTCGAAGATGAGGAACGTAGCGGACGTCCTTCCAGCTGTGATGACGACCGTCTGAAGCCTCAGTTGAAGCCGATCCAAGAAAAACAGTGTGAGAAGTCGCTGGGGAGCTTGACGTAAGCACTGCAACTGTTTCCCGGCATCTTGACGTAATCGGCCTGGTGAAAAGGCTTGACAGGTGGGCGCCTCGCGAGTTGAATGAACAACAACAAAATCGTCGATTGGAGATCTGCTCTTCGCTCGTCATAAGAAACAAAAACCACCCATTTCATGACTGAATCATTATGTGTGATGAAAAATGGATCCTTTACGACAATCGCAAACGATCAGCACAGTGGCTCGACAGAGACAAGGCGTCTAACCACATTCCAAAACGCAGCCCTCCACCCAAAGAAGGTCATGGTCAGAAACTCTCACAACGACAGCCGGCATTGGTGAATCAAAGAGGCCCAATTCTCATCCTCATGACTCTTCAGAAACTGAACACGGAGTACGAAGTTCTCCCTCACCAGACCTTTCTCCCACAGACCACCACCTTTTCAAATACCTCGACAGCTTCCTCCATATGAAATCCTTCTTCAACCAAGCAGCAATTGAAACTGCATTCCAACAGTTTATCCACTCCAGAAATCCAGATTTTTTTTCAAAATGTTATCAATGTGTTTGTAACTCGATGGCAGAAGTGTATTGATTGTAATGGAACTTAGTCTGATTGATAAACTTCACGTTCAGCAACAAGGTGAAATCTCAGTGTTGTGGCAAAAAACAAAAAACTTTTGTAACCACCTAATTATTATATTATTATTATTATTATTATTATTATTATAATTTTGCACTTGACCATCAACAAAGACAGGATGGACGGAGTAGACTGGGTGCGTGACACCGGAACCTAAAAAATCAACACGAAAGCGCCCCACCGAGCTCCGACTTAGGCCCACCCAACGAACCTGCTGTGTGTCCTTGCCAAAGCTCCTCGTTTTCCAATGTATCGGGGCCAGCTGGTGAAGAAGAGCGAAAAGAAATCGTGTCAGAAGATTCGCCAAGCCGAGCCGGTCTCACAGGAATGGAACTCGGGCCCCCGACCTTGGTAGATTAACCATCGGAGTACCGCGCCGTCATATTGTTGACCTACCTCAAAATAGTTGTTTCCAGGCGAATTTTTCAGTCAGAGTTGGGCAAAAATTTGAAACATTTGTGTTTGACACGTACTAGATATTCAGTACTCAATCGTCGTAAGAAATTGGTTTTCTAAGTTCCTGTTGAAAATGTGTCTACACTAAAATTGAAATAAACTTTTCCAGCAGAAGAAATCGATTTAAAATGTTCTTTGGATGTAGTCTTTTGCCAGCCTGGGTTCCTTCTTGATTTTTAAGGAAACAAGATTATTTTGGACTTTCCCCACTACCTTGTAACGGTTTAAAGATGGAGATAATAAACTTACGTTTCGAGCATTTTTTATATTCTGTTGTCTTCATCAGGGTTGTTAGTATTGGGGAGTTAAAAGCCAATAAGGTCAAATTTTTTCAGTGATTGCTGAAACCGTAAAAGTTTTAAAAATTCAAACAGAAGTATTTGGTTAAAATCTGCTATATTACGTTTAAAATGCGGTTAAAGTTTATTAGTCACGATAAAAATCTCACAAAACACGATTTTCACTGTTTAACTGAAGTGATCGCTTCCGCTCTCGAAAGAAAGTTTAGCTCCTGATTTGGTCAATTTGAAGTTTTCAGTCTAATGGTAAAATAAGCGCAGTTAGTTTTAGCCTTAGTCTGGTCTCTCTCTCTCTCTCTCTCTCTCTTTCTCTCTCTCTCTTCTCTCTCTCTCTCTCTCTCTCTCTTCTCCCTCTATCTACCCATCTATTCTCCATCTCTCTCTCTCTCTCTCTCTCTCTCTCTCTCTCTCTCTCTCTCTCTCTCTCTCGTGTTTTCTCCATCTTCTCTCCATCTCTCTCTCTTCTCTGTGTGTCTCTCTCTCTCTCTCTCCTCTCTCTCTCTCTCTCTCTCTCCATCTATCTCCATCTATCTCCATCTCTCTCTCTCTCTCTCTCTCTCTCTCTCTCTCTCTCTCTCTCTCTCCCTCTCTCTCTCTCTCTCTCTCCATCTCTCTCTCTCTCTCTTGT